>OX387643.1:58572291-58639465 GCA_947568875.1 Fissipunctia ypsillon | reverse complement strand
GGTTTTTACATAATTTTCGGTCGAAAAACACGTTTTTTGCCTGAAATTCAAAATTTTGTTCCGCATGATTTTCAGCAACTGCACAGATCGCTAGCCCGCGCGGAGACGCGTCTTTGGACACCTCGCACGTGCGCCTAGCGAATATAGAAACTCAAAAAACTTTGTATTCAATAATTTCATATACCTACCAAATCCACCTTAGCCGTTCAGTAAATACATAAAATCGTTATAACTTTGCATCCAGGTGACGCATTTTGAAGCAGTTTTCAGCTAATTTGATCTTTAATAGGCTCCGTACTACCTTTTGACTAGTTAAAATTGACGAACACGCGAAAAATTTTTTCCGCCCATCGATTTAGAAAAATTCTCAACATTTTACATTTTTCTTTACGGAATCAACCATGTCTAGACTCGAGTGATGTGGCGCTTTGTTGGGAGCAAGACTGTTTGTTAATGTACGGAGTTCCTTCACCAAACCCGTTCGTAAATGTTACGTTAGTGTGTTGCTATGTTAGTGTATGTAATGAGAACTAAATCATTTGTCACATCATAGTAATAATCATTTATTAATTAAATCACTTATTCACAAATATTCCAATTATAATCACTTACAGAGAGTCGTCGCTTATATGCTAAGATTTACTTACAATTTAAGACAAACATAATGAACTCCTTGGTTCCCTTTCCTATGAAGAACTTGCAAATTTTACAAATTTTGTTTTACGTCACGCTCAAATGGATATGTTTCCTGATGAGTATTACTTACTGCAATCAGGAAAGTCTTTACCGAAAACAAATAGGCTTATTTCTTTGAGTCCTTTTACAGATTCGAATGATCTCATCCGCGTAGGAGGGAGACTTGATAACTCACCTTATGATTCTAATGTCAAGCACCCCGTATTATTATGTGGTAAGCACCAGTGGCGTGCCTAAGGGTGAAAATTAGGGCAAGCCAACGATTAAAAAAAAAAACGGATTTTCTTACGTTGTTCATACTAAAACCATTATTAAAATGTCGGTTACATAACCTTTACAATACGAAGAGTACTACGTATATTTCAAGCATCAGACATATCTATATTATTGGATACGCATAACTACATTGCTTACCCGCACCTTTTCACCTTAATTCACAATTCGCTTGTCACATGCAAAATTTTTCAATCAAATGCCACTAGATGGCCTCCAAAATATCGATTTGTTGTTCTATTTCCGTATGCATTGAAAATGTTCCCCTAAAACATTTATGTATACTTAATTTCAAAACACAGAACCTCTTCGATACGAAAATTAATGTGTTTTGTCTCGATAAGAATTTAGTTTTTCAGTGGTATACAAACACTACAAATGCCATAAAAACACTATTCATGTCATTTCATGTGCAACATATTCATGCCTAGTAAACAATCGGTAATTAAAATAGGTAGGTACCTATTTTAATATGTTCTTCGAGTAACAAAAATACTTGTTTTTATTTCGGAGAAATACATTCAGTAATTAGAGGTTGGTTACGGTGAAGTAAAGAGTTAAGTACTTATTAACAGAAAACCTAATGTATTTACATACCTTTTCGACGACAGTTTCCGAATTCACATTTTGATAAAAATACTAAATATATAATCACAAAATCACAGCACCGCACTAACTATCACATCATTTTAAATAATAAAACTAATTCATAACCTCAGCACATGAAAAATATTATTCGTAAAATACCTATCAAAACAAATAACAAACTCAGTGTATCAAACTGTCTTCGCGTGGAATCCCTCTCGTTACTCACTTTACGCGGGTCAACGCGGATAGTGCATTTGCGCGAACTTAATGCCTCTCAAGCTGGCTTTTGATTTCATAGAAATCTGCGTATAAGTACTTACATGGTACTTACCAATATGTCAACAAATGTAAACGTTTCTATAGCAATTTGTAGGCGAAAACTGCGAGACAAAGACAGGTATGAAAAGCCCGATGCCAAGCCGAGACGAGTGTGAGCGAGAAGGCGCATTTGAACGCGTAGTTCGGCAACAGAGTTATGATTACCTATGAATGATCGAGTTCCAATGAGTGCTAGTGCGCGCGGCAAATTACGTGGAATTCGAAATTTTATTATTAAGACATGAACGTTTGAGTTCGAATTCATTGACTTGGTGTTTTTTGGAATATTTTTTTTTATTGATAGGCTTACGTTTGTTGTTGTAATTTATGATTTTATTAGGGCAAGCCCGGCTTTTTGGCTTCTATGAAGGTACCGCCACTGGTAAGCACCATATTACTAAAATAATATTTCATAAATATCATCTGGACTGCTCACACGCCGGTCCTCAGCTGCTCTTGGCAAATATACGCCAAATGTATTGGCCTCTTGGTGGTAGAAATCTTTCAAAATGTATTGTTAGAAAATGCATCAAATGTTTTAAACACAAAATATGTCAAACTGTGCAACCTACAATGGGTCAGTAGCCCTCTTCAAGGACACATTTAGAACAGCCATTTTTAAATTGTAGTGTGAATTATGCAGGGCCAGTGCTGATAGCTGATCGCAAAGGGCGCAGGCGCAGGCGCAGGGTGCAGGGCGCAGGCGCAGGGCGCAGGCGCAGGCGCAGGGCGCAGGCGCAGGGCGCAGGTGCAGGCGCAGGGCGCAGGCGCAGGCGCAGGGCGCAGGCTTATAAAGGCGTACCTGTGTATCTTTGTTTGCCTTGCCGTGAAGGCTGCTCACATCGAGCTTGTTACAGACCTTACGAAAGAAGCCTACATGGCTGCTTTGACCCGTTTCGTGGCTCGTCGTGGTAAACCCGAAAGCATCTTGTCCGATAATGGGACAAACTTTATAGGCACTTGCAATGAGCTACGTAAGTTTTTACAAGACTCGAATCTCGTGCCTGAAGTTGCTCAACAAGGCACAAATTTTCCTTTGCGCC
Organism: Fissipunctia ypsillon; assembly: GCA_947568875.1. Lineage (NCBI taxonomy): Eukaryota > Metazoa > Arthropoda > Insecta > Lepidoptera > Noctuidae > Fissipunctia > Fissipunctia ypsillon. Next base: position 58,636,547 of record OX387643.1, on the reverse strand, counting down.
TCCATACTCCCCCCACTTCAACGGCATTGCTGAAGCCGCCGTCAAGTCTACGAAACGTCACCTAAAGAGACTTTTAGGCTTAACGCACTTCTCATACGAGGAGATGGCCACGTGCTTGACTCCAATAGAGGCCGTCTTAAATTCCCGTCCTCGTACCCCTCTTTCCACCGATCCTCTAGATGTTCCCTCGACGTAGCACGAGTTCCACGGTGACAGATAAACAGTCATACTACACTGAGCACACGGTCTTGCAAACTAACCATTGAATCGTGCAGCGGCAGCTACACAAGAGACAAATTGTTTCATATTACCTACAATTACCAAACTATTGCCGTCCACTTATTCAAGCGCTCATTGATCGCTTTCAACTTCATCCTCTTCATCCAAAGAGAATATAACCACCGTCGTTGTCTTCATCAGTTTGAGGAAGAGTTTCGATAATCTGAGACTGATGGCAGTTGTGCGCGTTCAGCATGAAAACGTTTTGGCATCGATCCATGTTATTAGTCTCTTTATTCATTGTAGGAATGTAACATCCCTTAACCTTTTAACCGCCCGACTTCATATCAGTTGTCGTGCCCCCAGCGCCGGGCAACTTGAATCATTACGATATTTGGTCGTAAATATACGACCCTGGCGAAATGGACACGAAAATATTTGTCGGATTAATCCGTCGTAGGCGGTTAAAGGGTTAAATATTTGTATGCCATTACAACATGGCGGAATGTGTCTTTGCACTGAATTTTATATTAACATCTTTTGTACTCACCACATTTTATGCAAATAAACGATTTTGATTTGATTTGAAGTGGTTTTACCACCCATAACTGGCAAATATGTAACTTGTTTCCTATTTCCAACAAGGGTTTAAATTCAATTCAGCTTATCACCGCTCTAAGTTGAACGTTTAAAAACATTGCGACAGAGACGTAAATGTTACTAGCCGCAAGCTTTGTGAGATACATCTTTGTTTAGGTAGATCAAGAGTTATCGGATTTTCTTTTATAGGTAGATCAAGAGTTGTCGGATTTTCTTTTTTAGGTAGATCAAGTTATCGGATTTTCTTTTATAGGTAGATCAAGAGTTGTCGGATTTTCTTTTTTAGGTAGATCAAGAGTTGTCGGATTTTCTTTTTTAGGTAGATCAAGAGTTGTCGGATTTTCTTTTTTAGGTAGATCAAGAGTTGTCAGATTTTCTTTTATAGGTAGATCAAGAGTTGTCAGATTTTCTTTTTTAGGTAGATCAAGAGTTGTCGGATTTTCTTTTTGCAGGGCGTAAGTCACAATTGGTTTTGTTACTGTGTTTTACCCCGTTTTGTATTCAAGAAAATATGTTTTGTTGTAGATACACCAAGTTTGCTGTCGGAATGTAAAATAAATGTGTTTTACGACTTGGTTTTTCGAAAAAGAGATGTTTAGCGTTATGAAACTGTTGGGTACCTAGTAAAAACCATTTTTTTTCACCGTAGCGCAATTTTAAATTTACAGATTGAAAGAGCGTGAAAAACTAAGTAAGGCTGCATCAAAAAGTAAAGATGTGTTGAATAAAATGGTCTTCACGCCCTTTGTAGCGGAACGAGTCGATGTGTTGAATAAAATGGTCTTCACGCCCTTTGTAGCGGAACGAGTCGATGTGTTGAATAAAATGGTCTTCACGCCCTTTGTAGCGGAACGAGTCGATGTGTTGAATAAAATGGTCTTCACGCCCTTTGTAGCGGAACGAGTCGATGTGTTGAATAAAATGGTCTTCACGCCCTTTGTAGCGGAACGAGTCGATGTGTTGAATAAAATGGTCTTCACGCCCTTTGTAGCGGAACGAGTCGATGTGTTGAATAAAATGGTCTTCACGCCCTTTGTAGCGGAACGAGTCGATGTGTTGAATAAAATGGTCTTCACGCCCTTTGTAGCGGAACGAGTCGATGTGTTTTGAATAAAATGAACTCTGTCTCCGCTGGGCCGAACTTTATCCATGTTCTTAGTCCATGACTGTATACAATCGTCTAGCATTGGAGCATGCCACGAGTTGCCACGAGTCACCGTGAGGCGTGATGCGACACAGACGGAAACGAGTGTCGTATGCGCGGGTCGCTTGCCGCAAGTCGCCTCGCCAGTCGCGCTGCATGTTGTACCGCTCGAGACTCGAGGTCGTGGGGCATTATACTTTAGAGGTCACTTGTGGAATGAAAGGCGAATGCGTATACGAATCAATTGGCTTTATTTGTCAAAAAACATCACCTTATATTACCGTAGGGTATCATAAGAGTAGTGGTGGTACTGAGGAGCTATGCAACCAATAGGGGCGATCCAAGTTCGGTGCCGGCCGAGGATGACGAAGGAATCGTGCGCGCGGCGCAACACGTAAATACGGACGACGCGGCTTCCAACAGTCAGTGCCCGATGCTCCTCGATACGGTCGCCGCGCGCCCTGGCGGTGGCTCGGTGCGCCGCGCGCCCTGGCGGTGGCTCAGTGAGTGCGCCGCGCGCCCTGGCGGTGGCTCAGTGAGTGCGCCGCGCGCCCTGGCGGTGGCTCAGTGAGTGCGCCGCGCGCCCTGGCGGTGGCTCAGTGAGTGCGCCGCGCGCCCTGGCGGTGGCTCAGTGAGTGCGCCGCGCGCCCTGGCGGTGGCTCAGTGAGTGCGCCGCGCGCCCTGGCGGTGGCTCAGTGAGTGCGCCGCGCGCCCTGGCGGTGGCTCAGTGAGTGCGCCGCGCGCCCTGGCGGTGGCTCAGTGAGTGCGCCGCGCGCCCTGGCGGTGGCTCAGTGCGCCGCGCGCTGTGACGGCGGCCGGACGTGTGATGCGCTCGTATGATTACTTATGTAGGACACTACAATACAATAAAAAGCCACTGATGTTGTAATTGGAATGATCCGTTTAATGAACTCGTCAGTGCATCAGGGAGGGGGCGCGGGCGCGTGGGCGTCGCGCGCACCTGCTGGCGATGGCGGCGCGGCGGGGCCCGCGGAGCGATCAAGCGCGTGGTTGAGGCGTTCGATGTGGCGCAGCTGGCGCAGCACGAGGCGCACGTGCGAGTCGCGCAGCGCGCGCACCCCTCCCAGCCACTCGTCTGCGGAGTTTCGGATTAAGGGCTGATTTTTCAATAATCAGATAACTTTTACTGAAGAATAAAAATTGCAGCTTTTGTACGTATATAAAATATTTTGTATATACGAGTAGCATATGACAAACCGTCGTTTATTCTTTAGTTCTAAGTTATCTGAGTGTCGAAAAATCTACCATTATTATTATTGTTTGTAACTACATAGGTCTATGAAGCTCTGGCCACATTGAGACGAAGCCCGCGCGGGACGCGCGGGACGACCCGCGCGGGATTGCCTCAGTTTGGCCAGAACTTAAGGCACTACTTTTACTCGTCAATGCTACACTGTTCCGATGGTATCAACACGTATGTGTGTCTAACAATGTCGGACAATGTTAGACAATGTCGGACAAAGTCGGACAATGTTAGACAATGTCGGACAATGTCGGACAATGTTAGACAATGTCGGACAATGTCGGACTATGTCGGACAATGTCGGACAATGTTGGTCAATGTCGGACAATGTCGGACAATGTTGACAATGCCGGACAATGGCCGGCTTCTGCAGCGAGGATCGGCTCCGTCCGAGACAACGCGCAATCACACGCGCCACTTCTTTAAGCACTTTTAATTTTACAAGCTTTTTTACAAATACAAATAGTTTATTTCTATAACAAGGTTTGTACTACATAGCTAGTGATAACCGTGTCCGCTACACTCTCCGGTGCTAAGGTACAGTCTGTTGTCAACATTATCTGACCCACCCTAAAAACAAACAAATTTGGACCCTCTTACAGTAACATTAAGGTTTATTCAATTTATATGAGCTTATCAGACAAGTGCTCGTGGACTTGATGAACAAATACAATAATAATACAGACACGCAAATTTGATCTTTAAAACGTTAGCATTAGGTTATATTATGTTATAACTACTTGTTATAATATAATTAGTGTAATAGATAATTTTAATATTTGTGTTTAAGTACGGTAAGGTCTCGTGGTCTGTGTATAAGACTGAGAAAAACGAGTTGCGAGATCAAATCCTGCGACGAAGATATTGTTTTGCTTTTCCAATTTACAATTTATTCCAAAACTATTTCTTGTATTATTGTAAAGAACTATAGACGGATTACCTTCAAATATAAACTTTCTAAAATGGTAATGTTTTCGCATAACTTGTAATAAGTGGGTAGTTGAAAAATAAATATTCGTATTCATTATAAAACTGGTATTCAAATGCTACTAAGGGTATGCAGTGACTGCGCGCAAACATAATTTACTTTACCTTACTAAATTGCAAAAACAATGTCTCTTTACAATTTTTTATTTTCTATTTTATATGTAGTTTTTTTATTATCATTTCTCAATGGAGTGATTATTTAAAATACAAAATAATCTATTTGCACGAGGAGAAGGTTGGTTGCTTGTGCTGTGCAAGAATAAACTTTATGAAAGTATACTACATAATTATATGGTTCAAATTCTTTAGAATTTTGCGTCTAGCATTACAACTAAGATCAAATTTCAATGCGGCTTAAAAGAGTTGAGTTGGTCTTGTGCTCACTGAGGTAGTGCGATGTTCATTGTTATCTACGTTCGAACCAAGTTTAACCTTAATATAACTTTTTGCTAAGCTGTTTTTTTTTTATTATTTTATTACACTTTTTTTACATTTCTTTAATGGACGACGTAGGGTCTTGTCTTTTTAAACGGGTAGTTTGTATAGAAATAAAACTAAACAATTGCAAGTTTAAAATGTTTATTATTTCATTACAACACTTAGGTAAGATAAAGTAAGTAATTGCTCATTATATTTCCAAATTAATATACATTTTATATTAGCGCCATAATCAAATCTAACCATTTATAAACATTAAAAAAGGCATGCTTATGCTTAAAAGTTTGTTATCGAGAAAATGATTCATCTGTGAAATGCTTTACAGATTTATAGCTGCCTTTATGTAGTGAATAAACATGTTATTTAAATAGAAAAAATCTATTTATAACAATAACATCACCACATAATCTGCAACATTTTAATGGTTTAACAATCAATCCATTGAGCATTTACTTACCTGGTATGTTTAAAAATACCTACTAGATTAATTAGTAGCGGATTGGCGCACCGTCCCCTGCTATAACTTGCTGTAAGCGGCTACGCATACCGCGCACCATATTCCAACACAAATCTTTGCCTCTCATGTGCTCCCAAGTCGATGTCACGATCTCAGCCAAGTTGTGTTTGTTTCGCACTTCCGCTGTGTCCCAATTTAAAACCATTTGACCCCATAGATTTTCTATAGGGTTCAAATCAGGACTTTTAGATGGCCAATTAATAACTGTCACACCTTCTTGAGAAGCTAACCAATCCTGCACAATGCCGGCACGGTGGATGGAGCAGTTATCGTGTAATAAGTGAATAAGTGAGTGTAATAAGTAAGTAAATATGTGATGTTGGATAGGCAATTCGCACAGTCGGGAGCATGACGTCACGCAGAATCTCCAAATACAAACTACTATTAAACCTACCACCAACTTCCACCAATTCACCAGGTCCCATAGACGACATCCAGCCCCAGTAGCCCAGGGTTATTCTACCGCTGGTTCTACAAGGTAGCAAGCACTTCTCATTGTAGCGTTCTCCTTTCCTTCGCCATAAGATTTTACGTCCATCTTTGTCCGATTTAAATGATTTTTCATCAGTGAAGATCACAACATTTTCTTCCCAATTAAAATTTAAATATTCCTGGGCAAAACGGACCCTTTCTTCGCGATGAGCAGGTGTCAATGCAATTTTCTGTGCCGGTTTATAATTCCTTATCCCAGCAGCGTGTAAATGTCTTCTCACGGTTTCCACTGAAATATTGTGGTTTATTGCGGTTACACGAATGGACAAAAATGGATTTTCATCATGGCTTGAAACAATGGCCCGGTGGCGTTCGAATTCGGGACTATATTTGATGGCTTTTGCTCCTGGACGAATCCGCTGAATATTTCCATTGTCTCCATAACGTCTTAGCCATAGCCTGACCGTATTTCTCTAAAACAAAAAAAAAACATTTTTGGAACCGTGTATGTAACTTGTAAGGAGTGAATGTAATGGTAAAACAGCCAACTACGCGTTCATTAATCACAATCAATAAAATAAAATAGGTATAAAAAAACACTTACTGCAGTTACTGCTATATTAAGTCGACGACCAATCTCTCTAATTCCAACTTTCTGCTCATGTAAAAATATGATTTTATGTTTGGTATAGTCATCAAGTTGCGACATGATGCTTTTTTACACCAAATTGCTTAAAAATGTGGAACGATTTACAAATGTGTGTGCGCAGTCACTGCTATTAGGCGTAGTGTAACTTTTGTCACTTAGATGAATTTATTATCTACCTCACGAAACAAATGTATGTTTTACTTCGTGTCCAACCATTCTTGGTAAATATAAATTATGTGAACTTGAAAGTTTTTTTAATTTACCCATCTGTTTACAAGATAAGTTATTAGGCGTAAATCATATTGGTCGTTCTTTAATAATGCAAGCAATATTGTAGAAATGACAACAAATTAAAAAAGGAATTGATTATAATAATAGGTGGACTGTGTTTTCGAACCCACATGTTGTTCGTCGCCAATCCAGCATCAAACCGCTAAGACACAAGAATTTGTTGGCAGTATGCGAAATTAAAGATTGGGTTGTAATTATGTAGTGTGACTTAAAAGCTTTTCAACTTTAATGTCAACGAGATAATGATTAAAATAGCTTAACAAAATGATATATAATGCCGGTGGCTCCGACAATTTTGGGTGGGTTTACGTTAACGTTTCGTGTTAAAGATCAAATTTGCGTGTCTGTATTATTATTGTATTTGTTCATCGAGTCCTCGAGCACTTGTCTGATAAGCTCATATAAATTGAATAAACCTTAATGTTACAAGCAGAGGGTCCAAATTTGTTTGTTTTTAGGGTGGGTCAGATAATGTTGACAACAGACTGTACGCTACACTCTCCGGTGCTAAGGTACGCTACACTCTCCGGTGCTAAGGTACGCTACACTCTCCGGTGCTAAGGTACGCTACACTCTCCGGTGCTAAGGTACGCTACACTCTCTACCAACATTATCCTGTAATGAATGATAACTCTCAAAGGCTAACCTGGGTGGCAGTCGTCGCGTCGAACATTCCTGCACACAATAACAACAATAGAATCAATGTATCTACATGTGATCGGCTAAGTGAGGGTTCGCTGGAGCCGTGCGCATGGCGCGCGACCGAAGGGGTGCGCACGACTGCGCAGTACGCGCGCCTCGACCGCCGCGCGTCGCCGTCGGCCGAGCCAACGCGTCTAGTGTAAGCCCGAGAGTCTGGCAGCCAGTTTCACCAACGGGCTGTCTTGTTACCCAGTAACCCGGGTGTGGAGGTCAGATAGGCAGTCGCTCCGTATAAAATACTGGTGTTCAACCGCAGACTGGCAGCCAACCCTTTGGGAAGATGCTTGGCAGATGATGAACAGCCTTTCACCCGGCCGGTGTCATCAATTTATAAATTTTTATCCGACTTCAAAAAGCAGGACGTTCTCATCTTAGTTCGTCGGAATCTTTTTTTTTAATGTATGTTCCCCGATTACTCGAAGATGGCTGGACCGATTTGGAAAAAGCTTTTTTTGCTTGAAAGGGTGGTCACATTGTCATCAGATCAGGATCTGATGATGGGATCCTGCAGAAATCGAGGGAACTCTTCAAATATTATAGGCACACCTATAGCGATTTGGGTATTTTTTATAGTAACTCTTGCATTTGCTCGGAAAGCACCATTTGGTGAAGTGGAACTGATGATGAAGACCGCAGATGGTAAGATGGCCACCGGAACAACTCAGTAATAAGTATTTCACGGGTTGCGATTCGAATACTTAAAAATGTTTCCTAAGCAATTTATGCTCGCCACAATGCATATGGTGACGTGGAGCTGATGGTGAAGTACCAGAGAACTCCTCAACAATGAACGTCCCTGCGTCGGGAGAAGCAATGATTTGTAAAAGGTGACGAGCTGTTGTCATTTGGTTATTGTTACTTAGATGAATTATTACAAACCGACCTACTAAAAAGTGAAAAGTATAAAAAAAACTTACAAAAAAATAAACAACCGAGCTCCAAAAAAAACTACAAAGGGAAAAATAATTTTAATTTCGGAAGTCGGTGGCAAAAAACTAAAATACAGATCCAAAGATACCGACTTCCGAAATTAAAGTAATTTTTCACTTCGTAATATTTTTTTTGGAAGTCAGTTGTTTTTTTTTTTGGTAAAAAGTTTTTGACTTTTCTATTGCCTATTATTGAAAGTATCGGCGATAGCAGACGCTGTATTGAATGCAATCCATCCTCTCTGAATCCGGTAATTGTTTGTACAATAAGGCGCTCTGTGCAGCCGCGGCCGTGCATACAGGCTGGTTACGTAGGTTTGTGCAGCCGCGGCCGTGCATACAGACTGGTTACGTAGGTTTGTGCAGCCGCGGCCGTGCATACAGGCTGGTTACGTAGGTTTGGTCGTATCATTATGTGGACCGGTTCTCTCTGTATGGTCTTCGACTGAAGATGTGTATTGAATGATAAAGCCAGTGCGCACCCGCGGGCGTGCACCTGCGTCGCCACGCTTCGGGGCCACACGTGCTCCGCGCTCTCCGCGCTGCCCGCGCTGCCGGCGCTGCCCGAACTGCCCGCACTGCCCGCACTGGCCGCACTGACCGTGCTGACGGCGCTGACCAAGTTACCCGCACTCGGTACCGTGTCGTCCGGGAGTTTTATGTCCCTGTAAAATGTGAATGTATTATTACTACAATTAGCGCTGCTCCGCCCGAGTGACGTGTCCAGAGGTCCGTTGTCACGCCGCTTCTGTCCACGCCTCAGGTGTGTTACGACACGACACGACACGACACTCCCATCCCCAACTGCTGTCAGTATGTATTATTGTATTGTATTGTGTGTTATTGTATGTTATTGTGTGTTATTGTGTGTTATTGTATGTTATTGTGTGTTATTGTATGTTATTATGTGGATTTGTGAATTGTGTGGATCCTGGTGGGCTACTGCCCGACGGTTGATGTCGGGATGTTGTATATATGCAAGTCGCGCGGTAAACTCTGATTGAACGATGCAGGATTTTGCGTGACGTCAGTGTGACGCGTTCCATTGTGGCGATGTAGATATGCGCCCACAGAACTCTTGATTGACCAAGCCCACAAGAATACTCTCCACGGCGGTGCCAGGCTTACTTTGAGACACCTTCGTAACAAACACTGGATACTTGGCGGCATGGAGCCAATCAAGAAGCAACTTAATAAATGTGTCACCTGTCGTCGCTACAAAACGCAACGCAGTGATCAGCAAATGGCAGACTCACAACACCTCGAGTGACGCCGGCACGGCCATTCGCACGCACAGGCATGGACACGTTGAAATAAAGGCTAACAATAAATGTGTCACCTGTCGTCGCTACAAAACGCAACGCAGTGATCAGCAAATGGCAGACTCACAACACCTCGAGTGACGCCGGCACGGCCATTCGCACGCACAGGCATGGACACGTTGAAATAAAGGCTAACAATAAATGTGTCACCTGTCGTCGCTACAAAACGCAACGCAGTGATCAGCAAATGGCAGACCGGAATTATCCGGCTCGAAGGACCATATGTTGACGACGTTAGGTTGCTTATGCGTTGTAGATACTTTCGGGAGATTTTGATAAATAAAATGCTAGCTCTGTATTGAGACAACTAACATGTAAAACGATCGGGCAGTTATTAGAACAGTCTACTGGCGACTGCGCACCTATAACAGTCTACTGGCGACTGCGCACCTATAACAGTCTACTGGCGACTGCGCACCTATAACAGTCTACTGGCGACTGCGCACCTATAACAGTCTACTGGCGACTGCGCACCTATAACAGTCTACTGGTGACTGACCTATAACTTGTCAACCTTCGAAGTACGACTGAAAGGCATCTTCTGAGCACGCTTTTTACATCGTGAAAACAAAGTTATTTCTGCGGTTGTAACCGAAAATATCACATATTTCAAAACTACTATTAATTCAGACAAACAGACAAAAACTACAAAACTATGCAATTGTCTTTGAAAGTGTTTTGTATACGACGTTGTCACGTTTTAATGTTTTTGTTTATTTAATAGGAACAGCGTAGTAGACAGTGGTGAGTACCCGTCGTTGTGAAAAGATAGTGTTTCTGTATAGGTTATGAAAACATCTGTGACCCACCGGTTGTGGCCATCCGCGTAGAAAGCACTGGGCGCTCTCTGCAGCGACTGCGGCGGCACCGTGCTAGCGGGCACCGCGCGGTGCTGCCGGCGCGGGCGCGAACAGCGCGCGTGACGCGGGGAGAGCGCGAGCCGCGGGGAGCGCGCGTGGCGCGGGGAGCGCGCGTGGCGCGGGGAGCGCGCGTGGCGCGGGGAGTGCGTGCGACGCCCCGGCGACGCGCAGCATGACAGCGGCAGCGCCTCCAGCAGCTCGCACAGCACGCTGCGTACCGCATTCTTACAGCCCTCCTGCATTGAGCGTGCATCTGTTGTAGTGTGCGCAACACAGCTCACAAGTTGCGCTTTCGGCATCGGTCATCGAAATTATGCGTGTTTCTTTGATGTGTTTTGTGTCGCGAAATAAAACTTTGTGGAGCAAAGTGTCTGCGAAGGTGGGGTGGACCAAACCTACGCGCGCTCCTGTCCAGAGGGACCAACAGCCTGCCAAAGGATACCTGGAGCGGCTAACCTGGTGATATCCTTTCATTTTATTGCATTATACATTGTTGTTAGACCGTAGCCATCCTTGGGCCTCGATAGATCTTGTGACACCGTTGTCAGCGTCGAGTTAAGGCTGTCTTCGGTCGCCTAATACCCTAATACCCTAATACCTAGGTCACTGTTGCCAAGGGACTGGTGACCTTTTGAAGCTCGGATCACGTGATCATTCGACATTCACTCTGATCTATTGTTTTAGGATGGTGTGTTCATATTAAATACCTATGGTAAGGCAGGATAAACAAGGGTTCTTGAATATTCTAACAAAAAGAACATTTTTGACTTGGATTTCGTACAGAAGTTGTTTTCTCAGAATGCTTCTTGCCTTGAATAGCCTTCTATTATTATATGTTAATAAGTGTATCATTAAGATAAAATTTCCAGAAAATACGTTAAATATTTGGTTTAATTGCTTGGTTGTGCAAAGCAATTTTATTGACATTGTTGCGCCGGGCGGCGAAAACAATTTTTTTTTTGTTTGCTCATTTTTGTGTGAGCGTTAAACTAAATTTCATTTGCGATGCAACAAAAACTTTACTCTGAATTGTAAAGCTTCATAATAAGATACATTTCTACAGACAGTAGCAAAAACGGCTCATAAATCTCACCCTCGTCAAAGCAAATGCCTTTGTCTTTAAGCACAATGGTGCACATGCATGTTTCTTATCAACAAAACTCTTCAATGGCTTCATTAGTAGCCAAAAGTTAAGCACAATGGTGCACATGTATGTTTCTTGTCAACAAAACTCTTCAATGGCTTCATTAGTAGCCACAAGTTAAGCACAATGGTGCACATGCATGTTTCTTGTCAACAAAACTCTTCAATGGCTTCATTAGTAGCCACAAGTTAAGCACAATGGTGCACATGCATGTTTCTTGTCAACAAAACTCTTCAATGGCTTCATTAGTAGCCACAAAAAGGGACGGAAATAGTTTGTTTAGGTCGTTAGCTCACCAAATAAATAATGTAATGTAATTTAATGGGACTGATTTGCGACCACTTGTTGTTGCGTCGACCTTGCAAAATTTGTGTCAATGAATAGAGACGATGACAGAATATACTTCGCACTTTTGAATAATATTCAGGACACTCTTCCTAACAACAATTTATCTCAGGTATAATTAATAACAAAATATATAACCGCGCAGTTTAACGAGACGTTTTGGGGAGGAGAAGAAATCGTAATCGCCGCGTCAGAATTTTACCTCGTAAACGTGATGTTCACATGAAAAACGAGAACTCACTGGCATATTCACCTACCGGCGAGGCGGCGCCCGGCAATATACACATCCTCTACAATGAACAGCACTATGATGGCGGGGTCATGATTGACGACGAACGGTATAATAGTAACCAGCAAATTCTAACACAGGAAGTAACCAACGCCAAACACCGCAATATACACTAGATTTTAGTAATCTGTACAAGATACGAGACGGGCAAGTACAGCTCACCAAACTCCGGTCCCAAAGGAACAGCCCCCAACTACCTAGCCCGCTAACACCGTGTGAACAATTAGCGTCACCATGGGGTACACCGATATCAGGTGAAGTCGTGCATACAACTGGTTATAAAGGGTCTTTCAACAAGGACGGGTCGATGTTAAAATTGAATATAACAAGATGTGTGTGAGATATTAACGAAATTTATTTTTTATTTAAAAGGCCCATTTATGCCATTATGGATGGAATATGACCTCGTTCAAATGTCCGCCGCGGCTTCGTATGGTGGCACGAATCCGAGAGGTCCAATTTTTAATGACTCTGCTGCATAGATCCGGCTGAATCCGAGCGATGGCCTGCGTTATGTTGGCTTTCAGGGCAACGGTCGAATGTGGTTTATTGGCATAGACCTGCGACTTCAGAAAACCCCACAAGAAAAAGTCTAGCGGAGTCAAATCACACGATCTTGGTAGCCAATTCACGTCACCTCTGCGAGAGATAACTCTACCCTCAAACCGTTCATGCAGAATGTCGATTGTGTCGTTCGCTGTGTGGCAAGTAGCGTCATCTTGTTGGAACCATATGTCGTTCACGTCCATATGGTGGTTCGTGGACTTTGAAGGACCACCGCGTCTGCCGTAAAATGGGCGCAATGCGCGCAACGTTTGCACTAACGAACACTCATTTTGATAATAAAGTTGTATCATTTGCACATGCTGCTCAACCGTGTAACTTGCCATGGTGATTTGGCATCACTGACTGCATAATATACAACAGATTTTACAGATCCCACCAAAATAGTATGGCTGCCACAGACTGTCAACATCGACCCGTCCCTATTGGAAAACCCTTTACAATACTTAGAAATCCGCCCTCTGCTGTAATTAAGTACACTCGCTCAGACTTGCGTGTTGCATCCTGGACGTCCGCGGAGCCTCAAACCCGGCCAAAAAAAAAGAAATAGACGCTGAACTTTCACATAGGAGCATCCACATAAAAGAAACAGGTATGGACGTAGGAATGGACAACTCAAAGCATCCAAATGACACCTATCTGTACCCGCAGGTAAAGCACACCGGGGACTTGTAATTTTAATCAAAAAGGATGCCCAAATTAAAACAAACAACAAGAAAAAAAAGGATACCGACGCGATGTCAATTACTCTTAGAGTCGGTACGGGAAGTGACAATCCCGTCCCTCTTTATATAATTAACTCTCACATCAACAGTTGTACCGATCAAGCAACCAGATCTTTCACAGGGGTATTAAACTTGATTAGACAAAAACCAAGGAAATGTACGCTAGTCAGCCTAGGCGACTTTAACGCCCGTATTGGTCGACAAGATACGCAAAATTTCCAACGCAAAGGGCTCATTCACCAAAATCGTACCCTACTAACGTATCGTATTCCTACTAGCTAGTGTCGGCCTCCAAATAAACGAAACAAAAACAAAAATACTAAGTAGGGACCCCATAGCTTCACAGAAAACGACCTACGTGACCATTAATGGAAACATCTACCCGCAGTCGAGGAAATTATATATTTTATTTTATTATCTTAGGAAAATTTACAGCTAGGTTACAGATAGGTTCACATTAGTGAAAGAAGGCCAATCACAAGTTTTCACTGACAAAATTAGGATAGAATAAGAGACAGTAGACAGGTAAGAGAAAGTAAGAAGTAAGAGAACTCGAAGCGAATAAAATAATAGAACATGAGAACTGTCAATGATCTTCGAAGAAGCGGTTACATAGTTTTTTTTAATTTAGCGACACTGGTGGTGAATAAATCAAGATCATCAACACTCTGACACATTGAGTTGTACGCTCTGCTAGCTCTTATCGTATAAGAGTTTTGTCTATAAATACACCGTACAGAGGGAACATACAGAGGTCGATGATTCCTAAAGGTAAAGGATGGAACAAGTAGCCCAATTTTGCCAAGTAGTTCAGAACAATGGGTTGAACCATTGGCTATATTGAACAGAAATGCCATGTCAGCAATTTTTCTCCGCTCGAATTGTGGAAGAATGTGAAACCTGCAGCGACTGTTATAATTAGGTAAATATATTTTAGATCTATATTGAATGTACCTTAAAAACTTTCTTTGAACACTCAATGCGATTAACGTAAGCAACATAAGTAGGATTCCATACTGGTGAACAATATTCGAGATGACTGCGTACAAAGGCACAATAAAGAATTTTGAGTGTCTTTACATTTTTAAGGTCGGCTGATATTCTCAAGATGAAACCTTAGAAATTTTTTATTAATATTATCAATGTGCGTCTCAAAAAGAAGTTTCGAGTCAAAAGCGACGCCTAAATCTCTAATAATATTATCTCTAGATATCGAAGTGTGGGCGAGCTTGTGATCATAAAGAATAGGTTTAGGTTTGTGAGCGAACGTAAATATGTGAAATTTAAATCCAAGCGGTTGGCGATACAATACTCTTGGAATCTGTCCAGATCAAGTTGGAGATGTTTAGCATCTTCCTTTGTCACAATTTCACTTAGAATCTTCATGTCATCCGGAAACAAAAGAATTGTTGAATTCGAGAAAAATTAAGAGACGTCATTGATGAAGATGTTGAACATCAAGGGTCCCAGTAGCGATCCCTGAGGAATCCCTGAGGGGATAAACATAGTTCTGGATGTGTATCCATTCAGAACAACAGTTTGACATCTGTTGGCTACATATGACGAGAACCACCTGAAGAGATTTCCACTGATACCTATGGCCAATAGCTTACGCAAGAGTATAGCATGATCCAGGCGGTCAAAACATTTGCTGTAATCTGTGTAGATTACATCTACTTGTGTGCGACGGGACATGCATTCAGTCAAGTAATCACTGCAAATAATGAGATTGGTAGTTGTTGTGACGAATTGCGTTCAATGCTCATACCTACTTAGTAGTAGTGTGTTTGGGTCATATGGATATATTTAATAGGCATCTCTTCAAGCAGAACGAGTCGCTCAATACACTTGTAGAAGGACACACGTCTTTTCTTTCTAAAAATACTATACAAAGCAAGGTGAACCTAATAATCAGTAATAGTAGTTGTGAGCCGAGCTCGCAGGGAACCATGTTGGTGGTCACTAATACTTATTTAATAATCAGTAACAGTAGTTGTGAGCCGAGCTCGCAGGGAACCATGTTGGTGGTCACTAATACTTATTTAATAATCAGTAATAGTAGTTGTGAGCCGAGCTCGCAGGGAACCATGTTGGTGGTCACTAATACTTATTTAATAATCAGTAATAGTAGTTGTGAGCCGAGCTCGCAGGGAACCATGTTGGTGGTCACTAATACTTATTTAATAATCAGTAATAGTAGTTGTGAGCCGAGCTCGCAGGGAACCATGTTGGTGGTCACTAATACTTATTTAATAATCAGTAATAGTAGTTGTGAGCCGAGCTCGCAGGGAACCATGTTGGTGGTCACTAATACTTATTTAAGAATAGCATACAGCTGCTTGTATACTATTTTTTCGAGGATTTTAGCAAATAGATATAGTTTGGAAATACGTTTATAGTTTACCACGGTGTCTCTAGGATCTTTTTTTATGAATCGGAGCAATCAACGCTGAATTCCAAATTGCAGGTACCTCACCCACAGCTAGAGGTCGCCTGAACAAAAGTGAAAGAAGGGTAGTCACTTTTAGCACAGTTGAGTATAAAAACAGGCGGAATATTATCTGGTCCTGCAGATTTTGTCAAGTTAACTTCTTTTAGTAGTTTAAATGCTTCCAATTCACTAACTTCGACGGAATGTATGTTAGAAATAGTATCGCCCAAATGCATGCCAGAGCCCTGCGCGCGCTCATCAGAGAGGTCGTTGTCACCGTTGGTGCTACTATCAGTATTGAGAAAGTTCGAGTAAAAATAGTCGCCAAACATGTTGCAGATATCCTTTCCCTTACTTGAAGTGCAATTTCTATATTTAAGTAAGGAAAGGTACAAAGTTTGATTTTTAGATTTGACGTATGACCAAAACGCTTTGGGTGTCTTCAACATACCTTCTTCAATTCTTTTAATATAGGAGCTAAACATTTCACCTTCAAGCAACTTAGCACGTTGTCGGAGTAAAACAAAAGACTCATGATCGTACTGGTTCCCGTAGTTTTTGGATCTAGAGTGGTGCTTTGCTTTTTCTCTAAGAATTTTTATGAGAGGCGGCTTGTACCAGAGAGGATATCTACTGGATGGGTCGACCGTCTTAACTGGTACAAAAGAATCCCGCAGATCATTGAGCGTGTCATAGAAAAATGATACAGCATCCTCGTGTGTTCTCGTGCTTATTTCGCTGTACCAGTCGATCCGGCTGAGCCGATGATTAATGGCCGTATAGTCGGCCGACCTGTATAAGAATTTAATACGAGAAAGTGCAGGAAGAGTATGAAGTTCCACGAAATCAGCAGACACACAGAGAGCTTCATAATGTGAATCTTCTAGCACTAGGGGATCACCACGTCCTCGCGCACATGTGGGAGTGGCGCGAGGAGGCAGAACGCCGGGGCGTAACTCCGTTGCCGCGAGAAATCGCGGCACGGCGGACAGAGCTCCGGCAGGATCTCATGGCGGCATGGACAGTGCGATTGTGGCAACCCAGCGCTGGGCACGCCACAATTGCGGCGATAAGTCCCCTCTTTGAGGAGTGGCTGGAGAGGCGCCACGGCGTCCTCACCTTCCGCCTAACGCAGGTCCTCACCGGACACGGGTGCTTCGGGAGGTACCTGTTCCGAATAAGGCGGGAGGAAACGCCCGGGTGTCACCACTGTGTGGATCGCCCGGAGGACACGGTGGAGCATACGGTGGAGGTCTGCCCGGCTTGGGCGGAGCACCGCCGTGTCCTCGCGGAAGCGATCGGCGGCGGCGATCTCTCGCGTCCGGCTCTGGTCCAGGCTATGGTACGGGGCGAGAGTACATGGGAAGCCATTACCTCCTTCTGCGAAGCAGTAATGCTCGCGAAGGAGGAGGCGGGACGCGTGAGGGAGAGGCAAGCTTTGCGCTCTCACGACCCTAGTCGCCGCAGGAGACGCCCTGGGCGTCGGGAATTGGCAGCCGATTCCCGGCCACCGTAGGCGCGGGCTTGCGGACGGCGAGCAATGGGTAGCTCGCCGTCCGGTAAGGACCAGGCCCGAGTCGACGGCGCGTTGTGTTCCACGCGCGCCTCAAAGAGATGTCAGCAGCATTGAAGGGGTCCGCTAGGACCGATGCCAGCCGGGGTTGCGGGATGTTCGAAAGAGTTACCGTGGCCCCGGCATAGGCAACAGAAGGAATACGGGTGGGTTTTAGTCAGTAAAAGTCTGACACGCCCTCCCGCTCCGCCCAGAGCGGGAGAAGTCATCTGATGATTTCCCATCCACAAAAAAAAAGGGATCACCACAACTCGCTACTGAGACCTCGCTATTAGACAAAACTAGGACCAGTATTTTTTTGTTCACATTTACATGCAAATTATATTGCGAGAAGTTGCAGACGGTAAAATTATTAAAGAGATTAACCTGAACACGACCTTGGATATTACTAGGCCGAACAGACTGACCATCATCATCTGGATTCCAGATTATGTTTGGAAGGTTAAAATCTCTAAGAACTAAAAATTTATCAGCGGGATGCTTCTGAACAATGTCTGTAAGGTTATTAGAAAAAATAGTTAACTGGCCTGCCTGGGAGTGGCCGAATATCTAAGCACATACATACACACATCTGCATTAGGCAGGAAAAGCACAATTAAAAAACGTTGTCAACAAGCCACTAGAAACGCGAGGTCATTACTACCATTCATAATAAACACAAAGATGGACTGGAAATTAGCCAACCTTACGTACCTAATGATGATCGTACCTTGTATGATACACGGTTTGAAAGTATCAGCACTCACTAAAGCTAACAGGTCAAACTGAGAAAATATGAGAGAGTTATCATGAGAGACTTGATTAATCACGTTAGAAATAAACCAATACAAAAGAAAATGCGTGATATCTTAGACGGACAAACCGTAACTAAAAGCATCAAGAACTACAGGATGTGCTATCTCGCACATGTTCCCAGGCGCCGCAAACCGCACTGGTTACATGCAGCAATGCAGTACAAGGCCAAATCCAAAAAAGTCGGCCGATTTATTTACACATGGAATGACAACCTAAAACAGGACATGACTTACTTCAATAAGGACATCAATTTTTGGATGGACACGGCTGATGAACGAGATAAGATTGAGAAGGCTGCTAGCGAGATCTACAAGAAACCTGAAACGGATAGCAGCGAGACCTCAGACGAAGACTTTGGAAACAGCAACACGTAATACAGCATAGCATAAGATTCACCGATGAAGCTGGACTTGTAACAACCTGGCGGTGACGTCGTTAAAAGATGCTCATCCATGGATAAATATTACCCGTCTCTCAAATATTCCAATGTTTACTCTAGGGTGCATATTCGGTAGACTCTAATAATTCTTCCATATCCTAAGGGCACGTCTTCCCTACCATTACTGCACCGCCCGGTCTACTCCTTGATATGCAATGGCCTAGGTAGCCCCATGAAACATGAGGCTACAGAGGCTAGTGTGAATCTTTGGGTTCATTCGAGTAATCGAGTCTGGTTAAACCATGCTGTTGGGGTCGGTGCATTTCATTAATTCATTCTAAAAGGCACTCTAGCCTGAAAGGTTTTGATATTTTCTTGATAATCGTATTGTGTTACCTCATCGAGCTGCACCGCCACTAGCGCGCTGCAGGGTGACGACGGCGGGGAGTCGGATGCAGGCCGAAGGGGTGTGGGCGCGACCGGCGTGTAGGGCGCGACCGCCACCAGCTGCATGGGCAACGTCGGCGGCCGTAACGAGTAGTATGCAACCGCGCGCGTGGTCTCGTCCAGCTCCACTCGAGCTGGTACGTCCACGCCCAAGTCCCTGTAACAACGCGACGCTCGTTAAGCTTGAGTTTCCTAAAAAAGTGTTGCCGTGATATAACGCCCGTCATGATGATTCGTACTTTCCACCGGTGCAGGTGTTGTCAAAACACGTTTTCAAAAAACACTCATTAGCATTCTCATCTCAGCTCAGCTGCATGCAATTGCCTTCCATTAGCATTCCCATCTCAACTCTCCGCCTCTCATTCGTCCCTTTTGTGACCCAATGTTCTGATCCATACAGTGCAGTGGTCTAACCATGGGTTTATAAATCTTCCCCTTCAGCTTAAGGGAATTGCGGGAGTCGCAGATAGTTCCCGTGACCTGCCACCATTTCATCCATCCAGTGTTCATTCTGTGCTTAACAGCCCGATCTACTTGGCCATTGCTTGTCACGAGTGAGCAGAGATAACGAAAGTCGGAAGAACCGCGCCACCAAGCGCTATGGCTCCAGAACTGAAAAGACCGGTGAAATCGCAGAACATATTATGATATTCAGTTTTGATTTTGCTGATTTACAAGCAAACATTCTCCATCTTTTTAATCTGACAGGCCTATTGGTCTAGTGGTTAGTGACCCTGACTGCAAAGCCGAAGGTCGTGGGTTCGATTCCCACCCAGGACAAACTTTGTGTGATGAGCATATTGTTTGTTCTGTGTCTGGGTGTAATTTATCTATATGTATGTATTTATAAATTATATAAGTATGTATATCAGTTGTCTGGTTACCATAACACAAGCTCTGCTTAACTTGGGATCAGATGGCCTTGTGTGAGTTGTCCCAAGATATTTATTTTTTTATTTTTAATCATAATCATTTATTTGTCAGAATATGGTAAGCTATAATGGTCTTACGATAGTAAATGGTATCATCACATTCTGCCACGTGTGGCGTGCAAATATTCAATCAAGGATTTGTGCAGACGATCTTTGATTAAATAGCGATGGTGACACCCGTCAATACATCGTTCTTCCAGTAGGCACAGCAAGACGTCCTTACTGCTAATATAGCTTGCTTGCTCTTCCAGTAGGCACAGCAAGACGTCCTGACTGCTAATATAGCTTGCTTGCTCTTCGAGCTGTCAGTAATATTGGTTCTTATATCCTCGACAAAAATAAAGAAGGAAAGAAAACCACTCCTTCAATTTGTGGACTCGTCAAACTATTCTTAATTTTTTTTTCGAGGTAAAAACTTTCTTAGGCGCGTTGAGCACTTTTTAGTAGGGAATAAACTAACGGTTTCACGACATACAACATGGGACATGCAATATACTACATGCAGTAACGAGCTTTTATTGGTTGTAATGGATAACTCCAAAAAATACTTAACCGAATTAAAAAAATCTTTCACCTGTAGAAAGCTAAATTATATCCACCGCGCGGCGCGCGGCGTGTGAGTCGATGCCGATGGAACGTAATGTTGCCATCCTTAATATTGCATTTATATAAACATTTTAGATTTAGATATTGTTTTTATTTTGTTTCTTTTTTAAATTACATTGCATGCTGCACCGGATGACGTCATCACGTCAACGCCGGCTGTCGCTGAAAACCAGCGCTGGGGCTCTGTCTCGCAAAGGGTTGCAGCATTATGCTGAGCGATGGCCGTTTTGCGTGGATGTGACGCATATTTTCCCCCAACTTGTTTCTTTTTGTGTTTGTGTTCTTTTTTTTGCGTCATGTTTACCGCAAATAAACGTATTTTCTTTCTTCTTTCTCTTTCTATATTATCACTGAGCAAAATGGGCTGTATTTTATTGTAAAAAAATAGAAATCCCTACGAAAATTGCAACAAAGTAACCCAAGGTATATAAAATTTGCCGACGAAAGTCCTTGTATCGCGTGCGCTGCGACACGTTCTGATGATATAAAGTCCTTGTATCGCGTGCGCTGCGACACGTTCTGATGATATAAAGTCCTTGTATCGCGTGCGCTGCGACACGTTCTGATGATATAAAGTCCTTGTATCGCGTGCGCTGCGACACGTTCTGATGATATAAAGTCCTTGCATCGCGTGCGCTGCGACACGTCCTGATGATATAAAGTCCTTGTATCGCGTGCGCTGCGACACGTTCTGATGATATAAAGTCCTTGCATCGCGTGCGCTGCGACACGTTCTGATGATATTAAGTCCTTGTATCGCGTGCGCTGCGACACGTTTTGATTTGAGATAGGTTTGCTCTTGACTCTAGTCTAGGTCAGAGATGACAGAGACAAAGTCGACGATGGAGCGAGCTTACCCAGAAGAAGCCTGTTCACTCTCACTTTGAAGAGATCGGGGTTGTATGCGTTCAGAAACACAGACGCAGGCAGAGAGTTCCACTCCTTTGCTGTGCGCATCACAAAAGACATTTGGAAACGCTTAGTGCGAATTGGTGGGAGAGCAACTAGGTAAGGATGGTAACCTGCAGTGCGTCTAGATGTCCGCTGATAGAAGGGGGCCGGCGGAATGAGGTCGTGGAGTTCTTGAGCACACTCCCCGAAGTATAATCTGTAGAAGACCGTCAAGCAGGCAACCTTGCGGCGATGAGCCAAGCTATGAAGCTTGGCATCCACCAGTCTTACGTCGCCAATGAGCCTCTTAGCTCTGCGTTCCACCGAGTCAAGCGCGGCAAGTTGGTATTTAGCTGAGCCATCCCAAAGGTGGCTGCAATACTCCATGCAGGATCGGACTTGCGCTTTGTAGAGAATTAAAAGCTGTCCAAGCGTAAAGTATCGCTTCACCCTATTTAGGATGCTCAGTTTCTTGGCCGCAGTTTGGGCTTTGATAGTACATGTACATGTTGATAGTACTCATCATTACAAGTTGATAGTACTCATCATTACAAGTTGATAGTACTCATCATTACAAGTTGATAGTACTCATCATTACAAGTTGATAGTACTCATCATTACAAGTTGATAGTACTCATCATTACAAGTTGATAGTACTCATCATTACAAGTTGATAGTACTCATCATTACAAGTTGATAGTACTCATCATTACAAGTTGATAGTACTCATCATTACAAGTTGATAGTACTCATCATTACAAGTTGATAGTACTCATCATTAGCCACAAAAATCCGAGAGGCTATACTCGTAGGTCTAACTAATATTATAGTTAAGTCATAATAACCATTTTTTGTTCAAATTAGTCAATCAAAACACGATTAAAATCTAAAGACGAAGACACATCTGCCGTGTAAATCCCTTATGTTTAACTTTATTTAAAGATAGATAGAACACTCTTGACTATGTACAACATAAAAATTACAGATACAAATGTTTGTGTGTAACCCTAAAAAAATTTATCATTTTTCAAATCAATAATTTGTAACTACAAATAAAGTCCCATAAATAATTCGTGGTTTTTAAATCCCGGAATTTTAACGTCATTAAAATTTTATTAATCCGGGTTTTAGACGAGGTATTATCCACTCTATGTTACTTCCTTCCTCAAAGTTTAGGCAAATTAGCAATACCTATTCCGATCACTGTTAATCAACCTTGATGATGAAACTATTTATTTGGATAAGGATTAATATCATGTTAATGAAAACACCTTCGCAAATAATGCATTATTTTATAACAAATTTTATTACTATTAAAACATTTATAGTGAGCCAAGGGTGAGTGTAGATTGAGGATGAATGAGTTGCTTGTCAAATGCCTTCTCCTTGCAGATGATCAAGTTCTACTTGCGTCGTCAGCAGAACAGTTGCAAGACATGGTGACTGTCATGGATGAAGCATATAAGATGAAAGGGATGAATATAAATGTGAATAAGACGAAGGTCATGGTGTCTGAAAGAGAAGAGGATGTATCGATGTGTGATGTGAAAATAAATGATAAAATTGTGGAGCAAGTGAGTTTGTATATTTGGGGAGTCTGTTTACAAGGGATGGAAAAATTGATGAAAACGTGGAAAGGAGAGTAAATGCGGGAAATAAAGTGAATGGTGCTATACGTGCGGTTGTGGTTAATGTCCTAAAAGGGCTGACTGGCTGTTCACAACGGTGTGCTGGTGCCTACGCTTATGTATGGAAGTGAATGTTGGGTGTGGCAAAAGAAGAATGAAAGTAGAATAAATGCTGTGGGAATGCGTTCCTTGCAAAGCATGTGTGGTGTGACTATGAGTGATAGACTGGAGAATGATGTGATAAGGCAACGGTGCGGTTTAAAAGAAGATGTGGTGACAAAAATTGAAAAGAGTATGTCTAGAGTATGCCTAGGTCATAGGTGGTTTTGTCATGTTGAGAGGATGGTATTTAAAATTTGTAAACAATAAAAAAATAAAGATCTAAATTGTATCTAAGTGGTCCAAAAAAAGTATAATAAGTATTTTGCAATAGTGTTATTGTTTGTGAGAATTTTAAATCAGTGAAATATTAATTATGACAATAGTGTAATATGAAAACTAAAACCAGTGCTAAACGAGTTAAATGCAATAAATTGGTGCTTCTTATAATGTAACAACGTCAAAACTCAAACATTGGGTATCAATAATTACTTGAGTCGATATTTCTTGAACCCAAGTGACTAAAACTAAAAAACAAATACCATGTCGAAAAGATCTTTTAAAAAATGGACTTTGGACCCTAAAGATTGTATGACAACTAGCGCCATAACGGACACAAGTGCTGACTTGGCGAACTAAAAAACCTACGCTACTCGCCGCCAGAGGGCCAAACTGACTATTAGTGTTACCAACGTAGGAACAATTAAATAATTGTACGTAAAATTACAAGCATGGGGGACAAAAACATAACGCTGAGAAAAAAACAAATCCTGTCTACCTCATTCTCAGAAGCGTCACTTTTTGATGCTACAGTCATGAGTATGCCAGAAACTTCACTGCGAGACGATGAAACCATTGCGATGCTACAGGAGGAGATCAATGATTTAAGGATTAAATTGCAAAGCTCGAATCAGGAAGTTGACAATTTGCTCTGTGAGAATAAAAATTTAAAAAACGACCTGGATAAATGTAATCGTGTCATAGAATTATATAAGAAGGTGGGTGCAGGAGAAGCCAAGTGTGCCACTCCAGGCTCTAAACGAAAGGGTTCAAACACGAAAATACAAGTTAGTAGCCTAACATCAACCCCAATAAAAAAATCTTTTGGAAATAAATCTACTTGCCAAATACAAACTTTGAATAAGGAGACCCAAACCAGTAATCTCACGGCTCATACGCCAGCAAAATTAAAACGCCAAACATCGACAGCCTGTAGTAATAAACAACTAAGAACGGAAAATGCATGCAAACAAACAGAAACAGATGTAAATATTGGCAACACTACTTCCATACATCAAGACAGCAAAACTGAAACAACCAATACAGTTACACCAACAAAACAAATGATTTATAATTTGGCCAACAGTAACTTCAAACGTAGCAAAATTTGCATCTTAAGCACCGACAACAGGAATACATTGCTTGACGTTGCAGGAAAAACTATACATCAAGGTGGACTTTGCCACTACATCACACCTCATAGAAATGTCCAAGCTCTCCTGGAAGGCATCAAAGAAAAACTAGCAAACTTCACCATGCTGGACTACTGCATTATAATGATAGGTGGCGAGGACTTCCAAGTCACATGTAAATATTATGACAGTATTTTATTAATAAGACAAGTTTTACAAGAAATCACAAATACAAACATAATTATATGCACACCAACATACAAATTCTTCACCAATAATTACATATACAATTCGAGAGTGGAAACTTTTAATAACTTGTTATATCTGGACACAGCTACTCATGGACATGCTTATTTTCTGGATAGCAATAAGAATTTAAAATACGATGATACCATGTTTAATAGACGCACGGGCATGATAAATTACTCCGGAATGAAATCTATTTTTAATGATAATTATAATATGATTATTTATATTCAAAACGTCAATACTGAGTATGAAATATGTGGACTTGACATAAATGACAAAATGCATTATATTAAGAACTCGAATAAGACAACATCTGCGACTGGTACAGAGGGCCAAAACTTGCAGTTTTTTCTGTAATACTCTCAATATTCTGCACCAAAATATTGCCGGTTTGCTGAACAAATCGGACTTATTGACTGTTCAATTAAAAAACCTTTAAAATCAAGGAATTATTGTAGACGTTCTCTGTATAACTGAACATTTTATTGTAGACGTTCTCTGTATAACTGAACATTTTATTGTAGACGTTCTCTGTATAACTGAACAATTTATTGCATCTGGCCATGAAAGTTTGTTGTACCTTCCTGGTTTCCATCCCGCCGCTTTCTTTTGTCGCAAAACAAATCGCGGAGGGACTTGTATTCTAGTTAGAACTGGGCCAGATATTGCTAAGTTCTCTGTGTCAGGCGTTTTTGAAATTTGTGGAATTGAATTGAGCACTCATTCTATTGTTGTAATTTGTATTTATAGAATTCCTAAATATAATTATTTGACATTTTATGATAAGCTTGACATTTTTTTGAGTAAATTATGTTTGTTAAATAGAAAAAAAATTGTTTTGTGTGGCGATTTAAATATTGATACGTTAAAAAGGAATAGGATTACTTTGGAACTAGAGAATTTCCTACTGAGTTACAACTTGACATTAGAAATAAATCAACCTACCAGACTTAGCAGTAACACATGTATCGATCATTTCGCGCATAACATACGAAGAGGATGTACAGCTGAAATTATAGACCTCATCCTTTCTGATCACACGTCCCAAATACTCAGGGTTCCCATAAATATGTAGAACATGCCGCTTAAAATTATAGATCTCATCCTTTCTGATCACACGTCCCAAATACACAGGGTTCCCATGAATAGAACATGCCGCTTAAAATTATAGATCTCATCCTTTCTGATCACACGTCCCAAATACTCAGGGTTCCCATAAATAGAACATGCCGCTTAAAATTATAGATCTCATCCTTTCTGATCACACGTCCCAAATACTCAGGATTCCCATGAATAGAACATGCCGCTTAAAATTATAGATCTCATCCTTTCTGATCACACGTCCCAAATACTCAGGGTTCCCATAAATAGAACATGCCGCTTAAAATTATAGATCTCATCCTTTCTGATCACACGTCCCAAATACTCAGGGTTCCCATAAATAGAACATGCCGCTTAAAATTATAGATCTCATCCTTTCTGATCACACGTCCCAAATACTCAGGGTTCCCATAAATAGAACATGCCGCTTAAAATTATAGATCTCATCCTTCCTGATCACACGTCCCAAATACTCAGGGTTCCCATGAATAGAACATGCCGCTTAAAATTATAGATCTCATCCTTCCTGATCACACGTCCCAAATACTCAGGGTTCCCATGAATAGAACATGCCGCTTAAAATTATAGATCTCATCCTTTCTGATCACACGTCCCAAATACTCAGGGTTCCCATAAATAGAACATGCCGCTTAAAATTATAGATGTCATCCTTTCTGATCACACGTCCCAAATACTCAGGGTTCCCATAAATAGAACATGCCGCTTAAAATTATAGATCTCATCCTTTCTGATCACACGTCCCAAATACTCAGGGTTCCCATAAATAGAACATGCCGCTTAAAATTATAGATCTCATCCTTTCTGATCACACGTCCCAAATACTCAGGGTTCCCATAAATAGAACATGCCGCTTAAAATTATAGATCTCATCCTTTCTGATCACACGTCCCAAATACTCAGGGTTCCCATAAATATGTAGAACATGCCGCTTAAAATTATAGATCTCATCCTTTCTGATCACACGTCCCAAATACTCAGGGTTCCCATAAATAGAACATGCCGCTTAAAATTATAGATCTCATCCTTTCTGATCACACGTCCCAAATACTCAGGGTTCCCATAAATAGAACATGCCGCTTAAAATTATAGATCTCATCCTTTCTGATCACACGTCCCAAATACTCAGGGTTCCCATAAATATGTAGAACATGCCGCTTAAAATTATAGATCTCATCCTTTCTGATCACACGTCCCAAATACTCAGGGTTCCCATAAATAGAACATGCCGCTTAAAATTATAGATCTCATCCTTTCTGATCACACGTCCCAAATACTCAGGGTTCCCATAAATAGAACATGCCGCTTAAAATTATAGATCTCATCCTTTCTGATCACACGTCCCAAATACTCAGGGTTCCCATAAATAGAACATGCCGCTTAAAATTATAGATCTCATCCTTCCTGATCACACGTCCCAAATACTCAGGGTTCCCATGAATAGAACATGCCGCTTAAAATTCTGGAAAATTGTGAAAAAGACTACTCCATAGAGAACCTCAAAAAATTCCGAGAATACATTCGAAGTTTAACTTTTATCGATGTTTATGAAAGTAACGATGTCAATATAGCTTACAAAAGGTTTTATGAAACATTCTCCCTATTCTACAAACTTTGCTTCCCTGATAAAATAATAACTATTCATACTAATAAAAACGTAAAATGGGTATCTCGCGGCATAAAAAGCTGTAGTAAAAACAAAGAAAATTACTGTGGACATATAGACTAAATCCTGTATTAAAAAAAAAACTAATTTAAAAAAATACTCTTTACAATATAAGAAAATTATAAGACTTTCACAAAAAGCTCAAAATGATCACTTTATAAAAACCTCGCATAATAAGTCGAAAGCTACATGGCAAATAGTAAATAGACCTAAAAATAACTCTCTTATAGAACAAATAATGACCATTAATAAATGTGACCTGACCTTCTCAAACCCTACTGACATTGCAAATGCATTTAATAATTATTTTATAGATGAAATTGAGAATAATATTACATCTGATATGGAATTCGACAATAAATTAGACAATTTGACAAGACAATCCATGTTTATGCAGCCTGTTCTAACAACCGCATGTTTTCGGCTATAAGATCACTTAAAAATACAAGTACTGTAGGATTTGACGGTATGTCAACAAAGGTGATAAAATTTGTAAATGAACTTGTAGCACCCGTATTAGCCCATATTATGAACCTTGGCATTGTTGACGGAGTTTATCCTAAGGACTTGAAGAAAGTTATTAATAAACCACTTCATAAAAAAGATAACAAAACCGATATGAAGAACTATAGGCCAATAACTAAAATCTCTGTATTTTTCAAAATTTTCGAAAAAATTATTTATAAGTGTATAGCCCATATTATGAACCTTGGCATTGTTGACGGAGTTTATCCTAAGGACTTGAAGAAAGTTATTAATAAACCACTTCATAAAAAAGATAACAAAACCGATATGAAGAACTATAGGCCAATAACTAAAATCTCTGTATTTTTCAAAATTTTCGAAAAAATTATTTATAAGTGTATTGCTATCTCAATAAATTTAACTTACTATGCAAGGAGCTATTTTTGATTTTTTACGTAGCTTTATGTTAGCAGTAGACGTAAAAACTCCTATAAAGCCTTCGATTTCGTAAAGCACGACGTCTTATTAGACAAACTGCGTAGCTACGGTATCAGAGGCAATATTTTACAACTACTCGAATCCTATCTCTCCAACAGAATGCAATGTACAGAGATTGCAAGAGTATGTGAAAAGACAAAATTTGAAAAAAAGAGTTTCTTATCTCATTCTAGATTGATAAAGTTTGGTGTCCCACAGGGTAGCGTCCTTGGGCCACCTCTTTTCTTAATCTATATAAATGATCTGCCGAAGCTGACTCAACATCAAATGGCGATGTTTGCAGACGACAGTACTGCCATAGTGAAATGTATTGATCGCATTATTTATCAAGATGACATAAATAATACACTATCGGAGATAAATAATTGGCTTACTAAAAATAATTTAGTTAAAGAAAACCAAACTAATGCACTTTCACCAAAGAACTGAAGTACCAAAAGTAAATATCAGACATAGTAACTGTGACATTGAAGAAGTTAAAGTAGCGACATTCTTAGGTTTATTCCTCGATAGTCAACTTAACTGGAAGACCCACATAGATGACCTATGTAAGTAAGAACATAAATAAATCAGCATACGCACTTTTCCAAATCGCTAGAAAAGTTAATATGAATGTGCTACTAGTTGCATATCACGGCTTAGTAGCCTCACTTTTGCGATATGGCATTATTTTTTGGGGCAATGCTACTGATAAAGATATCATTTTTAAGGCACAAAAAAGATGTATAAGATCAATGTGTGGTCTAAAAATTGATGATAGCTGCGTACCATTCTTTAAATCGCTGAAAATACTTACCTTACCTTCATTATATATTTTTTAAATTAGTGTTTTCGTCAAAACATACGTGAGGTTAATAACCTCACGTATATCACGTTGACACTTTTTTGAATAACCTCAGGTTGTTCAAAAAAGTGTCGTGGAGGAGCTCGTGGCTAAGTAATAACAGCCGCACGGGTTGATCCATCAGGTTAAGCTACGCTTGCCGGGGTTGTCCGTGGATGGGTGACCATCTTTACATACCGAGACTTCTCCGTGCCTCGGAAAGCACGTTAAGCCGTTGGTCCCGGCTGTCATTCGTAGATCTTTGACAGTCGTTACGGGTCGTCAGAAGCCCGAAAGTCTGATAACCAGTCTTACCAAGGGGTATCGTATTACCCAGTTACTGGGTTGTGGAGGTCAGATAGGCAGTCGCTCCATGTAAAATACTGGTATTCAGCTGCATCCGGTTAGACTGGAAGCCGACCCTAACATAGTTGGGAAAAGGCTAGGCAGATTGATTCAAAAAAGTGTCAACGTTACGAGATGTTACGATTCGTAGCCAATACGCAAACTCTTTAAGCAATCAGCGTTGTAAGACTGCCTTACTGAGAAAGAGCGTTTTAGGCATGGCACCGCGCATTTACAATAAATAATTACCCGATGTCATAAAAATTTGAATGTTACACAATTCAAAAAAAAATTTAAACTGTTATTTATATTATACGACTGGTGAATTTCTGAATGATAAATTAATGTAGACTTATTTTTTTTTGCCTGGAACCATTTTTTATTGAATATTGTGACTGATTGTAATAAGATTATTTATTTATGCATTGACTGTAGAATTTATTCCATATTGTGACATTTATAATTTTTTTTAATCATCATTCTATTAATCTACCAACTAACTATGTCACTACCAACCTTGATAGTAGTATGCACACAATTGGTATCTTTCTAGACCTTGCCAAAGCTTTCGACACTATTTCCTGTTCTTTACTTCTGCACAAGCTTGAAACACTTGGGATAAGAGCAGAACAACTTCTACTATTTTCTGATTATCTCAGCGATCGTCATCAATGTGTTAAAATTGGTCAGCATACAAGCTCTGAACTTAAAAATAGTAATTTTGGTATTCCACAAGGTAGCATTTTGGGCCCTACCTTATTTTTAATCTATATTAATGAGCTATGCAGCCTCTCACTCCAAAATGGTGCTATAATATCTTATGCGGATGACACCGCTCTGTTATTTTCAGCTAAATCTAGAGTTGAGGTCTATGAATATGCTCAAAATGGTTTTAACATTGTGTCTAATTGGCTCCGTAATAATCTCCTGTCATTAAATGCAGGCAAAACCAATTACATTTTATTTACAATGAGAAATTCAAACATACCGCTTACTAATCTAAACATTCGCGCACATAATTGTTGCACGTATGCTGACATCGCATGTTCTTGCCCCACTTTAGCTAAAGCTGACTATTTAAAATATCTAGGTGTCACCATTGACACAAATCTAAATTTCCGTAAACATATCGTTTTACTGTGTACGAGAGTTCGCAAATTAATTTATGTTTTTAAAAATTTACGTAACGTAGCCGACTTTAAATTGATAAAACAGGTCTATTTATCTTTGTGTCAATCCATTCTTACATATTGCATAACTTCTTGGGGTGGGGCAGCAAAAACAATTTTACTCCCATTAGAACGTGCTCAAAGAGCAATTCTGAAGGTTGCTACCTTTCGCCCTTTTAGATTTCCTACGCATCAGCTTTACGCAGCATGTAAGGTGCTTACAGTACGGCAATTATTTATTTTGAACACAGTACTACTCCAGCACACTGCACTTCCTTTTGACCCTGTTCCTTTTGACAAGAGAAGGAAGGACTTGGTTTGCATAAAGCCTCAAACTAAGCATGCGTTTGCCAATCGTTTTTATCTGTTCTTGGGACCTTTTCTATATAATAAGCTCAATAAGGTACTAAGTTTCTATAGTGTAAGGTATAACAAATGTAACATAATGTTATCTGAATATTTAAAGACACTACATTACACAGACACAGAACAACTTCTAGAAATTTTGGCATGATGATATTTGATCGCCTCGTAAGTGCTTACTTTTGTATCTTTACTTAGGCTTAGTTTTAGATAATAAGGTACCATTAAGCTTTTTCTCGTAGTTTTTAAAAGATTCTTTATTTTTATATACTAAACTTTAAATTGTACTAGACCTAAGTAGATGTATTGGAAAGTGTTGGCCTGAAACACAGGTTTAAATTAACCTAGATCGGGCTGGTCGCTACCTAACTTTGCAATTCCGAGCAACCATTACCTGCACCTATAATAATATCTTAGTTTTAGTTTATTTTTAGGCACCATAACTGTATGGATATCTTATAACTGTTGACTCCATGTACACCTTTTGTAAACGTTTTTATTTGAATAAAATTATTATTATTATTTCCTTTATTAAAATAAATACACATAAATTATATTTTTAAATATTAGAATATAAAGATTATAAAAAAAACATTTAAAAATATAAAAAATAGTAGCCCACCGGTATCGGGAACAGGGTCCAAGCTACCGGCGGTCAGGGCTCTAGAGAGAGGAACCTCCTAACAATGCGAGCCGTGTCCAGAAGTACCGCTTTCTGAATCAAGCCCTTAATCCAGCTGCCCAACGAGAGCCTCCTTAGGTGTTGGTCGAGGCTCTTGGCAATTAAGCCATTGGCTGATACAACTATCGGCACAATGATCGCTGAGTCCACATCCCACATGTCGACAACCTCGCGGGCCAAGTCAAGATACTTGATTTGTTTATCTTTCTCGGCTTTCACGAGGTTCCCGTCATGCGGGACAGTTACGTTAATAATTAATCATTGCGCGCCGCTCTATTCGATCCACCACCACTATATCAGGCTTATTGGCAACAATAGTCCTGTCAGTGATGATGGATCGATCCCAGTACAATGTGATGTGTCCATTTTCGAGAACTGGGTCGGGCACATACCTGTAGTACGGCACTTCCGATTCCACGAGACTGTATTTCAGAGCAAGTTGCTGATGGATAATCCTGGCTACAAGGTTGTGTCTATGCAAGTACCTTTCGTTAGCTAGACGAGAACAACCGGAGATGATGTGTCGGATTGATTTTCTCGGACGGTGGCATGCCCGACAGATGTCAACCGTGCCGTCCTTCACAATAAATCTCCGGTAATTGTTCGTCATGATAACTTCGTCCATAATTGCACAGACAAAACCTTCGGTTTCCCCAAAGAGGTCACCAAAACGCAGCCAGGCTACGGACGCTGGGAAATCTACATCGGATTCATGTAGGGCCCGGAAAAAGCGTCCGTGAAGCTCCTTACTCTGCCATACCTCCAGGCGATCGTTAGTGTCAAGCACTACAGGCTTGCGCCAGTTCTCTTTAGCCAAGGAGAGCGGGGTGAGGCCCTTGTCCACTGCGACCACATCTCGATGCATCCCCACGTCGGCTTCAAGGAAATATTCCCTGAGACTGCATATCTCGCGATTGTGGAGGGTCTTGACATTTAAAAAGCCTCGACCTCCACACTTTCGCGGGATATACAGTCTCATTACCGATGATCGCGGGTGATGCATTCGATATGCAGTCAGCAGCGTACGGACCCTCCTATCCAGGGCGTCTAGTTCGGTCTGAGTCCATTTGAGTATGCCGAAAGAGTACATCAAAACCGGCATGACCCAACCGTTGAAGGCGCGCACCTTGTTTCCGCCTGATAGAAGACTATTAAATACTATTATTATTATTATTGACTATATATGTTTTAATATCTCGGGACCCTGGGGTCCCGGACTTTTGGAAGGCGTACGAGGGGCCGACGCCAACTCGCAGAGGCCCCTTAGACAATTTTAAACGATGAGGAGGCACCAACCGACGATTATCCCTGTATGCATTATGCAAATGCACCCAAGGACAACCCCCGGTTGGGGCAGGACTATTGTAGGACATGGAAACGAAACATATTGGGCTATGGGTTTAGGTGGCTATAGTGGATTGGTTACCAAGAACTATGGAAAAACTATGTCCCCTGCCTGATCAATGTTAGGTAATACACGGATAAAATAGCAGGGGGTGACTTGCACACTCAATAATGGGCCCCCGAAAACGGTCGCTAGCACATAGTGTCGTAGTGACAAATGGCAACATGTCCTGAGGTGCTTATGAGGAGTGGAGAGGTATTCCACGACTATCAGGACAATCCCAGAGCCCGGAAGATGGTCAAGATCCCTACCAACACTTACTGGAATACTTCCTTCCTCCGAGCACGTTTGCTCTAGCGAATCTCCACTCAAGCCGGCCAATAAAGGCAAGAATGAGGTAGGAACTCTGTTCCTCGTCAGTGGTCACTCCAGACGGCCAATAAAAGCAAGCCAGAGGTGAGGAACAAGACTTCTCCCGGGAGATAGGGTCCGTGGGGTCGCTACTGCCCAACAGCTCGCCACATGCTGCCCTGCGGGTTCATGTATCTCTCTTGGTCTGGCTCCTCACCCTAAACCTGTTCCGCCAAAGTAAACTCTACCGGCACAGACCTAGAGTTCGGAGCGCGCAAGCCCCACCACGACGTCAACGTAGAGATACGGCGGTGGGGTTATTATTATTATTTGATATTTCTCGGGACCCCAGGGTCCCGGACCTTTAGAAGGCATATGAGGGGCCGAAGCCAACTCGCAGAGGCCCGTTAGACGCTTTCAATGGAAATGAGGCACTAACCGACGATTATCCCTGTGCGTACTATGCAAGTGCACCCAAGGACAACCCCCGGATGGTGTAGGACTATTGCAGAATATGGAGACGAAAAAAAATTGGGCTATGGGTTTGGATGGCTAAAGTGGACTGGTTATCTAGAACTATGGAAGGACTATGGCCCCTGCCTGACCAATGTGTGATAAATACAATACACGGATAAAATGGCAGGGGGTGACTTGCACACTCAACAATGGGCCCCGGAAACGGTCGCTAGCACATAGTGTCGTAGCGACAAGGGGGCAACATGTCTTGAGGTGCTTAAGAGGAGTGGAGAGGTATTCCACGGCTATCAGGACAATCCCGGAAGTACGGTCAAGATCCCTACCAGCATCTTACTGGACTACTTCCTTCCTCCACGTTTGCTCTTGCGAATCTCTACTCAAGCCAGCCAATAAAGGCAAGAATTAGGTGGGAGGTCAGTTCTCGTCAGTGTTCACTCCAGCCGGCCAATAAAGGCAAGCCAGAGATGAGGAACATGACTTCTCCCGGGAGATAGGGTACGTGGGGTCGCTACTGCCCAGCAGCTCGCCACATGCTGCCCTGCGGGTTTCTGTATCTCTCTTGGTCTGGCTCCTCACCCTAGACCTGTTCCGGCAAAGTAACCTCTACCGGCACAGACCTAGAGTTAGAAGCGCGCAAGCCCCACCACGACGTCAACGTAGAGATACGGCTTATTATTATTATTAATCTTTATTATTATTAATCTTGACATACCTACAAATAATTTAATATGTTTACCTCTCGCATGATTAATATTTTATTTTTTCTTAGTTCGCATGCAACCATATTTGTACGCCTTTTGGCATAACATAGCGACCTATGAACTCTAAAATAAGAACTGTATTCACTACCTATGTTACACAAATAAATTGATTATGATTATGATGAATGAAAGTCGACTAACATACGGTATTTATTTACACGGCAGATGTGAGTGGAAATGCCGGGAAGGGATGCCTTAGGAAGACATATGCATAGAGATCTTATTGGTGATGTTCTTCAGAAACGTCAGGTGCGTAGGACTCGCAAGCGGCGTGCGTGTATGACCAGATGTATGAATGTAAACGAGGCAAAAGGAGTATGTAAGGATCGTAGCAGGTGGCGTTCTGTAGTTTCTGCCTACCCCCATGGGACGAAGGCGTGCGTTTATGTATGTATGTATGTCGGAAGTAACCATGCCGACTGGGAGCTTAAGGGGTAATCAATTTTATATGGGATGCTTTTATTGCGTGGTTTGATTAACTCGTAAATTGGTATAAATAACCTATAAGTCAAATAATGAAAACGTTACAAGCGATGTTTCAATAATTAACCACTATGTGGGGTGAAAAGGGGCGATAAAGTTTATATGAAAATAATCTTATTCATTTGGTTAATAAACTTGGAACGAATATTTGTCTAAGTAAGCAATATAGTTTCTCATTATTAGTTTTTCAAAACCTCCCCTCAAAGGAGAGCTAAGGGGTGTTAAAGTTTGTATGGACGAATTTCAACGCTCGTCCGATTTAACCAAAGATAATATATATCAGGATTTTTCCAATGTCTGGGTTTCCCTGACGAGGTGAAAAGGGATAGTCATTTTGACAGGGGATATTTTTACTGCGTGGCTTGATTAACTCGAAATTTGGTATAAATAACCTATAAGTTAAATAATGGAAATTGGGGCTGAAAAGGGGGGATACAGTTTGTATGAAAAAATATTATTTCGTTGACCTATAAACTTGAAACTTGGCCCGAATACTTCATCGCCATTACCAATTTATTTGGGGTCTGTGCAACATGTCTACTTATACTTATGTATAAAATATATTATAGATCTTAATCTATAATACTACCATTTATAGCGGGTGGAGGGGGTTGTGTTTGTAGGGGAAAGTACGAAATCCACGCGAACGAAATCGCGGGTGAAGTGCGGATTGACTGACATCATATCAGACATTCTGCACAAGGGTTCCTTTTATAATGTAGGCGAGCTGTAAAGTTTTATGTAAATTGGCTGAAATATGACAATTATTGTAGAAGATTTCGGAAAAAAACATGCCGATTTGGAGCTTTACTGGCGTGCATTAAATTAATAAACATTAAATTAATGGTCTAAAGGATTGTACATCTTAAAAAGATCAATAAAAAAGTCAGCAATAGCATATATGTCAATCTTCTAAGGACGACCCACACTATCCATTTTTATCTTTCAGAATTAGATGAAATAGTTATACCCGAAGCTATTTTGACCGGTATTGTATTAATCCTTGTCCAATAAAACATTTTATTTAAATTGGCCATTTAATTTAGATTGACATCATATCATGTAAATTAATACTTTAAATGATATCACAGATTTAAAATGACGCGTAACAAATAATTATGGTTGACGGCGGCGCTGCGCTAGGACAGGAGTCAGTGACCTTTTCCTCGGTTATTAGGTATGCGATCATCGCTTCGACAACCACGCGGTCAAAAGTTATGAACTTTGAGTTTACATGTAATGATGTCCTTCTTGGTTTCCTCTTCGGGTCACTGGTCGTGTTCCAAACTTTTGTGGCGCACTGCTTCATCAGTCAACGGAAGCAGGGCAAGCGACCGAAGGTAGATAACCGTTGTAGTGTAGTAATGAGGGATAACTGCATTGTTGTGATCGATGTCGTAAGTAAAATATTTATATTTCATACTGAAACTGCCGTTATTGGCGTATTCACAACAAGAGTTCTTAATAAAAACACATTAAGTACAACGCATAAATGCCATTAAGTGACATTAGCGACATGTATGCACCTACTTTCATTTAACGTCTTTTTAGCTTTAGATTTAGAATACTGTAATTTGAAACAAAGCTGAACTACAAAACTGTTACAGTACTTTAACCCCACAATAGAGTAGGAAATTATATTAACGGGAATTCAGTTATTTAGTTAGTTTAGCAACTGATGGTAAACATTCTAGTTACAATGTAAGTTAAGTTACAAGCCCTTCGTCACTATTTAGTTTAGTTTAGTAATGTTGCTTAGCTGCGTTTTAGCGCAGTAAACATATCAAACAGGGCAATTTAATGGCGTTTTTATTTTTGTTATTTCTGGATCCATAAATCGTAGAAAAATACTGCCCAGACAGAAAGACAGAGATTTTTTTCTGATTGTGGTGGCATCAAAAACGAAATCGACCAGATGCGAGATAACGGCATTCTAGCTTGCGGACGGCAGTATGTTGAAGATTACTTCCGATTGCAGCAAAATGCAATTGTGGATCACACGCTCGAGCGAAGTGAGAGCTATGTCGCGCGTATACACAGCCAGTTAAGCGTCACTGACGAGGTGCCGGTGCAGGCGTGGTGGCAACCCCAGATTTTGGCGGTGGTCAACTTGGCTCAACCCAAGATTTTGAGGGGGATCCAACTTGCCCCTCTAAAGATTTGAGGGGGGTCAAGATCAAAAGTGTGTGCCAGTTAAATACGCAAATTATATAGATCGGATTATTAGGGAGGTAATGAACCCCCCGCCTGAGACCACGCCTTAGTCTGTGACGCTTAACAGTCCACCGAGGAAGTGGCAGATGTAGCCTCACAGCGCCACTCCGGTGGAGTGACACGCGAGCGAATGGAGCGACGAGCAGTAACTCACCGGGCAGGCGAAGAGCGCGAGCGCAGCCACCGCTCCGGCTCCGGACTCGTCCCTGCGAACATTGCCATTCAGTCAACACGAGGACAACAGTTCCCTTTGTAACATCTCTTCTAGCTAGAACAATATAGCAGAGAACTGAAATGCTGAAACGTAGTAATTATTTGTATCGTACAAAATATAATGTTCAGGTACGTAGTACTTGTTTGTATGTAGCATTCAAAATATTTAATGTTTTGGTACTGCAGCAAAACTCTGCATGTCAAAACTTTTTGGTTCTTAATGTCACCCTTTTTTTCCGTTTGTCATTGAGTCTGGTCGATTTTTTACCTTTTGATTTCGTGATTCGAATTTTTTTTTTCTGACAGATGGGTCCTCATTTTTTTCAGTATGGTGCGTCAGTTGCAAAAAGTTGATCTGTTGATACTGACCCAGTTTGTTGGAAATTTACATGTAATTTGTGAAATCTTATTATCTGAGTTGTTTTAATAATAGCAAGTTGCTATCCTTGTCGTCCTATCTTTTACCTTCGGTATGTATTCCTGTTATGTTGTTGCCGTAGTATGTTTGTGGTCTTTTTTTACCTTCTGTGCTAATATCCGCTATTTATTGTCATAGGAACGATTTTTCAAGTACGAATTCAATACTCCATGGTTTGAGTCAGGAGGTTTCATCTTTATTTTCCTGGTATGTATCTTTTAATAGTTTTCCTCAATCGTAAGTTCAGTCTGTTCACTCTGGTCTAACCCTAATTCTTTTTGTCTTAGGATTAATCAGTTTAGAACAGGCGGCCTTTCGGCCTCCAGGTTCTGGCCCAAAATAACGCTGGACATCCTGCTGCGAAAGGTCACACAAGGAACGCCAACTCCTGAGCAGAGAGCCAGCTCCTGCAGTCTGCGACACCTCGCCGGACGTAATTACGTTGGACGACGATTTTATACGATATTTTTACATACTAGTTAAGTAACGTAGTAACTCTCTGCAAACTTTTAGTTCGTTCACTATTTAATTTTAAATTTTCAAGCCTGTAAAATGCGAGATACCTTGGTTCTCTGATCTTTTTATCCGTTACGGTTTATTTTGGGAGCGTTACCTAATAGCGACTGCAATCGAATCGTTTGTACGTTTTCTTTTTCTTTCGATATTCGCGTACCTTACCCTTTCGGACCAAAGTTCTCTGCTATTTATCTTTTTCTTTATATAAATCAACCCGCAACCTTTTATACCTTAAATATTCATTTTTTTTTACTTTTTAATGTTTTTTATATTTTTCTTTTAACATCACAAAATTAAACGTATTTTCGGCGAAAAAGCGTATTTCCTTCTTTATTTTTTTCGCTACAGTACATAGTACTTGTTTGTACGGTTCAAAGTAAATAATGTTCAGGTACGTAGTACTTGTTTGTACGGTTCAAAGTAAATAATGTTCAGGTACGTAGTACTTGTTTGTACGGTTCAAAGTAAATAATGTTCAGGTACGTAGTACTTGTTTGTACGGTTCAAAGTAAATAATGTTCAGGTACGTAGTACTTGTTTGTACGGTTCAAAGTAAATAATGTTCAGGTACGTAGTACTTGTTTGTACGGTTCAAAGTAAATAATGTTCAGGTACGTAGTACTTGTTTGTACGGTTCAAAGTAAATAATGTTCAGGTACGTAGTACTTGTTTGTACGGTTCAAAGTAAATAATGTTCAGGTACGTAGTACTTGTTTGTACGGTTCAAAGTAAATAATGTTCAGGTACGTAGTACTTGTTTGGAGTTCGTAGGATATAACTAAATTTGGCAGTGGGTGTCTCGTGTTGTGAAAACTTGAACTGCTGTGAATTCGTTTCAAAGTTCGTTCTATTATATAATGTGTTGTTTTTATCATAATTTAGTAGTCGTGATGGGTAACACGTTTTACAGTGAAAAGTAAAAAGATATCGTGGCCTCGTTGGACGCCGCACGATGCAGTGTAACGATAGAATCGTATCGACGACGTTTCTCGATAAAACTGTTGCAATATTTTGTAATATGTTGAGACGACAGTGACAATAGAAAGTTTTAGTAAAGGAAAATAATTGTCTGTAAGAAGGACATGTTCTGCAATAATGAATGCAGGTACAAAAAGTGTTTTCGTAAAAATGCGTAAAATGTACTTCAAGACATTATTTTAGATATCGCGATGCAACATGTCGGCAACATTTTGTAAGCGTACGTGTTGTTTTATTAAATACTAGCTACAGCCCGCGACTTCGTCCGCGTGCTTTTTTATGCCCGTAGCTCTCTATGAGAAGAACGGGCAAAAAACTCCAAGGACACTCTTTTAAATGAAGATATTACTAAATCCTGAGTACCTACATTATTCTTGTGGCTTCTATATGTGAAAACTGTAATAAAAATTACAAACAATTAAAAATTTATTATTACTTAAAAATCTTTTTTACAAAACAAAAACAATCGACTTACAAAAAAAACAAACACTACAGAGTGACAAATAACTATAGTTTTTGCTACCGACTTCCGAAATTAAAATTATTTTTCATTTTGTAGTGTTTTTTTGGAAGTTGGATGTTTTTAGTTTTTTATTTTACACTTTTAGTTAGTCAGTTTGTAATTTAATCTAAGTAACAGTGCCCTAATGTCAACTGCGCATCACCTTTTACAAAATATTGCTTTTCCCGATGCAGGGACGTTAATTGTTGAAGAGTTCTCCTAGTAAGGAGCAGGAGAACTGGAGCTGATGATGAAGTCACCATTAGTTCCACTTCACCATATGCATTGTGACGAGCATAAATTGCTTAGCAACCATATTAAAGTAATCGAACCCCAACCCGTGAAATACTTATTATTGAGTAGTTTCGGTGGCCATCTGTGGTCATCATCAGTTCCACTTCACCAAATGGTGCCTTCCGATAGCCATTGCACGAGTTGTTATAATAGCTGCAGGTGTGCGTATACTATTTGAGGGTTTCCCTCGATTCCCATGGGAGCCCCTCATCAGATTCCCACGGGATCCCCTCATCAGATTCCCACGGGATCCCCTCATCAGATTCCCATGATCAGATTCCCATGGGATCCCCTCATCAGATTCCCATGGGATCCCCTCATCAGATTCCCACGGGATCCCCTCATCAGATTCCCACGGGATCCCCTCATCAGATTCTGACTTGATGACAATGGGATAATCTCGAGAGCATACCCTTTCAAATAAAAATATATTTGTCAAAATCGGTCTACAATTGACGGAGAAATTGGTGAACATAGATAAAACTACATACATAGAGCGGAACACATAACCTCCTCCTTTTTGGAAGTCGGTTAAAAATAAGGCCTGGCAGTTAAGTGATGACCAGTCTCCACTGACGGCGCCCGTTCACGAACATGACGCGCGAATCAGCACCATCCAGCTCAACCATTTTGTAGGGAACCGAATGATCCCACACACGCGCCACCATCAAGCGAGACATGCTAGAATGTCAAGGCAACCATGGTTCTCCAAAACTTTTTAGTGTTAAACATTAAGACCTAGTTTCACCATACCATGTTAGTTTAATCTTCTGTTAAAATGTTAACGGCACATTAAGAGTAGCGAATGTTTCACGATGCGCTATTACATGATGACGTGTATTAATCAGGCGTTAAATGTAATCGCCGCCCTACAGGGCCGTTAACTTACTGACCGATATTTAGTCAGTTGTCAAAATCATCGAAATGTACACGAGTCTATACTCTAATAATAATAATAGCCTTTATTTAACAATCTTAACAAAACGAATGATAGTAAACTAAGCTACAGTATATGGTAACTAATTAAACTTAAAATAATCATTATTCGACAGCGGTATCGCGACTGCCTTGAGTTTCCGCTAAGGCCTCCCCCAAAAGCTTGCCACCCTCCCGGCTGTGGCTCATCCTCCTCCGAGTAACTCTTGCCACCCTCCCGGCTGTGGCTCATCCTCCTCCGAGTAACTCTTGCCACCCTCCCGGCTGTGGCCCATCCTCCTCCGAGTAACTCTTGCCACCCTCCCGGCTGTGGCTCATCCTCCTCCGAGTAACTCTTGCCACCCTCCCGGCTGGGGCTCATCCTCCTCCAAGTAACTCCAGCTACTTTCTTAATATCGTCCTCCCATCTAAGACGTTGCCTACCTCTCTTTCTTTTATTTTGTGCTGGAATGTCGCTAGGGTATGATGAGATCTCTACGCACATACTCAAGTTATCTGATGGAATATCCCCAAGATTGTGCCACACTATTAGTTTATCTCTACTTGAGGGGATCCTCCCTAATAAACTAAAACTTTCAATAGCTAAGCCTCTTCATAAAGGCTTGAGTTCACTAGATGAAACTAATTATAGACCTATCACTCTTATATCAATAATCTCAAAAATTTACGAGAAAATAATGCTTAGTCGTTTAATTCAATTTATAAACAAACAAAATTAATGAGGAACCAAACGGGTTTCAAAAAGGTAAGTCAACAACTCTTGACATTCTCTCTGGTCAGGTCCATAACAGATGATATAGATAAAAACGCTTTGTTTCAGTAATCTTCCTAGACATTTAATCCAAGGCTTCCAAGGTTTTTAATCTCGTTAACCACAATACACTTCTAGATAAATGTGAGCGCTACGGCATTATACAGGTGCAGCGTTAGAAAATATCCCGCATTAATGATAAACTTCTCGTCTGGACGCTGGCTCCAAGCAACCACCTACTGCACCTCATTATATAGCTGCAGCGTTAGAAAATATCCCGCATTAATGACAAACTTCACGTCTGGACGCTGGCTCCAAGCAACCACCTACTGCACCTCATTATATAGCTGCAGCGTTAGAAAATATCCCGCATTAATGATAAACTTCACGTCTGGAC
This sequence comes from Fissipunctia ypsillon, assembly GCA_947568875.1. Lineage (NCBI taxonomy): Eukaryota > Metazoa > Arthropoda > Insecta > Lepidoptera > Noctuidae > Fissipunctia > Fissipunctia ypsillon. The sequence continues at coordinate 58,593,918 of OX387643.1, read as the reverse complement.
GCTGGCTCCAAGCAACCACCTACTGCACCTCATTATATAGCTGCAGCGTTAGAAAATATCCCGTATTAATGATAAACTTCACGTCTGGACGCTGGCTCCAAACAACCACCTACTGCACCTCATTGTGACTCCTCGATGCCGGAGATCGCAGTTCACATTAAACAGGTCCGAAGAGTATTGTGCAGTCTAGACGTGAACAAGGCCAGCGGACCTGACGGCATTCCAGCGAAAGTGTTGAGGCAGTGTGCGCCTGAACTGTCTCCTGTGTTGACACGTTTGATCCGCCTCTCTCTTAAAAAAAGGACGGTACCAAAATCCTGGAAGCTTGCAAATGTGCAACCAGTGCCCAAAAAGGGCAACCGTGCAGACCCTGCCCATTACCGTCCGATCGCCATTACCTCCATTCTGTGCAAGGTCATGGAAAGGGTACTGAACAGTAAGTTGCTGACCTACCTTGAAAACAATGATCTCCTCAGTGACCGTCAATATGGCTTTCGCCGGGGACGGTCAACTGGCGATCTTCTTGTGTATGTCACGCACTGCTGGGGCGAGGCCATCGAGAAACACGGCGAAGCACTTGCTGTATCGCTTGATATCTCGAAGGCCTTTGACAAGGTCTGGCACGCTGGTCTACTCAGCAAACTTCCTGCTTATGGCATCCCTGCCGATTTTCGTAGCTGGACTTCCTTAGTGAACGGTCGATCAGAGTAGTCGTTGACGCTCTTCCGACCTTATGGCTATTGATGCCGGAGTTCCTCAGGGGTCTGTTCTCTCTGCAACTCTTTTCTTGCTGCACATAAATGACCTCCTTCAACCTGGTATTGTTGGGTACGCAGATGACAGTACAGTTTCAGAGAGATACTTGTCCAGCGCAAAAACCAGTGGGGCCGAAGTTCGTTCGTTAAGAGAGGCCATGGTAGAGCGGACAGATTTGACCTTAAGGCTTGTCTCCCAGTGGGGTGATGATAATCTGGTCTCTTTTAACGCCACCAAAACACAGGCGTGTCTTTTTACCGCTAAAAAGAGTCGTTTTGATCAAACTCCTACTTTTCGGGGTACATCTGTTCCTGTAACTGATCGACTCGAGCTCCTAGGCATGGAGTTGACATCTTGTCTCAACTTCGGTGCCACCATCGAGTACAAAGCCCAAACTGCGGCCAAGAAACTGGGCATCCTAAATAGGGTGAAGTGATACTTTCCGCCTGAACAGCTTTTAACTCTCTACAAAGCGCAAGTCCGATCCTGCATGGAGTATTGCAGCCACCTTTGGGATGGCTCAGCTAAATACCAACTTGCCGCGCTTGACTCGGTCGGACAGAATTTGTACCACTTATTAAGGCAACTAAGCCACTTATTTTTATATAAGTGTACTATTTTTAGAACTTATAAACGTAATAAAATCGTAAACTAAACGCAGTTATGTTTTTAGAAGTTGCCATATGTAAAATAACACAAATATCGAAATGATAATCAATTATTTAGAAATAGAAATGACATTTATTAAAAATAGGTATCTCCTAATGCACCCCACTGAGTAAGAGTAGGTATGTACGATCCTCATCTCAATCTACTGACTTAATGGTAAGTAAAACACTACAAAGATAGCGACAAGTAATCTAGAACATGTACTTTACCACCAAAACAATGTTTATGTACCTTTATGTAACGGTCTACATTGGTACACTAGTACATAACCTTAAAAAATTAAACTGGTTGTAACTTTTACGTCCGAAGTTCTGACAATCTAAGAATTTAAAAAGGGCTCGTCTATCATATTAACTACCAATTAAACCAATAAATATCTCAAAACACGAAATTTTATTAGCTGTACGAAATTCCCATACTAGCCTGCCGTTCGCCTTTGTATAGAAAAATGTGAACACGCGGTACGATTAACTTGAAATTCGGTATTTGTATTTAAGAGTTCTTAAGTTTTATTAAAATGTGGATGTCATTTTAGTATATTGTGTATCTTACGACTTCCACGCGAACGAAGTCGCGGAGCACAGCTAGTATTAGTATATGTTTATAGATTACTTACCCTAACCCAGAGGTTAGTGTAATCCAACCGATGTAAGATACCCATCGATGTGGGTAACTCTCCCACCTCCGTGGGTGTATTATTATAGATTACTTACCCTAACCCAGAGGTTAGTGTAATCCAACCGATGTAAGATACCCATCGATGTGGGTAACTCTCCCACCTCCGTGGGTGTATTATTATAGATTACTTACCCTAACCCAGAGGTTAGTGTAATCCAACCGATGTAAGATACCCATCGATGTGGGTAACTCTCCCACCTCCGTGGGTGTATTATTATAGATTACTTACCCTAACCCAGAGGTTAGTGTAATCCAACCGATGTAAGATACCAATCGATGTGGGTAACTCTCCCACCTCCGTGGGTGTATTATTATAGATTACTTACCCTAACCCAGAGGTTAGTGTAATCCAACCGATGTAAGATACCCATCGATGTGGGTAACTCTCCCACCTCCGTGGGTGTATTATTATAGATTACTTACCCTAACCCAGAGGTTAGTGTAATCCAACCGATGTAAGATACCCATCGATGTGGGTAACTCTCCCACCTCCGTGGGTGTATTATTATAGATTACTTACCCTAACCCAGAGGTTAGTGTAATCCAACCGATGTAAGATACCCATCGATGTGGGTAACTCTCCCACCTCCGTGGGTGTATTATTATAGATTACTTACCCTAACCCAGAGGTTAGTGTAATCCAACCGATGTAAGATACCCATCGATGTGGGTAACTCTCCCACCTCCGTGGGTGTATTATTATAGATTACTTACCCTAACCCAGAGGTTAGTGTAATCCAACCGATGTAAGATACCAATCGATGTGGGTAACTCTCCCACCTCCGTGGGTGTATTATTATAGATTACTTACCCTAACCCAGAGGTTAGTGTAATCCAACCGATGTAAGATACCCATCGATGTGGGTAACTCTCCCACGTCCGTGGGTGTATTATTATAGATTACTTACCCTAACCCAGAGGTTAGTGTAATCCAACCGATGTAAGATACCCATCGATGTGGGTAACTCTCCCACCTCCGTGGGTGTATTATTATAGATTACTTACCCTAACCCAGAGGTTAGTGTAATCCAACCGATGTAAGATACCCATCGATGTGGGTAACTCTCCCACCTCCGTGGGTGTATTATTATAGATTACTTACCCTAACCCAGAGGTTAGTGTAATCCAACCGATGTAAGATACCAATCGATGTGGGTAACTCTCCCACGTCCGTGGGTGTATTATTATAGATTACTTACCCTAACCCAGAGGTTAGTGTAATCCAACCGATGTAAGATACCCATCGATGTGGGTAACTCTCCCACGTCCGTGGGTGTATTATAATCCAACCGATGTAAGATACCCATCGATGTGGGTAACTCTCCCACGTCCGTGGGTGTATTATAATCCAACCGATGTAAGATACCCATCGATGTGGGTAACTCTCCCACGTCCGTGGGTGTATTATAATCCAACCGATGTAAGATACCCATCGATGTGGGTAACTCTCCCACGTCCGTGGGTGTATTATAATCCAACCGATGTAAGATACCCATCGATGTGGGTAACTCTCCCACGTCCGTGGGTGTATTATAATATTTAAAAGTTTGACTCTAGGTTTACCTCTAACTCTTGGTGGCGCTAGATGAATGACTTGACTATCTCTGAGTTAGCTGCTAGCTCCGAGTTATACAGGGCGTCCCACGAATATGCCACATGGAGAGAAAGTTCCTTGAATACTGTAGATGGAACATTTTACTGAAAGAAGACATTATTTGAATTTAAAAAACAATTTAAACTGCATTCATAGATATTTAAATATTTACATGGTTGAACCGGGAATCGAACCCGTTACACGAGAAAAATAATCACCCTGTAGCTTTATCATACCGATCGAAAGGCTTCATCATCCTTATGGTCCTTAAAAAGAATCCTTATTCTTTTTTGCTAAATAACATAGTGTCAAAAATAAACGGAAGACCATGAATTTTAACATTTGATGTGAAATTTTGTTCAGAAAAATGAAAAGCTGACATTTCCGTAAGGAGAAAGCCACTTATGGGGTTATGTAAAAAATTTAGTTCACAAGAACCAGTATGAAAGTGTCCACGAGCTACAAGCAGAACTTAGACGTATTATTCTAAATATCCACCACAACAAGATCGAAAAATCGACAGGGAGCGAAATAACCAAAAGAGTGCGACTTAGTATTCAACAGGAAGGGACTCATTTTGAGCATTTGATGAATTAATTAATTTTGTATTAAAAATGTTAAAATTCATGGTCTTCCTTTTATTTTTGACACTATGTTATTTAGCAAAAAATAATCCTTATGATGAAGCCGATAAAGCTACAGAGTGATTATTTTTCTCGTGTAACGGGTTCGATTTCCGGTTCAACCATGTAAATATTTAAATATCTATGAATGCAGTTTAAATGATTTGTTAAATTCAAATAATGTCTTCTTTCAGTAAAATGTTCCATCTACAATATTCATTTTTATTTTTTTATTTTTATAAAGACTACCCATATGCTTGTTACCTATCGAGATTATGGCTAGTTTTGGTCGGTCTTCAAGTATATCTTCTTCCTCCGTATCGGATATCATGGAGAGACATGAAGAAGCTATTTCGGAAACAAAACGAGCTGATGAAGAAATGGGAAGAGTAAAAGAAAACCTGCTATTTGAAACTCTAAAAGTCCCGGAAAAAAGAGCAAGACTGGAAAGTGAAGAAGATAAGGAAGAAGACGACGATGGATTTATCACCGTCTATAGAAGACCTAAACGGTTATTGCGCAGTTATTCCGATACCAACAACCAGGATAACAACATAACCGCAAAAGACACCGAATGTGCGGAAGGTTGGATGATAAATCTATCATCTAAGGAGGTGCTTCCAAAACAGTTTGGTATGGCGAAGCTTCTAAAAGCTGAAAATATTAATAACATTTTAAGAATAAAATACAAAAGCCCCTATAAGATTAATATTTTATTAAAGTATAAAGAAGATGCAGACAAACTTCTAAACTGTCAAAAATTTAAGGAACTTGATTATAGATGTCAGAGTGTAGACGAAGTCAATCTGTCGTATGGAATAGTTAAAAACGTAGATCTTGATATTCAAGAAAAGGAGATAATCGAACAGTTTACATGCGAGTATGAGATTATGTCAATGAGAAGATTACAGCGCCTAGCCGAAGATAAACAGTGGGTCGACAGTGCCGTAATCCGATTGGCGTTTAAGAGTCCCACTTTACCCGCGTATATTCAAGGATACGGCTGTCGTTTTAAAGTGGAACCATATGTCTTTCCCGTCACCCAGTGCTCCGGATGCTGGAAGTTCGGGCACGCAAGGAAAGTATGTCCTACTAGGAAGGTAAAGTGCCCAAAGTGCGGCCAGGATCATGAAAACTGTTTGTCATCTGAATTTATGTGTATTAACTGTAAAGGGCCACATATGGCACTTGATAAAACATGTCCGGTATTTATCAAAGAAAAAAAGTTAAAAAATATCATGAGTCAAAACAATTGCACTTACAAAAAGGCCATAATATTTTATCAACAATCACGTGAACAAGAGAGATGTATTGAGCAAGTACCAAGGAATAATAATAGTAGTAGTAGTACCAGTGAAAAGTTAGGTCACACTATTTCATACAGAGATATTTTACTGGTAAATCATAAAAACATTCAGCCCTCAATGAATTTGGAAGAAAATAAAGAAAACGAAGAAACTGTAGAAGTGAAAAAGGTGCACCGACAGTCGATTAATTGGAAGAAAAACAAAATGAAAGAAAAAAGTGTACAAGAGATGAGTGAAGACTCACAAGAAGAAGAACTAGTACAAAATCAGCACGAAAAAATGGCCGAATCGAAAGAGAAAGGTAAGGGCTCAAGGATTATCAAACTATTTCATAAAATTCAAGAATTAATATTATCCAAAAATACCTTTGAGGAAAAAGTTTGTTTATGTGTCCAGTATATTGTAGAAGAAGTGACATCGATATTTATTGAAAAACGTGGAAGCATCATAAAGACACTATTTACCTTATGTCATAACATAGTAAATGGCTAAAAATCAAGATATGAGCGTGAACATAGCACAATGGAATGCACAAAGTTTAAGGCCAAAATTAGTAGACTTTGAAATATTCTTAAACAGAGAGAAGATTCATATTGGAATAATCAGCGAGACGTGGCTTGAGTGTGACTCACACATAAACTTAGGAGGCTACAACATCTATCGACAAGACAGGTCAGACAGCTATGGAGGGGTGGCAATTTTATGCCATAAAACTGTGAGAGCATATGTGAATCCTATTAATATAAGTAATTCTGGTATAGAAATATTGGCAATCAAAATTCTTAACTGTAAGTTGGTCCATAATATTATCTCTATTTATTGTCCGTCGTCTGTTCGCACCAGCCAATCAGATTGGGATTATATATTTTCACTATTTCCAAGAAAGACTATAATTGCAGGTGATTTTAACGGCCACCATAGTAATTGGTCGAACAGGACTGACACAAGAGGTAACCAGATTTTTGATAGTTCCCTAGATAATGGCTATATTTCACTCAACAATGGTAGACCTACAAGGGTTAAGCTTGTAAATGGCACTCTGCAGCAGACCTCACCCGATATCACTTTCTGCACTACAGATATTGCTGTAAATGCTGAGTGGAATGTAACCAATGAAAGCTTAGGCAGTGACCATCTGTTTCTTAAGATTTGTTTTAAATTTCAAGACACTTTACTTTACATTTGTAGAAGAAATTTTAAATTAGCAAAATGGTTAGATTATAAAGAGATATTAACAGAGTTATTTTTACAAACTGGATGTGATTTTATTGATATCCAAGAAATGTATGATTGTTTTTTTAAACATATACATAAAGCTGCTGAATTGAATATACCCTTCAGAAAGATATGTATGAGTCCGGGTGGTAGATTCGTACCTAAAGTTTACTGGAACCAGGAGCTCTCAAGGTTAGTGGCCCAACGCCGACTTGCTTTAAAACAATTCAGACAAAATCCTACTCCACAAAACTTGGACAGTCTGCAGGTGAAAATCTCAGAAACTCAACGTTTAACAAGACGAGCCAAGTCTCAAAGTTGGTGCGACTTTTGTGATAGTATAGATGAGTCGACTAGCCTGTCAGAAATGTGGAGACGAATGAGATGGATGAAGGGCATCAGGCAAACTAAAACATACTCATCTGATACTAGTAAACGGGAACTATTAATATCTTTGGCACCCGATTTTGTGGATGACCCTCCCCTTGCATTTACTTCTTCTAACCTCAAGCTTGATGCTGAGTTTACTCTTCATGAAATGGAAAGCTGTTTTAAACGCAAGGATACTTCTCCGGGACAGGATGATGTCTGCTACTCTATGATTTATAATCTTCCCGATATAGGTAAACAGTTCCTGCTTAAGTTGTACAATCGCATATTTAGAACTGGATACGTTCCTACACAGTGGAGGAACATAGATATAATACCAACACCTAAACATAATGCTAACTCTAACTCTAAGTTGCGACCTATTGCTTTAATGTCCTGTGTTTGTAAGATTTTTCATTTGATGCTGGCTAGGCGCCTAGAGTGGTTTATCGAAAACAAAGGGATAATATCTTCAAATACAGTAGGATTTAGAAGAGGCCAGTCATGTATGGACTGCTTGGTTCGTCTTGTTACAACTATTCAGATCGGTTTCTCTCAAAATAAATCTACCTTAGCCTGCTTTTTAGACATTGAGGGAGCATATAATAATGTTCTCATCAGTAAAGTAGTAGGTACTTTAGAAGAGTTACAGGTTGGATCTAAAATGTGTACTTATCTTTGGGAGTTCCTGAGAGAAAGACGTCTTCACATTAGGTGTGATGAGTCAGATACCAGTATTACTAGATGGACAAATAAAGGAATCGCCCAAGGCGATCCCATATCACCTCTGCTTTTGAATATTGTTACCTCAGCCATTTGTCAAAAGATAAATCAGGTATTCATATGCCAATATGCAGACGATTTTGTTGTGTATTCGCAATGTAATAAGCTCGAAGATAGTGTGTCAAATATGCAAATAGCATTAAATACTATATTAGCATTTTTAGAGCAACTTGGACTGGAGTTGTCAGCCTCCAAATCTAAATATTGCATTTTTGGCAGGACTCGTAGAATGCAGAGGGTACAACTTGAGATTTATGGTTCGTTATTGGATTCGGTCGACTGTATTAGGTATTTGGGTATTTGGTTGGATAGATCTTTGCGATGGGGAAAACAAATTAATGAATGCCGTGAGTAAGCTTTGAAGTTTTTAAGTTTGTTAAAGGTACTAGCAGGTTCTAAGTGGGGTACTCATCCGATTCATATTCGTAGAATATATATTGCTCTGATTAGAAGCCGTTTAGATTATGGGAGTTATCTATACGACAACGCGGCTATGTGTCATACATCTAAACTAGATAAACTCCAAAATCAGGCACTAAGAGTTATTGGAGGGTTTATCAAATCTACTCCGATTCATACTATGGAGAGTGAACTGGGTATTCCTCCTCTTCATATTAGAAGGCTGTATCTATCATTTAAGTTCTGCGCGAAATCAAAATCTTGGACAAATAACATAAATATAAAGCTTTTAAAAGAACTAAATGAACTAGGCAATACTAGATATTGGTTACATAAAAAGAAACAGCTGTTAGCAACATGTTATAATGAAGTACAACAAGATATGATAGCCTCCTCTTACCCGCTTGAAATGTTTAAATTAGATACCTGGTTGACTAATATAAATTTAATAAATATATTACATTATAATTTAGACGCTGTTAGAGGGGCAAAATCTCAATATTCGAGCCACTCTTTAAAAGCTGAGGTGCTGCAGGAATTGCATACCAAATACCCTGGATACTATACTGTGTACACTGATGGATCTAAATCACTTGCTGGGGTTGGTGCTGCGTACTATGATCCGTTCACCAAAAATCATGGTAGTTACAAATTGAACAAATATTTTTCTATTATGTCAGCAGAACTCTTTGCGGTGTCACAGGCTTTGTCCTATGCTAGTGAATTGGTCGAAAAAAGATTAATATTAATCTTAACGGACAGTAAAAGTGCCTTATTTCACATTGCTCGAACTGCCTCTGGTAGCAGAGGTGTATCAGTAGCATACAGAATATTAGACCAAATTAAAATAGCTAATGAAAAGAACATAACCTTGGCACTGCAATGGGTCCCATCACACATTGGCCTGACGGGTAATGAGGAGGCTGACAATTTCGCTAAAAAAGCCATATCTGATGGAACTGACACTAACATTCTGCCTAATCACTCAGAAATGCTTACAATTTATAAATCAGCATGTTATAAAAAATTTAAAGAATACTTTGATGAAAGATCAAAAACCAAGGGCATATGGTACAAAAGTATTCTATGTGAACCTCTTCATGTTCCATGGTTTGCAAATGTTGAACTAAGCAGACACCAAATAGTGACCGCATGTCGATTGCGTTCCGGGCACATTCCTAATAGGAGTTTTGCCTTTCTAATGAATAAGGTTGATTCACCTAATTGTGAGATCTGTGGGAAAATTGACGACGTGCAACACTTATTAATGGAATGTGCACGCAATGCTAATAAGAGAGAACAGCTGGTAAGGCAATATCATTTAAATTATGTAGATGTTGGTGTTTTTCAAAGTATTTTAGCTGTACCTACGTCGGGCGCAGCTAAAGTGCTTTACTCATTTGAGTTTAATTAAGATTGAGTACATAGTATTAATTAGCGAACTAAGATTAGCATAAGGTACGATGGGATTGTCATCGTCATTTTTATGTACAAAAATCCCGTACAAATCAATAAAGAACCAAAAAAAAAAAAAAATCTACAATATTCAAGGTGCCTTCCCTCCATGTAGCATATCCGTGGGACGCCCCGTATAGGAAACCCATGAACACGCAACTTACTTAACTCCGAGTTCACAAACTCTATAATTATTTAATTATTTAACCCAGCTAACCGTACAAGTGAGCCCTAGTATCATAAAAAACGGTTTAAGAAAAAAATTATCATTATTTGCATTTATTATCTGTTGGTCTGTAACCCTTTCACGCTTTAACGTCTGAAAGGGTTAGAATGATAGGTATACGGATAGGCCATGAGCTGGTGCCTACATGAGCTGGTGCCTACACAGGATACTTTGTATCCCGGTAGCACGTTCCTGTGGGATCATTTCCGACATCCACGCGGGCGAAGCCGCGGGCAGAAGCTAGTATAAAAATAAGGTACAAAATAAAAAACTTAAAACATATTTTTCCATATCTGACGTTTTTGTCAATCAATCAACTAAATCTCCATGGAAACCACATACAATCGATTAAAATGAAATGTCGTGTTATAAAATTTAAAGACAAGAAAGTATTATGTATCGTAATGTAGTGTAAAAGAGATGGGTATACAATTTCCGTTCATTGTTCGTTAATTTATCTTTGGTCGGATTACATATCAGGCAATCCTATTTTATGTTTCGTCGATTGAACTGCAATGTTCCCAACTCAAAAATCACTATTGTTAGGTTATCTAAGCCAGTGTTACTTTTTAGTGTCGCAACGCGTGAGAAGAGTTAAAATGTTAGGTAATTAAACTCTGAGTTTACAAACTCTTCATTTATTCATTCAACCCGACTAGAATAATAATTGCAAGTGGGCCTAATTATATTGCACTCTAACCTCCTTACTAACAAAGATATTATATCAGGTGAACAGTTCCACACCGATATCTCTCTTTCACTCGTCAGTCATTTGACTTTCGAAAGAAGAAGACAAAGCGTTGTGTATTATACAGACGCTATTTATTAGTAAGGAGGTTAAGTCTTACAGCATAAAAATCAAAATTGCATAGCAAGTTGATATAAAATATCCTAACACTGACGTTTTAGAGATCAAAGGAGATGGAAACGATTACGTACAATCTTGGGCCTGAATGTAACGAGATGAAATTGATTTGAATTAATAGATTTAAACTTATCAGTCCCCCGCTGAAAATTGTGTTAGTTTTGACAATCTTGAGAGCCGAGTTATTAGAGGTTTAGTAAAAGTAAGGCTATGTCACAACCTTTAACTAACAACTGATTCCTGAAGTGCAAAAGATGTTCTTTAAACACTAATGTTTATTATATTTCGTCTAATGGTCGTCGGCCTAGTGTATTGCAGTGACTAGTTGCAATTCCTCAATTCACACAGCGAACCATCGTTTCAGCAATATCCAATCCACAGGGCGGCGGTAAAATCCAAAATAACAATTCCAAGTCAAACGTGTGAGCGATCTTCCGTGTACAGTGTGAAAGCAAGGGTCGTGAAAAACAACGCAGTGGTCGTTAAAAATGAAATATTCTGAAAAGCAATCAAAACGCATCGGAAAACATGAAACGAGTGAACAAGCAAGAGCAGTCGGCAACTGTCTACTGTCAATGTTGAGCTGACTCACAGCTGTCATGCCAGAGACATAGACTAAAAATATAGGACTGATTTTAATCGATATAAAATCGATATTCATTATACTGGTTTTTCAGTAATTAATTGTTATTTAATTTATTAATACATACATACATAAACTCACGCCTTCTTCCCATGGGGTTAGGCAGAAACTACAGAACGCCATATAATTTATAATTTTTTAATATGGCACGTAAGTAAATGCACTATATTGTATATAAGTATATTTAGTGCATTTAATTACCTAGTGCGAAGGTTTTCTTTTTGTAATTTTGTATTCGATTACTTATAACTGTATTTCTCTTAATTCTCCGCTTGCAGATTGAGAATTGAGCTGATTTTTGATATTCTAAGATAAAAAAATATGACAAATTTTTTAGATCATATCTCAACTTATTACATTTGGGCCCACCGTTGTCCGTCTCCCTTGCGTATCTGTATGATTATTGTACAACTAGCTGTGCCCCGCGACTTCGTTCGCGAGGATTTCGTAAGATACACAGTATACTAAAATAACAGCCACATTTTAATAAAACTCCCTCGTCCCCCGACCCGTCGGGTTGCATCGCCCCGCGACCACCCGCGCTATTACTTCGTTTACGCTTAGTGTTCTTTGTGACTTTTTACTTTTTGCTCGGCTCCTAAAGGTCGTAGCGTGATCTAGCAAGAGAAGAGATAAAAAACTTATCTTTTTTCAGTTTATCTGCTGATACAGTTTTACTATCGTATTTTAAATAGGTAAATTGTTTAAACTTGCATGTTTCGTGTTTTGTATTTTATTGGTACGTACGCAATTACTTCTACTATGCGTCTGAGATAAGAATAGAAAGGTCAATGCCCTCCATTTGTCAACTATCATTTGAAAATTACGTTTAGCAAAAATCTACTTTGTGCAAATTATTTTCAATAATATTTATTATCATTATTATCTTGTTAATGTTATGTTCACATGATTATTGTTTATTTAAAAGCGTGCAAGGGTTAGAAAAGCGTGCATGACGTAACAATATGGCGCCAGCGCAGGTTTGCTCATAGTGTAGAAGCATAGTAGTTACCTATTACGCCAATTGTGTAAATGAACGAACAAATCAATTAATCGTGTTTTCAGTTTCCTCCATTTCGTATTTCGTTCGTAATAATGGCCATGCGGAGTGGTTACGTCACTGATTATTAAATAGTTAGGTACTACACGTTGCGTACGATGTGTGGCTTACTTGTCTTATTGCAACTGCAGTTTCGGGGTGTAGTCACAGAATACTAAATAGTTACCTAGCATAAAAATATTCCTCGGTCTTTCATAAGTATTTTTAACAATTAAACATGCTAACACATTAAAAGCATTTTATTTTATATTTTTTAATAAAGTGTACTACTACAAACACCTACTGACATCTTTATCGAAAAAGGCAGCCCTGGCAGTTTACAATAACCACGCAGCGGCGCGCAGCTACAAAGCAAAACTCACTTTACGCTTGTAAGGTAAGGTACATTTTCTTTCGCAGCGTCTAGCGACTCGAAGGTGTAGGCTGTGTATAGCAGTAGGTATTGAACATTTTGTATGGAGTGATTTATCTGGTAATCTGTGCCGACGCGTTGAATCACCCGCCCGCGCTATTACTTCGTATTCGCTTAATGTTCTTTATGACTTTTTTCTTTCTGCTCGACTCCTAAGGGTCATATCGTGATGTTAAATAGCCTATAACTATCTTCAAGAATTGGGCTACCAAATGCAAAAAGATTTTTTCAAATCCGACTTTTTTACGCGGAACCCTAATAATTTTTATAAAATAAAAGTAGCCTAAGTTACCCGCAGTTACATCAGCTATCTGCCAGTGAAAGTCCCGTCAAAATCGGCCCAGCTGTTTCCGAGATTAGCCGGAACAAACAGACAGACAGACATACATACAAAAATGTTAAAAATTGCTTTTCTGTTCATAGAACCGTTTATGCTTTCCTATGCATTTAGTAAAAAGTTGTTATTTTGATATTACAAACAGACACTTCAATTTTATTTATTTGTATAGAATACAAATGCAGAAAATAAGCGCGTCGTTATGTTGTGCTCCACAAGATTATACAGAGTGTAAGGTACATGAACGCACATACGTGTTCCAGTGATTCAGTACATGATTCTGGACCCCGTAGCGTTGGAATTTTTCGTCGGCTTTTTCCAAATTTTGAAAAAAAAAAATTTTTTTTTCCACTTTAAACTGTATAAAGTCGTTATACCTATCTACCCCAAAGACATTTTAAATGAAAAAATAATTAATTCAATTTTTTCACAAAAAAACGCAATGTAAATAAAACATAAAGAAGCTCCTCGCTCAGCTGATTTTCTGAGTTCACCGGAGGTCATTGCGATAGTACACACAGACACCGACAAAGTACTCCGCCACGAAACTACTTGGTTCGACGCTACTCAATTAGGGATGGGACTCGTCGATAAACTAGATCGGAATCGATATTTTCCAAGTACAGTACGACAAGACTTAAGCAAGGAAGACGATGAACAGAAGGATGAAGACTTAGAAGAAATTGATCTTCATCTGTCCGATTTTAGCAAGGAAACTAACTTAACTGCCCCCCTAGCCATATTACTTTTCTATTATCGTTTATGCTAACGCTTAGTACAAAATGTATGGCGATGCGATGACATTACCTTCCTGCAATAAGTCACGTGACACATAGAATCTACGCGGGTAATGTCATTGCCATACATTTTGTACTAAGCGTTAGCGTAAACGATAATAGAAAAGTAATATGGCTAGGGGAGGCTGGTTACATAACAAGAAAGCTAATTTAAAAAATAAGTGGGTAATTTGAGTTGGTGCTTTAGTAACAGAAAAAAATCAATCATTACATAGACATCAGAAGATGTCATTAAGATATGCCAGACGTCCCGTCTGAAGTATTTTTAAAAGACTGTCACATAAAGATATTGTCATTACTAAAATAATGCACTAATTTATTGGGTCGTCGATATACCAAAAATAGTCTATCATCTACTAGGAGAACTTCCTACGTCAAATCATATTACCGACTTAATGAAATTTTCATCACTTATTAAAATTAAAATATCAAAACGGCAATTATTAAACAAGTAGGTGTTATTTTAAGGTTTGCGGGATGTTCGAAAGAGTCACCGTGGCCCCGGCACAGGCAACAGAAGGAACACGGGTGGGTTTTAGTCAGTAAAAGTCTGACACGCCCTCCCGCTCCGCCCAGAGCGGGAGAAGTCATTTGATGATTTCCCATCCACAAAAAAAAAAAAAAAAGGTGTTATTTTAAGGTGAATAAATGTGTATTTTAATAGTTCTATCTACGTTACTACGTTACGTTCGTTTTATTTAACATTTAGACCTGTTTAAAGACAATCATCTTTTTCCATAACTCAAAACATTTGAGTGATGCTAACAATAATTATTACATTCATACGCATAAAAAAATAAACGTTGAAATTGAAATATCGATGTTGTTCGACATCTCTAGCTAAGTGGCAAAAGAGATAACATATGCATGCGAATATGACATCTATTTCAAAGACGTTAGCGTTCTAAAATAATGATTTGGTTTAAGCTCCCTCTAGCGTTGAGTAGCTGAACTCGTTATAAATTTATTGATTGTGATCATATGCATGCGAATATGACATCTATTTCAAAGACGTTAGCGTTCTAAATACTCGTTTGCTGAAATTTATTGATTGTGACAATGTAAAATAATAACTTTTGCTAGTTGTTATAAGACTTATTTTATGACGACAACAAAACGCAAAACTCGACATCGGTACCCGCTCAGCTGTTTCACTAGAGTTCCTTTGTGAGGTCATTGCCTAATACCTATCGGGAACTTTCAAACGCGCCGCAAATTGCCGACAAAGGGCCATTGCGCCAAGCAGACTAGGTATTGTAGGCACTGTGCGGTGAATTCAAAGGAATGATGAAAACTTAGGTAAAGTACATTTCTTTTGTTTGATTTTTGTCAGTTCCTCGTTGACGTTGATCGCGAACGTGTGCTAATCGTTGCGAATTACGGTTATCGGAAATTTAATTTGTGTATTGTGTCTGTGTCTGTGTCTGTGTCTGTGTCTGTGTCTGTGTCTGTGCCTGTGCCTGTGCCTGTGCCTGTGCCTGTGTCTGTGTCTGTGTCTGTGTCTGTGTCTGTGTCTGTGTCTGTGTCTGTGTCTGTGTCTGTGTCTGTGTCTGTGTCTGTGTCTGTGCCTGTGCCTGTGTCTGTGTCTGTGTCTGTGTCTGTGTCTGTGCCTGTGTCTGTGCCTGTGTCTGTGTCTGTGTCTGTGTCTGTATCTGTGTCTGTCTGTGTCTGTGTCTGTGTCTGTGTCTGTGTCTGTGTCTGTGTCTGTGTCTGTGTCTGTGTCTGTGTCTGTGTCTATTCTATTCTATTCTATTCTATTCTATTCTATGAAGAGGATGAAGTTGAAAGCGATCAATGAGCGCTTGAATAATATCACTATGATAGAATGCACAAGTTGTAGTCGATTGTCAACCATTTTGCATAATTCATTTGGATTTATCTAGATCTATATTTATATACACGAACGCGAACGCGAAGCGAAAGCTTTTGTTTTTATTCATACTACCAATTAACAATATAAATACGTAGGGTGTTCTGAAAGTCTTGAGATTTAACTTTATTTTTCACAGTTTTTCAAAATAATTGCCACCACAATTAATACACTTCTGCATCCTTATAAACCAATCACTAAAAATGTCTGTCCATTTCTGTTCAGGAATTTCCGCACATATATTGTCCTAGGCCGAAAGTAAAGCTTCTTCGTCCCGAAATCTTTGCCCTTTCAATTTACTTTTCACGAAAGGAAACAGTCCAAAGTCACATGGCGCCAAGTCTGGGCTGTAAGGCGGATGTTCAAGAAGTTTCAAGCCGGCATCTCGCAAAAATTGGCATGTGACGTCAGCACGATGTGCCGGAGCATTATCATGATGAAGATACCAGGTGCAGACTAGAGTTGTGACTGGACGAAGCTTCTTGAACCCCTGAATAAGTTGAGGAAGACAGACAGTGGTGTACCAAGCAGCGTTTACAGTCTTCTGCTCACGAAGAACTACATGTTCAATAATTCCCCGAATACCGACAAAAACCACGATCATTTTCTTTTTTATCGATTTCGATTTTTTACTTCAGTCGGAGTTTCTTCGCCTTCTATCACCCATATTTTATTTTG
Organism: Fissipunctia ypsillon; assembly: GCA_947568875.1. Taxonomy (NCBI): domain Eukaryota; kingdom Metazoa; phylum Arthropoda; class Insecta; order Lepidoptera; family Noctuidae; genus Fissipunctia; species Fissipunctia ypsillon. The sequence goes on along the minus strand of OX387643.1, from coordinate 58,577,182 downwards.
CTGCTTTGTGCGCACGTCGTAATAATAAAGCCACGTTTCATCGCCCGCGACGATTGAAATGATGTCTTTAGATTTTCCGTTTTCAAACTTTGCAATCATTTTTTTTACACCATTTAACTCGCTGTTCCTTTGGTTCATCGGTAAGTTTATGTGGAATCCAAAGATTACAAACTTTTCTATAACCTAAATGACGGTGAATAATTGAATGTAACGCTGCTGAGCCAATCTGCAGTAAGGACTCTATTTGACGGTAGGTTATTCGCTGGTCAGTTTAATTAAATTTTTAACTGCAGAAATATTTTCTGGAGTAACTGCTTCCGCCGGTCGTCCTGGACGCGGGTCGTCTTCTAGGTTCAAACAGCCACGCTCAAACTGTTTGTACCATCTGTAGACGGTTGCACGAGGCCGAGGGGACAGTCATCACCAAGTAGAGGCTTCATTACTTCTAAACCGTTTTCTGGACTTAATCCACGTAATAAGTTATAACGCAAAATTGCGCGATATTCGATAGTCTTCCACGAAGCCATTACAGTGAACTTGTTCGAACACGACCTGCGGGAATACTGAGTGCAATCAAATGACAACTGACACTACGTATATCATGACATACACAATCAGACGACGCGCTCGCGGCGCGCGGCGGCCATTCGCCTTAGTATTTGTTAGTATTATTAAGTATCTCAAGTACCATCTGACACTACGTATATCATGACATACACAATCAGACGACGCGCTCGCGGCGCGCGGCGGCCATTCGCCTTAGTATTTGTTAGTATTATTAAGTATCTCAAGTACCATCTGACACTACGTATATCATGACATACACAATCAGACGACGCGCTCGCGGCGCGCGGCGGCCATTCGCCTTAGTATTTGTTAGTATTATTAAGTATCTCAAGTACCATCTGACACTACGTATATCATGACATACACAATCAGACGACGCGCTCGCGGCGCGCGGCGGCCATTCGCCTTAGTATTTGTTAGTATTATTAAGTATCTCAAGTACCATCTGACACTACGTATATCATGACATACACAATCAGACGACGCGCTCGCGGCGCGCGGCGGCCATTCGCCTTAGTATTTGTTAGTATTATTAAGTATCTCAAGTACCATCTGACACTACGTATATCATGACATACACAATCAGACGACGCGCTCGCGGCGCGCGGCGGCCATTCGCCTTAGTATTTGTTAGTATTATTAAGTATCTCAAGTACCATCTGACACTACGTATATCATGACATACACAATCAGACGACGCGCTCGCGGCGCGCGGCGGCCATTCGCCTTAGTATTTGTTAGTATTATTAAGTATCTCAAGTACCATCTGACACTACGTATATCATGACATACACAATCAGACGACGCGCTCGCGGCGCGCGGCGGCCATTCGCCTTAGTATTTGTTAGTATTATTAAGTATCTCAAGTACCATCTGACACTACGTATATCATGACATACACAATCAGACGACGCGCTCGCGGCGCGCGGCGGCCATTCGCCTTAGTATTTGTTAGTATTATTAAGTATCTCAAGTACCATCTGACACTACGTATATCATGACATACACAATCAGACGACGCGCTCGCGGCGCGCGGCGGCCATTCGCCTTAGTATTTGTTAGTATTATTAAGTATCTCAAGTACCATCTGACACTACGTATATCATGACATACACAATCAGACGACGCGCTCGCGGCGCGCGGCGGCCATTCGCCTTAGTATTTGTTAGTATTATTAAGTATCTCAAGTACCATCTGACACTACGTATATCATGACATACACAATCAGACGACGCGCTCGCGGCGCGCGGCGGCCATTCGCCTTAGTATTTGTTAGTATTAATAAGTATCTCAAGACTTTCAGAATATCCTACGTATGTATTGATTTTTAACACCGTTTATTTAATTTTAACTCACCTTATCATTATTTACATTAAAAATACCTACAATCCATCCTTATTAATTAAATTATATCCATCCTTATAAATAAAATTGCTCATAGAGTCATTGCATTAGTATTAATTACAGGGTGTATCTACATATTTTGCAAAAAAAAAATGGTCTTTACAACTATAGAAATTACCCTTGTAGGTATGTGCAGAACTGGTTTTTACTGCAGACGTTTGTTACCATGCTATTTAATTATGGGTTGTATATACATCTTTTTATGTTTTCAGGGTTGTAACTCCATGCTAACTTCGTTAATGACTCTCGTCCATAATAGTAATTAAATGAGGCAAAAGACGCCCAACATTTAAGAACTTCCACCCTAGAACTCAATTTTATAACTATACAAACAAAAAAGTTATATAAGCAAGTTTTCTTTTTTTTAGTAATTTGCTCATAGCCAAAGGTATGGGATTTGGAGTTGCGCCCTTTGTAGCGAAAAGCGTCGATATCTAATAAAACGAAAGTGTGAAACTGTATACGTGTGTAAAACTAATGTCGCCATTAAAGCACCACGCTGTATTCTTAAAGCCGGTAGTTAGCTTCTAAACTGGCAAATAATTTTATGTAGGTGACAAACTTGTGGTATATTCTCAAACCATTCAGAATATCGCTTTATTTAGTTACTAAGTATACAACGTGTATCTGGACGTACGACATTAAATGAAAACGAGCACAGTACTAGTCCATCGAAACATTTTAAAACACGAAGATTAGTAGATAATGGAAAAAAAAAATGCAGTTTTTAAACAAAATAAATAGCAGAATCAACTGCATAAAAAAGTAAACACGCTTTATCTACGAAAAGTCACTAACCATCGGTGCGGTGCGGGGTGCGGGGCACGGCGGCGGCAATATTTACCTATTATTATGGACTCAGATCTACATCATGTTGAAAAATAAGAAAATGAAAAATAATTTCCTGTGGCTAAAGTATTCATTGGATTTGATTGATTTTTTGTATACGGGTAAAGAACACGATTCTCTTTACGTGGTTTAAAGGAATGTCAATCCTACTGTTACACTTTGTATTATTAAATAATTTTACGTAGGTGACAAACTTGTGGTATATTCTCAAACCATTCAGAATATCGCTTTATTTAGTTACCAAGTATATTATTAAATCTAAATTACAAAATCTCAAAAATAATATAATTTTAGTAAACTCTTGGTTCGAACTCGAATTATTTGTCACTGGAGGTCGAATGCTTACCTGTTGCGCCATGAGAGCAACTGTCCTACTATCGTTAGGAGACGTTAGTGCACTCACTCTACGAAGCTGATGTGTGCGTGGCTGTCATTGTGAGCAGTACATACAGTAGCGATATAGTTTTGTATGTGTGCGTCTGGTTACTTAACTATTTTGGCATGTGTACATCTGTAATCTGTATCATCTAACTTCATCACTCTTCAACATTCTTCTTGGAAGTCTCCATACAACAATACCCCAGTTGATTGGACTAGACATCGATGCCTTGTTTATACCATTTTAGTTGGATTTTTTGTCGTATTTTGGTTTAAGTTTTTATCTTCTAGAAATCATTATGAAATCATCGAACTAAAAAAAAACTACTAGGCGCTAGAATGCCGACTTCTACCCCATTCGCATTATTACTGAATTCATAATATTATTCACATGTTAATAAAACCCCAAACAAAAGCCACGTGGAATGGTTAAAACAAATAACTGACCGGGCGAGGTCCGCGGCGACAGGAGATGCGGGGGGTAGGCCGCGCCGGCCGCGCAGTCCGCGCCGGCCGCGCCGGCCGCGCCGCCCGCGCCGCCCGCGCCGCCCGCGCCGCCCGCGCCTGCCGCCTCCCCCGAGCGCTCGCACCTACACAAGTACGCGGCTCACCCACTGGCCACTGGCGCCACCGCCACCGAGCGCCCGTTTACACGGAGACGAAACCTTTTGGGCGGCTGCGCTAGAGCGCGGCGCGCGGCGGGCGGCGGGTGACGTACGGTAAGTGTACATTAGAATGTACGCTTACCGTACGTCACCCTACGAAAACAGTCTTTATTAAAAGGCGTTGTCAACGTCAAACTGTTACCACCTAGGTGACTGTGCGCTAAAAAGTAAAATAATAATACACAGAGAAAGGGTGCGGGTCGAATCGGAGGTACGGCTGATAAAAATTATCTAGTAAAATATATTAAACATACATAACATAACATCACGCCTTGTTTCCCTGAAGGGTTGGGCAGAGCTACACCTCTGCCCAACCTGATGACGATGTTGGCCCCATGGAACAAGTAATCCATTTTGATGATATCATTAATACCCTAGAGTTATCAGAAGGAACACGTATAAGATACCAAACATTCGAAAGAATTCAATAGAACGACATCCAACAATATTTTAACAATTCTATTTTAACACCCAACTACCGACAACATTGAAATAATGTCGTAAATCGAGAGGACCAATCTGCGGAAAATCTTAACACCGCGCGCGTATGTGTACAACGCCATCTGTGGGTAAATGGATAAAACATCAGCACTAAGCATGTTCTAGAATGTTTTAGCGGTATTTTGCATTTTAGTAATTTTATAATATTAACTCCGGAACTATATGACCAATAAAATTGACAAACTGTAAAGGGCAAATCTTATCTGTATGATGTCCTTGTGATTATTAAATATCTTATTTTGTTAAGGATTAATATTTTGTTCTTTAAATATTCATCCAAACGTAAGTATGTCGAAAAAATACTTTATTAAAACATAAAAGATAAAATATAAAATATAGAAATACGGTCTCACTGCCTTTTTTGTAGAATTATTAACGGCAGACCAGGTTACCATACTTATACAACTGTTGAGGCAGCGCATGCAAATAATTCTGTTTTAAGAGGTAGGTATTTAATTCATTCCGACTTGCTAAACAAAAATTGTGATAGCTCGGTTAATATGTATGACAAAAATAAACGGGCCAAT
>OX387643.1:58279866-58572091 GCA_947568875.1 Fissipunctia ypsillon | reverse complement strand
ACTCGTCGCTCAGCTCCGCCTCACAGCCACCGGAACGCGCCTCAATTGTGAGCGCCGTGTCATCGTTTGCTGCAGTAGTGTCGGGCTCGAGCGACGAGTTTTTCTCCCCACTGTCGTCACCAACACCACCACGACGGCGAGGAAGAGGACGGCTACCAGCGGGCTTCGGACCTCGAGGCCAACAGGCCCCGAACAGGGTCCCCGCTGCCGGTGGAAATGTGTCGTGCAGGCGATGGACCCAGTCCATAAAGTGTGATGCGCGTATATTATGGGGCTACAGAGGGAGGAATTAACCTAACAGGTACCGGAAGTGGGATGCTCTATCTGTTTCAGGTGCTTGAGCCTGCTGTCAACGTCTCGGCCCAACGATTGTCAGGTGCGTGTCATTCAACACAATCATAGATTGAATGACGCCACACTTGATCGGCTGCACTCGGAAATGCAGAGTAGCCCTGCTAAGAACTCTCCCCCATCTCAGAATATCGTGCATGCGCCTGCCGAGGTTCCACTGCAAGCAAACCAGCATGATGAGGGGGAGGACGCTAGGGCTACATCTACAGACAACCTGTATAATGTGGAATCGAGGAGCATTCTGGAGGATGTGATCCGTGAGTACAAGTTCTCATCGCCTGACCTTAGACCACGGCTACCTCGTTTGCCCAAGAATAAAAAAACAGAGCACTGGTGTTTGCCCTGTGCAGCAAAGCAGTGCAGATCTTTACGATACACACTCAATGTTGTATAGCACGGCTTTTGCGGCATGGCGTATAGCTCGTGTCAAATTTCCAAACACTGACCGAGCTGTACGTTCAAAACCTGCCGGCACACCAGCTTGGCAATGCAGGACTGAGCGTCGTATTCATGAGGCCAGGATACTCATCGGGAAGCTCATCTGCTTTAGGTAGGAGAATACACGCCCAGGAGTCATGCGCTTTGTGAGGCGGGTGTTCTCGGGATCTAGTATTAGTCCTCGAGAATATGTGTCCTGTGGCACAGAGCGCATCGACTTTCTGAAGCAGAAAGTTTAGGCATGGACAAACCGTATCCGTCGGTATAGGCGAATAGTGGATCGGTACACTCAGAACCGCATGTTCCAGAGTAATGAAAGGTGGGTATACAGAGCATGGGAGCGGCCCATTCCCACTCAAGGTGTACTGACGCGCATCTACCGGATAATGAGGCTATGGGTGCTTTTTGGCGAAACATTTGGCCGGTGCCCGTTAGTCACACTGAAGGTGATTGGATGCATGTTGTTGAACAGGCGTGTGAATCAATACCAGACATGGAGGCCATTACCATTAGTCATCTGGATGTGGCCCCTGCAGTCCGTCCGTTGCCTAACTGGAAATCTCCAGGACCAGACGGACTGCACAATTTCTGGATTAAATGGCTGCAAAGGTTACACGCTTGCTTAGCCTCACAATTCCAGTAACCTTTAGAGACTGGGTTGCTTCCACTGTTCTTTACGACAGGAGTTACCCACCTGCTCCATAAATCGGGTAATACTGCACAACCTAAAAACTATACACCAATTACATGTTTACCAACCTTCTATATAGTTCTTACATCAATTCTTAGAACAAAAATAGCACACCATATTGATTGTAACTCAATTATGTCTTTGTCTCAGAATGGGGGGGTGTAAGATTGGGTCCCGCGGTACTAAGGAGCTGCTCCTTATAGACATGGCCATAAGCCAACAGGTTCGTAGATCCCGGAAGGATTGTCGACATGTTGGATAGATTATAAGAAGGCCTATGACTCGGTGCCACATACATGGCTCATTCGGGTGCGGAGTTGTACAAAATAGACGCAACTCTACGCACCTTCTTGATGTCATGTATGAGGCATTGGAGGACGGTCTTTCTCTATCCAGGATGTCGACAGATCCGGGGAATCGATGAACCGATCAGGATTGAGCGGGGAATACTTCAGGGTGACAGTTTGAGTCCACTTTGGTTCTGCTTAGCCCTGAATCCTCTAAGCACACTGATGGAGGATTCTGCGGGTGGGGCTGGATTTGTTGGAGAGCCAGTTTGGTTTTCACAGGCGGCGCTCTACGGTGGACACCATCTTGCGCGTACGAGCCCTCACGACGTCTTGGCATTGTCTCTAGACATCGCCAATGCCTCCAACACCCCGCCCTGGAGTTGCATCAGGGAGGCACTCCGGTATCACCGGATGCCGAACTACCTCTGTCGGGTGCTCGAGGCCAATTTGACGGACAGGGCCGTCATCTACTCCGGTCAAACCGGGACCTACCGGGGAGACTGGAACCGCCGAGATATGTCGTGTGGTGTCCCACAGGGATCGGTCCTGGGGCCGCATCTGTGGGACATCGGGTACGGCTGGATGCTGCGCGCCAACCTCTCTAGCAGCGTCCGCGTGGTTTGCTACGCTGACGACACGCTGGTTCTAGCGCAGGGCAGGTCACACCAGGCGGCGGCCGAACTAGCGACACGTGTGGTTGCGACAATCGTCGAGAGGATCCGGCAATTGGGACTCGAGGTGGCCTTGCACAAGTCCGAGGCCATGTGTTTTAATGGCCCTCGGAACGCACCACCATCGGATTCCCAAATAACGGTACGAAGGGTTCACATCGGCGTCGAGTCGACGATGAAGTACCTGGGACTCGTCCTCGACAGCCGGTGGAATTTCGTGGAGCATTTCCGACGTTTGACTTCCAGACTGGAGCGGGCCGGGGTTGCCTTGAGGCGGCTCCTGCCCAATCTAGAGGGACTAAACCCCTCCTGCCGGAGGCTCTACGTGGGGTCGTGCGGTCCATGGACCTTTACGGGGCTCCGGTGTGGGCGCGTTCTATGAGGCGGCGACCGGCCCGCCGGTTGAACAAAGGCGGCGAAGCTCCTTGCCGGATTACCGCCATGGGATCTGGAGGCAAAAGTACTCGCCCACATGTGGGAGTGGCGCGAGGAGGCACAACGCCGGGGCGTAGCTCCGCTGCCACGAGAAATCGTGGCACGGCGGACAGACCTCCGACGCTGGGCACGCCACAATTGCGGCGATAAGTCTCCTCTTTGAGGAGTGGCTGGAGAGGCGCCACGGCGTCCTCATCTTCCACCTGACGCAGGTCCTCACTGGACACGGGTTCTTCGGGAGGTACCTGTTCCGGATTAGGCGGGAGGAAACGTACGGGTGTCACCACTGTGTGGATCGCCCAGAGGACCGGTGGAGCATACGGTGGAGCATACGGTGGAGGTCTGCCCGGCTTGGGCGGAGCACCACCGTGTCCTAGTGGAAGCGATCGGCGGCGGCGATCTCTCGCGTCCGGCCCTGGTCCAGGCCATGGTGCGGAGCGAGAGTAAATAGCAAGCTATCACCTCCTTCTGTGAGGCAGTAATGCTCGCGAAAGAGGAGGCGGTACGCGTGAGAAAGAGGCAAGCTTTGCGCCCTCACGCCCCTAGTCGCCGCAGGAGACGCGCTGGGCATCGAGAATTGGCAGCCGATTCCCGGCCACCGTAGGCGCGGGCTTGCGGACGGCGAGCAATGGGTAGCTCGCCATCCGGTAAGGACCAGGCCCGAGTCAACGGCGCGTTGTGTTCCTCGCGCGCTTCAAAGAGATGTCAGCACTATTGATGGGGTCCGCTAGGGCCGATGCCAGCTAGGGTTGCGGGATGTTCGAAAGAGTTACCGTGGCCCACGTGACACAAGCAACAGAAGAAACAGGGGTGAGTTTTAGTCAGTAAAAATCTGACACGCCCTCCCGCTCCGCCCAGAGCGGGAGAAGTCATTTGATGATTTCCCATCCAAAAAAAAGGTCTAGGCTATCGGTTGAGAAAAGGTGGTCAAGTGATATCTCATCTTCTTTACATGGATGACTTAAAACTCTGCCCCCCAACAATTTGCGACTGATGGAGCTACTGAAGGTAACAGAAACCTTCAGTAACGCCATCAGGATGGAATTTGGTGTGGACAAATGTGCGGTCATGCATGTAAAGCGAGGGGGGATTATGGAATCTGTGGGAACCCAACTCTCGGATTCCATACAGCTTAGATCCCTCACCCCAACCGAAACCTGTAAGTATTTGAGTATGTCGGAAGCGTTGGGCATCAATATTACTGACATGAAGCAATCGTTGAAGGGACGCTTCTTTGGCCGCCTGAAAAAGTATTTAACAGTCTTCTATCAGGCGGAACCAAAGTGCGCGCCTTTAACGGTCGGGTCATGTCAGTTTTGATGTACTCTTTCGGCATACTCAAATGGACTTAGACTGAACTCGACGCCCTGGATAGGAGGGTCCGTAGTCTGCTGACTGCACATCGAATGCATTACCCACGGTCATCGGTAATCAGACTGTTTATCCCGCGAAAGTGTAGAGGTCGAGGCTTTTTAAACGCTAAAACCTTCCACAATAGCGAGATATGCAGTCTCAGGGAATATTTCATAGAAGCCGACGTGGCGATGCATCGAGATGTGGTCGCGGTGGACAAGGGCCTTACCCCGCTCTCCTTGGCGAAAGAGAACTGGCGCAAACCTGCAGTACTTGATACTAAAGATCGTAAGGAAGTATGGCAAGGCAAAAAGCTTCACGGATGCTTTTTCCGGGCCCTCCATGGGCCTGATGTAGACTTTTTGGCGTCTGTATCCTGGCTGCGTTTCGGCGACCTCTTCGGGGTAACTGAAGGTTTTGTCTGTGCGATTATGGATGAAGTTATCATGACGAATAATTACCGGAAATATATTGTCAAGGACGGTTCGATTGTCATCTGTCGGGCATGCCACCGCCCCGGTGAATCAATCCGACATATTGTTTCCGGTTGTTCTCGTCTTGCTAACGGCGAGTACTTTCACAGACAATCTAGTGGCTAGGATTATCCACCAGCAACATGCCTTGCAGTACAACCTTGTGAAGTCCGAAGTACCATACTAGAGGTATGTGCCCGACACAGTTCTCGAGAATGGTCATGCCACATTATACTGGCACTGATCTATCATCACTGACAGGACTATTGTAGCCAATAAGCCTGATATTGTGGTGAAAGATCGAGGAAAGCGCCGTGCAATGATTGTTGATATCGCTGTTCCTCGATACGAGAATCTCGTGAAAGCTGAGAAAGATAAAAAAATCAAGTACCTTGACTTAGCACACGAGGTTGTCGACATGTGGGACGTGGACTCTGCAGTCATTGTATGGATAATCGTTACGGTAAATGGACTAACTACTAGCGGAAAGCCTCGACCAACACCTCAGGAGGCTCGCATTATGCGGCTTAGTCAAGGGCTTGATCCAGAAAGCAGTACTCCTGGACACGGCACGCATAGTGAGGAGGTTCCTCTCTCTAGAGCCCTGACCACCGACACCTTGGACCCTGTTCTTGATGCCGATCGGCTACTATTTTTATATTTTTTAATGTTTTTTTTTTAATATTTAGAAATATAAATTATATGTATAGAAAATGAAATAAATGAAAATATAATTTATAGCCTTAGGAATAATGTAGTTTTCTACCAGTTTTTTTTTAGAATTGGATCATTAGTTCTGGAGATTATCCCCTAGATACATATAGTTACAAACTTTTACCTCTTTATAATATTAGTATAGATTAGCCAGGAATAAGACACACGACCTTATCCCAGCGCCGAAGGGCCCATTCACACGTAACACAAGCACACCACTTCGCAGCGACATAATGTGGGCAAGCAGTGGTGCTGGTGACGTGTGCATAGTGTCGCTGCTACTTTGTGCAGTTGCGGTGTGTTATATATACTTGTTGTTGTTCGACCTCCACGCTGACCGACTGCCGATGCCGGGTAAACTGACTATATTTATAATACAACCCGAAATACCTACGCAACCGTTTGAAAAAATATATTTGTACATACAGCGTGTATCAGAAAGGCGTGGTCAAATATATTTGTACATACAGCGTGTATCAGAAAGGCGTGGTCAAATATATTTGTACATACAGCGTGTATCAGAAAGGCGTGGTCAAATATATTTGTACATACAGCGTGTATCAGAAAGGCGTGGTCAAATATATTTGTACATACAGCGTGTATCAGAAAGGCGTGGTCAAATATATTTGTACATACAGCGTGTATCAGAAAGGCGTGGTCAAATATATTTGTACATACAGCGTGTATCAGAAAGGCGTGGTCAAATATATTTGTACATACAGCGTGTATCAGAAAGGCGTGGTCAAATTTAAGGATGTGGTGCAGACCACCGACATGATCTCCATGTGACTAAATTCGAAATCGCGAAAAAATATCAACTGACCCATACAAAACTTCAATACATACCCGACGCAAATATATGGGACATCGGATTATTTGACCACACCACTCAGATACGTGCTGTAAACAGGGACCACACCTCTCAGATACGTGCTGTAAACAGGGACCACACCTCTCAGATACGTGCTGTAAACAGGGACCACACCTCTCAGATACGTGCTGTAAACAGGGACCACATCTCTCAGATACGCGCTGCAAACAGGGACCACCTGCATTTGAGGAACAAGAATGCTGTACTTGGTATGCTGCTGTGTATTATTTTTCCTTAGACTGGTTTCATAAGTTTATTTTATACACCACAAAACATTCGTAAGTGAACCAAAGTTATGTAGGCTATAGCTACGCTGTACCTACCTATCTGCCTACATTACCTACAGTTCGGCCGCACGGCCAACATACCTCCGCGCCGCGCGGCTTGCGGCTCGCGCTCGACGCGCCGCCTCCTCCCCGCGCGCTAGATGCGCCCCTCTGTCGCGCTCGACAGTCCGCGCCGAACAACGTACCGATCTGCATGACTGTTGGCTCGAGCCGCGCGGCTTGCGGCTCGCGCTCGACGCGCCGCCTCCTCCCCGCGCGCTAGATGCGCCCCTCTGTCGCGCTCGACAGTCCGCGCCGAACAACGTACCGATCTGCATGACTGTTGGCTCGAGCCGCGCGGCTTGCGGCTCGCGCTCGACGCGCCGCCTCCTCCCCGCGCGCTAGATGCGCCCCTCTGTCGCGCTCGACAGTCCGCGCCGAACAACGTACCGACCTGCGTGACGATGACGGTTGACTCGCGCCGCGCGGCTTGCGGCTCGCGCTCGACGCGCCGCCTCCTCCCCGCGCGCTAGATGCGCCCCTCTGTCGCGCTCGACAGTCCGCGCCGAACAACGTACCGATCTGCATGACTGTTGGCTCGAGCCGCGCGGCTTGCGGCTCGCGCTCGACGCGCCGCCTCCTCCCCGCGCGCTAGATGCGCCCCTCTGTCGCGCTCGACAGTCCGCGCCGAACAACGTACCGATCTGCATGACTGTTGGCTCGAGCCGCGCGGCTTGCGGCTCGCGCTCGACGCGCCGCCTCCTCCCCGCGCGCTAGATGCGCCCCTCTGTCGCGCTCGACAGTCCGCGCCGAACAACGTACCGACCTGCGTGACGATGACGGTTGACTCGCGCCGCGCGGCTTGCGGCTCGCGCTCGACGCGCCGCCTCCTCCCCGCGCGCTAGATGCGCCCCTCTGTCGCGCTCGACAGTCCGCGCCGAACAACGTACCGATCTGCATGACTGTTGGCTCGAGCCGCGCGGCTTGCGGCTCGCGCTCGACGCGCCGCCTCCTCCCCGCGCGCTAGATGCGCCCCTCTGTCGCGCTCGACAGTCCGCGCCGAACAACGTACCGATCTGCATGACTGTTGGCTCGCGCCGCGCGGCTTGCGGCTCGCGCTCGACGCGCCTCCTCCTCCCCGCGCGCTAGATGCGCCCCTCTGTCGCGCTCGACAGTCCGCGCCGAACAACGTACCGATCTGCATGACTGTTGGCTCGAGCCGCGCGGCTTGCGGCCCGCGCTCGACGCGCCGCCTCCTCCCCGCGCGCTAGATGCGCCCCTCTGTCGCGCTCGACAGTCCGCGCCGAACAACGTACCGATCTGCATGACTGTTGGCTCGAGCCGCGCGGCTTGCGGCTCGCGCTCGACGCGCCGCCTCCTCCCCGCGCGCTAGATGCGCCCCTCTGTCGCGCTCGACAGTCCGCGCCGAACAACGCACCGACCTGCGTGACGATGACGGTTGACTCGCGCCGCGCGGCTTGCGGCTCGCGCTCGACGCGCCGCCTCCTCCCCGCGCGCTAGATGCGCCCCTCTGTCGCGCTCGACAGTCCGCGCCGAACAACGTACCGACCTGCGTGACGATGACGGTTGACTCGCGCCGCGCGGCTTGCGGCTCGCGCTCGACGCGCCGCCTCCTCCCCGCGCGCTAGATGCGCCCCTCTGTCGCGCTCGACAGTCCGCGCCGAACAACGCACCGACCTGCGTGACGATGACGGTTGACTCGCGCCGCGCGGCTTGCGGCTCGCGCTCGACGCGCCGCCTCCTCCCCGCGCGCTAGATGCGCCCCTCTGTCGCGCTCGACAGTCCGCGCCGAACAACGTACCGATCTGCGTGACGATGACGGTTGACTCGCGCCGCGCGGCTTGCGGCTCGCGCTCGACGCGCCGCCTCCTCCCCGCGCGCTAGATGCGCCCCTCTGTCGCGCTCGACAGTCCGCGCCGAACAACGTACCGATCTGCGTGACGATGACGGTTGACTCGCGCCGCGCGGCTTGCGGCTCGCGCTCGACGCGCCGCCTCCTCCCCGCGCGCTAGATGCGCCCCTCTGTCGCGCTCGACAGTCCGCGCCGAACAACGTACCGATCTGCGTGACGATGACGGTTGACTCGCGCCGCGCGGCTTGCGGCTCGCGCTCGACGCGCCGCCTCCTCCCCGCGCGCTAGATGCGCCCCTCTGTCGCGCTCGACAGTCCGCGCCGAACAACGTACCGATCTGCGTGACGATGACGGTTGACTCGCGCCGCGCGGCTTGCGGCTCGCGCTCGACGCGCCGCCTCCTCCCCGCGCGCTAGATGCGCCCCTCTGTCGCGCTCGACAGTCCGCGCCGAACAACGTACCGATCTGCGTGACGATGACGGTTGACTCGCGCCGCGCGGCTTGCGGCTCGCGCTCGACGCGCCGCCTCCTCCCCGCGCGCTAGATGCGCCCCTCTGTCGCGCTCGACAGTCCGCGCCGAACAACGTACCGATCTGCGTGACGATGACGGTTGACTCGCGCCGCGCGGCTTGCGGCTCGCGCTCGACGCGCCGCCTCCTCCCCGCGCGCTAGATGCGCCCCTCTGTCGCGCTCGACAGTCCGCGCCGAACAACGCACCGACCTGCGTGACGATGACGGTTGACTCGCGCCGCGCGGCTTGCGGTTCGCGCTCGACGCGCCGCCTCCTCCCCGCGCGCTAGATGCGCCCCTCTGTCGCGCTCGACAGTCCGCGCCGAACAACGTACCGACCTGCGTGACGATGACGGTTGACTCGCGCCGCGCGGCTTGCGGCTCGCGCTCGACGCGCCGCCTCCTCCCCGCGCGCTAGATGCGGCGCCCCTCTGTCGCGCTCGACAGTCCGCGCCGAACAACGCACCGACCTGCGTGACGATGACGGTTGACTCGCGCCGCGCGGCTTGCGGCTCGCGCTCGACGCGCCGCCTCCTCCCCGCGCGCTAGATGCGCCCCTCTGTCGCGCTCGACAGTCCGCGCCGAACAACGTACCGATCTGCGTGACGATGACGGTTGACTCGCGCCGCGCGGCTTGCGGCTCGCGCTCGACGCGCCGCCTCCTCCCCGCGCGCTAGATGCGCCCCTCTGTCGCGCTCGACAGTCCGCGCCGAACAACGTACCGATCTGCGTGACGATGACGGTTGACTCGCGCCGCGCGGCTTGCGGCTCGCGCTCGACGCGCCGCCTCCTCCCCGCGCGCTAGATGCGCCCCTCTGTCGCGCTCGACAGTCCGCGCCGAACAACGTACCGATCTGCGTGACGATGACGGTTGACTCGCGCCGCGCGGCTTGCGGCTCGCGCTCGACGCGCCGCCTCCTCCCCGCGCGCTAGATGCGCCCCTCTGTCGCGCTCGACAGTCCGCGCCGAACAACGTACCGATCTGCGTGACGATGACGGTTGACTCGCGCCGCGCGGCTTGCGGCTCGCGCTCGACGCGCCGCCTCCTCCCCGCGCGCTAGATGCGCCCCTCTGTCGCGCTCGACAGTCCGCGCCGAACAACGCACCGACCTGCGTGACGATGACGGTTGACTCGCGCCGCGCGGCTTGCGGCTCGCGCTCGACGCGCCGCCTCCTCCCCGCGCGCTAGATGCGCCCCTCTGTCGCGCTCGACAGTCCGCGCCGAACAACGTACCGACCTGCGTGACGATGACGGTTGACTCGCGCCGCGCGGCTTGCGGCTCGCGCTCGACGCGCCGCCTCCTCCCCGCGCGCTAGATGCGCCCCTCTGTCGCGCTCGACAGTCCGCGCCGAACAACGCACCGACCTGCGTGACGATGACGGTTGACTCGCGCCGCGCGGCTTGCGGCTCGCACTCGACGCGCCGCCTCCTCCCCGCGCGCTAGATGCGCCCCTCTGTCGCGCTCGACAGTCCGCGCCGAACAACGTACCGATCTGCGTGACGATGACGGTTGACTCGCGCCGCGCGGCTTGCGGCTCGCGCTCGACGCGCCGCCTCCTCCCCGCGCGCTAGATGCGCCCCTCTGTCGCGCTCGACAGTCCGCGCCGAACAACGTACCGATCTGCGTGACGATGACGGTTGACTCGCGCCGCGCGGCTTGCGGCTCGCGCTCGACGCGCCGCCTCCTCCCCGCGCGCTAGATGCGCCCCTCTGTCGCGCTCGACAGTCCGCGCCGAACAACGTACCGATCTGCGTGACGATGACGGTTGACTCGCGCCGCGCGGCTTGCGGCTCGCGCTCGACGCGCCGCCTCCTCCCCGCGCGCTAGATGCGCCCCTCTGTCGCGCTCGACAGTCCGCGCCGAACAACGTACCGATCTGCGTGACGATGACGGTTGACTCGCGCCGCGCGGCTTGCGGCTCGCGCTCGACGCGCCGCCTCCTCCCCGCGCGCTAGATGCGCCCCTCTGTCGCGCTCGACAGTCCGCGCCGAACAACGTACCGATCTGCGTGACGATGACGGTTGACTCGCGCCGCGCGGCTTGCGGCTCGCGCTCGACGCGCCGCCTCCTCCCCGCGCGCTAGATGCGCCCCTCTGTCGCGCTCGACAGTCCGCGCCGAACAACGTACCGATCTGCGTGACGATGACGGTTGACTCGCGCCGCGCGGCTTGCGGCTCGCGCTCGACGCGCCGCCTCCTCCCCGCGCGCTAGATGCGCCCCTCTGTCGCGCTCGACAGTCCGCGCCGAACAACGTACCGATCTGCGTGACGATGACGGTTGACTCGCGCCGCGCGGCTTGCGGCTCGCGCTCGACGCGCCGCCTCCTCCCCGCGCGCTAGATGCGCCCCTCTGTCGCGCTCGACAGTCCGCGCCGAACAACGTACCGATCTGCGTGACGATGACGGTTGACTCGCGCCGCGCGGCTTGCGGCTCGCGCTCGACGCGCCGCCTCCTCCCCACGCACTAGATGCGCCCCTCTGTCGCGCTCGACAGTCCGCGCCGAACAACGTACCGACCTGCATGACGATGACGGTTGACTCGCGCCGCGCGGCTTGCGGCTCGCGCTCGACGCGCCGCCTCCTCCCCGCGCGCTAGATGCGCCCCTCTGTCGCGCTCGACAGTCCGCGCCGAACAACGTACCGATCTGCGTGACGATGACGGTTGACTCGCGCCGCGCGGCTTGCGGCTCGCGCTCGACGCGCCGCCTCCTCCCCGCGCGCTAGATGCGCCCCTCTGTCGCGCTCGACAGTCCGCGCCGAACAACGTACCGATCTGCGTGACGATGACGGTTGACTCGCGCCGCGCGGCTTGCGGCTCGCGCTCGACGCGCCGCCTCCTCCCCGCGCACTAGATGCGCCCCTCTGTCGCGCTCGACAGTCCGCGCCGAACAACGTACCGACCTGCATGACGATGACGGTTGACTCGCGCCGCGCGGCTTGCGGCTCGCGCTCGACGCGCCGCCTCCTCCCCGCGCGCTAGATGCGCCCCTCTGTCGCGCTCGACAGTCCGCGCCGAACAACGTACCGATCTGCGTGACGATGACGGTTGACTCGCGCCGCGCGGCTTGCGGCTCGCGCTCGACGCGCCGCCTCCTCCCCGCGCACTAGATGCGCCCCTCTGTCGCGCTCGACAGTCCGCGCCGAACAACGTACCGACCTGCATGACGATGACGGTTGACTCGCGCCGCGCGGCTTGCGGCTCGCGCTCGACGCGCCGCCTCCTCCCCGCGCGCTAGATGCGCCCCTCTGTCGCGCTCGACAGTCCGCGCCGAACAACGTACCGATCTGCGTGACGATGACGGTTGACTCGCGCCGCGCGGCTTGCGGCTCGCGCTCGACGCGCCGCCTCCTCCCCGCGCACTAGATGCGCCCCTCTGTCGCGCTCGACAGTCCGCGCCGAACAACGTACCGATCTGCGTGACGATGACGGTTGACTCGCGCCGCGCGGCTTGCGGCTCGCGCTCGACGCGCCGCCTCCTCCCCGCGCACTAGAATGCGCCCCTCTGTCGCGCTCGACAGTCCGCGCCGAACAACGTACCGATCTGCGTGACGATGACGGTTGACTCGCGCCGCGCGGCTTGCGGCTCGCGCTCGACGCGCCGCCTCCTCCCCGCGCACTAGATGCGCCCCTCTGTCGCGCTCGACAGTCCGCGCCGAACAACGTACCGATCTGCGTGACGATGACGGTTGACTCGCGCCGCGCGGCTTGCGGCTCGCGCTCGACGCGCCGCCTCCTCCCCGCGCACTAGATGCGCCCCTCTGTCGCGCTCGACAGTCCGCGCCGAACAACGTACCGATCTGCGTGACGATGACGGTTGACTCGCGCCGCGCGGCTTGCGGCTCGCGCTCGACGCGCCGCCTCCTCCCCGCGCACTAGATGCGCCCCTCTGTCGCGCTCGACAGTCCGCGCCGAACAACGTACCGATCTGCGTGACGATGACGGTTGACTCGCGCCGCGCGGCTTGCGGCTCGCGCTCGACGCGCCGCCTCCTCCCCGCGCACTAGATGCGCCCCTCTGTCGCGCTCGACAGTCCGCGCCGAACAACGTACCGATCTGCGTGACGATGACGGTTGACTCGCGCCGCGCGGCTTGCGGCTCGCGCTCGACGCGCCGCCTCCTCCCCGCGCACTAGATGCGCCCCTCTGTCGCGCTCGACAGTCCGCGCCGAACAACGTACCGATCTGCGTGACGATGACGGTTGACTCGCGCCGCGCGGCTTGCGGCTCGCGCTCGACGCGCCGCCTCCTCCCCGCGCACTAGATGCGCCCCTCTGTCGCGCTCGACAGTCCGCGCCGAACAACGTACCG
This sequence comes from Fissipunctia ypsillon, assembly GCA_947568875.1. Taxonomy (NCBI): domain Eukaryota; kingdom Metazoa; phylum Arthropoda; class Insecta; order Lepidoptera; family Noctuidae; genus Fissipunctia; species Fissipunctia ypsillon. Next base: position 58,558,846 of record OX387643.1, on the reverse strand, counting down.
ATCTGCGTGACGATGACGGTTGACTCGCGCCGCGCATCGACGTTCAGTTATATTACTTATAGTTATTTTTGTGCTATCTAATAAACCTTATTAAATTGTTAGAGCTGTGTTTATATTGAAGAGTTCCCAGAATCACCAATACACAAACACAACACACTCTACAGTTAGTAGTGAACGAATCAAAGAGGTCTTACAGCATTTCGGCAAACTGCATGGTGCTGCTATTTATGTGAGAGCTCTCTTCATCGGGGCTTGCGTTGCATTTACGCGAGATGCGAGATATACACACTATAAATAACCTTCAAATCGTTGTCTGGCGTTGTCTAGCTTTCGCACTGACAATAGCACAGACCACAGAACACTAATACTCCTAGCGGAGGCACAGACTAAGTAGTATTGACAATAGATAAAGAGCCGATGACCAACATTTTTGAATCATAGCAAGCGGCCAAAACCGTCTAAAATCAACGTTTCTAGTATTGAGTCGAACTTATAGTGGGACAAAAAACGTATAAAATCAACGTTTCTAGTATTGAGTCGAACTTATAGTGGGACAAAAAACGTATAAAATCAACGTTTCTAGTATTGAGTCGAACTTATAGTGGGACAAAAAACGTATAAAATCAACGTTTCTAGTATTGAGTCGAACTTATAGTGGGACAAAAAACGTATAAAATCAACGTTTCTAGTATTGAGTCGAACTTATAGTGGGACAAAAAACGTATAAAATCAACGTTTCTAGTATTGAGTCGAACTTATAGTGGGACAAAAAACGTATAAAATCAACGTTTCTAGTATTGAGTCGAACTTATAGTGGGACAAAAAACGTATAAAATCAACGTTTCTAGTATTGAGTCGAACTTATAGTGGGACAAAAAACGTATAAAATCAACGTTTCTAGTATTGAGTCGAACTTATAGTGGGACAAAAAACGTATAAAATCAACGTTTCTAGTATTGAGTCGAACTTATAGTGGGACAAAAAACGTATAAAATCAACGTTTCTAGTATTGAGTCGAACTTATAGTGGGACAAAAAACGTATAAAATCAACGTTTCTAGTATTGAGTCGAACTTATAGTGGGACAAAAAACGTATAAAATCAACGTTTCTAGTATTGAGTCGAACTTATAGTGGGACAAAAAACGTATAAAATCAACGTTTCTAGTATTGAGTCGAACTTATAGTGGGACAAAAAACGTATAAAATCAACGTTTCTAGTATTGAGTCGAACTTATAGTGGGACAAAAAACGTATAAAATCAACGTTTCTAGTATTGAGTCGAACTTATAGTGGGACAAAAAACGTATAAAATCAACGTTTCTAGTATTGAGTCGAACTTATAGTGGGACAAAAAACGTATAAAATCAACGTTTCTAGTATTGAGTCGAACTTATAGTGGGACAAAAAACGTATAAAATCAACGTTTCTAGTATTGAGTCGAACTTATAGTGGGACAAAAAACGTATAAAATCAACGTTTCTAGTATTGAGTCGAACTTATAGTGGGACAAAAAACGTATAAAATCAACGTTTCTAGTATTGAGTCGAACTTATAGTGGGACAAAAAACGTATAAAATCAACGTTTCTAGTATTGAGTCGAACTTATAGTGGGACAAAAAACGTATAAAATCAACGTTTCTAGTATTGAGTCGAACTTATAGTGGGACAAAAAACGTATAAAATCAACGTTTCTAGTATTGAGTCGAACTTATAGTGGGACAAAAAACGTATAAAATCAACGTTTCTAGTATTGAGTCGAACTTATAGTGGGACAAAAAACGTATAAAATCAACGTTTCTAGTATTGAGTCGAACTTATAGTGGGACAAAAAACGTATAAAATCAACGTTTCTAGTATTGAGTCGAACTTATAGTGGGACAAAAAACGTATAAAATCAACGTTTCTAGTATTGAGTCGAACTTATAGTGGGACAAAAAACGTATAAAATCAACGTTTCTAGTATTGAGTCGAACTTATAGTGGGACAAAAAACGTATAAAATCAACGTTTCTAGTATTGAGTCGAACTTATAGTGGGACAAAAAACGTATAAAATCAACGTTTCTAGTATTGAGTCGAACTTATAGTGGGACAAAAAACGTATAAAATCAACGTTTCTAGTATTGAGTCGAACTTATAGTGGGACAAAAAACGTATAAAATCAACGTTTCTAGTATTGAGTCGAACTTATAGTGGGACAAAAAACGTATAAAATCAACGTTTCTAGTATTGAGTCGAACTTATAGTGGGACAAAAAACGTATAAAATCAACGTTTCTAGTATTGAGTCGAACTTATAGTGGGACAAAAAACGTATAAAATCAACGTTTCTAGTATTGAGTCGAACTTATAGTGGGACAAAAAACGTATAAAATCAACGTTTCTAGTATTGAGCCGAACTTATAGTGGGACAAAAAACGTATAAAATCAACGTTTCTAGTATTGAGCCGATTTTATAGTGGGACAAAAAACGTATAAAATCAACGTTTCTAGTATTGAGCCGAACTTATAGTGGGACAAAAAACGTAGCCATTTCAGTTATAACGACGGAGCTTTGATTAAATGCGTTTGCATCAGACAACATTACGTTTGCATCAGACAACATTACGTTTGCATCAGACAACATTACGTTTGCATCGGACAACATTACGTTTGCATCGGACAACATTACGTTTGCATCGGACAACATTACGTTTGCATCGGACAACATTACACATGTCGATGTTTCGAAACTTGTCACATGAAAGAAATGTGACAACACGTTTTGTTGACCTTGCGTTCGCACTGTTTGCAAACATAATCAATAGACATGTTTTGTAGAGATTGGTCACGTTTGGCTTTCGCAGTGTTGTTTGTTTATGTCTCGCAACTTGTCTATAGCTTGTATTTAGTGCAAGGTTTAGTGTTTCCAAATAAGATGGTACACATTGAAACATATTGCTAGATTCATAGATTCATTCGTATTCTAGTGGGTAGTCGACGTAGAGGCACCGCGCAGATTGACTAAAACCGGCGCTTTCTCTCCTTTTCTAAGCTCACTACTCAGATGTGATAGCGCGGCGATGCATGCGTGTGTACAGTTTCTCTAGACCAAGTGAAATAAGTGTATTTTAGATCATAATTATACATAGAAATAAATATGTATAAGCTAAAATAGGATTGAAATACAATATGTCGGCCGTAACCTGTGCAAGAACCAGTAGAAAATATAAATAACGCCCATAGATCGTTGGAAAGAAGGGGCCACACACAGGTACCCCAATTTCCGGCGCCGAACGAGCGAGACGGTTTCGCAAAGCTGGGACGGCACGCTTAGCGAACGACACCGACGACGCCGCGATCCCTCTCCCGCTACTGAACCTATGTTAGTAGACATAACGAGTGAAGATACCAGCCATACATCTGACGATGTCATTGTCAATGAACATCCGTCAAGTGACACGATGCAAGCAAGAGCAGGGCGTGCCGCGGATGAACGCTTCAGAAACATGCACGTTGACATTATGCCTCATGTACTCGTATATTACTTCTCATATCACAGAGCAATGTTACACAAAACTATCGTCGAATACTAATCGAAATAAATAGATAATATGGTGCCATTCAGTGTCTGTTTTGTATTTTGTATCATTAGAGTAAAAGTGACGTAGACATTTCACGTTGCCAACGGCCGTCTGCCCCGACTAAGCCCCACCCGATTTTTGTATGTGAATACTTCGCCAGCAGCGCAAGCACACAGTGTAACCACTATTTTGTATGTGAATACTTCGCCAGCAGCGCAAGCACACAGTGTAACCACTATTTTGTATGTGAATACTTCGCCAGCAGCGCAAGCACACAGTGTAACCACTATTTTGTATGTGAATACTTCGCCAGCGCAAGCACACAGTGTAACCACTATTTTGTATGTGAATACTTCGCCAGCGCAAGCACACAGTGTAACCACTATTTTGAACAAAAATATAATTACATATGTATGTCTATCTATTTTACACTAGTTCGCTAGCATGATAGCAGAGATTAATCAGAAGAGAATAGTGGCATTACTTGCACTGGCAAGCGCGGTGTAGCCCGCCGTATGAAAATTTTCACCACAGTTCTTTGGTCATGTAGAACTTTATTCAGTCTTTGAATTTGAATCATTTATAACCTATTCAGTTTTACATTTGAACCAGCGTGGTGACGTGTTCAAGGTGTAAACAAACACTTTACATTGGAACCAGCGTGGTGACGTGTTCAAGGTGTAAACAAACACTTTACATTTGAACCAGCGTGGTGACGTGTTCAAGGTGTAAACAAACACTTTACATTTGAACCAGCGTGGTGACGTGTTCAAGGTGTAAACAAACACTTTACCATGCCGAAAACTACGTATTCAGAACACCTAAATACCTAATTGGTCTGCATACATTATGACAGTAAAAATAATAGCGACTAGTGGCAGGAGTTAAGTACAGAGCCATAATCAACAAATGGAAACAAAAAGATCTATCTTTGTAGATAGATATTTATTTATTTTTCATTTATTTATTTAAAACTCTTACACCATCATTACAGGTTACAAACCTAATGCGATAGCTAAGACTACTTGTAAAAAAATTTAACTATTTTAAATAACACAAATAACATCTATTACAACAATACATTAATACAAAATTTCTTATAACTAGATACAACCTTATACAAAAATTTTAACTTAAGAATGTTTTACAGTAAAACAATAAAAGAAACAATAAACATAAACTTACACTAATTGATACTTTCATAACATAATATAATATAATATAATATATGTAAACTTACACTAATTGATACTTTCATAACATAATATAATTATGTAAACTTACACTAATTGATACTTTCATAACATAATATAATATAATATATGTAAACTTACACTAATTGATACTTTCATAACATAATATAATTATGTAAACTTACACTAATTGATACTTTCATAACATAATATAATATAATATATGTAAACTTACACTAATTGATACTTTCATAACATAATATAATTATGTAAACTTACACTAATTGATACTTTCATAACATAATATAATATAATATATGTAAACTTACACTAATTGATACTTTCATAACATAATATAATTATGTAAACTTACACTAATTGATACTTTCATAACATAATATAATTATGTAAACTTACACTAATTGATACTTTCATAACATAATATAATTATGTAAACTTACTTTTGCAAGTTCACTAAAGTAACATGAAAAAATGTCCAACCTATTCTGAATTTCGTTAACGGTACGAATTGCTCGCGTGAGAGGTGCTTTGGCCAGCAGGTTGGTTCTGGCAGTTGGCACAGCCAGCAGTGGCGGGCGCCGCCGCCTCCACACGTAGCGGCCTGGAACAGAAAACCATGTATCTATCGTGAAATAAAGATGCTAATTATTTGCTTAATGACCTTAAAGTTATTTCGCTAATAGTCAAAGCTATACTCATATGTGAATAGTGAAAACGACAAAATCTATATTTGTAATATGTATCTACCTACCCAGGAGACTGAGACGTTTGTACCGTAGGTATATGCTCACCTAGTCGGCTTCAGGATAATCTATTCCACCAAAGTTTGACCGTAGGTATATGCTCACCTAGTCGGCTTCAGGATAATCTATTCCACCAAAGTTTCAATTAAAGATTATAATTATAAAGGATTTAAACTACGATTTAAATCTTGGCTAATCTAACGATTTGTACAATTTGGCCGTATTGCTATGATGCATGGTTTTGTTCGTTGGCTCTGTGTCTACAAGAAATCCTATTGGATTGTTGTTGGACCATGGAATCATTAAGTACTCTAAAATATGGTGATACTGGCTGATAGGCCATGTCCCTGACGCCCTTCTCCTACCAACTTACAACTTATATCTGTGAAATGGCGAAAATTGGAACTACGGCCGTCATGTTGAAATGTCATTCGATTGTCAGTAATTGTATATTCGGGTTCTCTGGTTGTTTTGTCGTGATATTGCTGAATTTATAAAGTGAAATATGCCGAAAGCTATTAAAAGTGATGCTCGAAACATTATTCTAAAGGTTAAAACCTTTTTTGAAGAAGAAGCTCGGGCGGGGTCTCCGATTATTCCATTTAATCAAATATACAAAAGAATTTCGGCAGCGACAGGTTAGTGTTGTCAACTTTCTTGTTGTGCAGGACGCCCACACCCGTATGAATGAAGAACGGCCTATTCATATGGATTTGTAAATAGTGTAGATAATAGTATATAAGTTTCTAGTCATAAGTTCTTAGTAAGTACGATCGCGCTCCATTCTCGACGAGTCAGAACCAGTTCAAACCGGTTTGGAAGCAAACCACTCGGATCGAGAGTGGGGCGCAAGCAGGTAGGGCTGTGATTGGTATATTGAACTGTATAATAGATTACCCCAGCCGCTACTTGCGCCTATGTAAAATAGGGCTCCACTGTACATTATAACCCAAGCGTGAGACCCGCATCCCGGCGCGCGTCAGGTTGGGCGTGTACAAATTGTACGTGCGCCCAATCTTGATGTACGCCGCCCCTGCTTGGTTCGCCCTCACGAGCGAGTCGAGCCGAAAGTCGCTCCGCGCGCAGCAAAACCTTGCGCTGCGGACCATAGTTGACGCTCCTCGCTTCGTGAGGAACGATGTCTTGCATCGGGACCTCGGGATTGAGAGCCTGGATGAGTTTGCTGGGCGCCTCGCGAAGGGAATGTTCGCGCGTGCCGACGCATCCGCTTGGCCCCACGTCAAGCAGATAGCGCCCTGGCATGCGCGCCCCCCCGACGCGAGACCCCTCCCCCGCGACCTGGTCGCGGACGATGACCCCGTCCACCCACCGGATTGACCTCCGAGTATGCCGCCTCAGTCTACACGCGGCATACTTGTGACAACAGACCTTACATAATACATGCATCTGTTGCGTAGCGCGTGCTAGGTTAATATAGGCGCGTTACGTAACAAACAACAGACATTCACCTCTATACAGGCACCTAAACTCACACGCGAAGGCGCGGTGCGGGCTGCGATTCGCGTAGACACCGGGCGGTGTTACACAATACAATACCGTCCTAACACACACGACAGCCTCTTAGCCCGGACTGTGATCGGCTAGCTCTGAGATCAGGACGGGCGGGGGCTAATCACCTTATTCTGTAGGAGCGTGGAGTCGGCACCTCTGTCGCTGGTCGTCCTCGTTGGGCCTCCCCCAGGTAACTGGGGGTCTCACCTGGCGGGGGCTGACCGCCGAGGTGTCGTGAAACAAGCGGCGTTGTGGGACAACGTCGTAACGCGCCTACAGAAAAACACACAGCAACCACACACATGGGCGTGATTCACGCCCAACTGACGCCGGCCACTAAAGGCGACAAAATGAGGGGCCCGTCTTTACGGGCCAACGTATAGCCTCCGCGGGCAAGGGGGTACACCCCGACACCGCTAGCCGCGCCCCCTGACGGGGGCGTAGCGATTTCCACAGTTCCAAGCGTGAGAAGCGTTAAACTTTTTTTGCGTATAGATGTCTCCATGTAAAACACTTTTGCAAAATGACACGGCCAGCAAATGAATAGTTTTCGAGAAAATAAATAGTAAAGTTTCAAAACCTTAGACGTATTTACGAAATAAAATATATTTTTTGTGACAATTGTATCTGTCATTGTTTAATTTTTCATTGTTTTTACCACACCAACATAATGTACAACAATAAAACTTAGGATGCAAGAGCGAGCGAAGCGAGCTCGGGACTTGGGGCACCCCGACTCGGACAGGTTAGGTTAGAAGGATGGCGGGGATGGCGGGGATGGCGGGGTCTTTAAGACCCCGCCATCCCCTTCGTGGTTATTTTTTTTTAAACCACCCAGAAATAGGAACCCCGCGGAGCGGGGCTCCTTCGACCACGCCTTACTTCGAGACATCTGTCATCATTATTGTTTGGAAACCAAACTTAGACCCACTACATGAAGTTTTTTTTTTTTTTTTTCTCGGCCCCTACGAATTTGCTGGTTTTAGGAATGTCAAAAATACACAAAAAAGGGTATATTTTACCAAAATATAAATAGCTACTATATAAAATCGGTGGGTTATAATGTACAGTGCTTCCTGTTCAGTTTTATCAGATTAGTATTCAGATTTATGTTCAGTTCAGATCATTTTCAGTTTGTTTAGTTATATTCAGATCACTGTCAAGCATTGTATTGTTCAGATCATGATTGTGAACGTTTCCAATAAATAGTCTTCAAGCAACAAGGAGTTTTCATTGAACCAAGTGGTCTCCTCCAACCCAGCGCACACGAGCAGAGGTGGGAGCACAAGAGCACTCTCTCATCTCATTTACTTGTTATAAATTACCCGATACTTAACTATTTATTTAAGTACACGAAATGTTCGTTTCTATTCTTGCTGCAGGTTAGCGTAACGGTAACGTACATCTAATAGGTAACCTGCTAAGTGAGTGAGCAAACTAACCTGCCAGATTTCAAATGTCTACTAACATTTATTTTATTATCTTATATTTCAGGTGTGAGTCAAGGACTAATTTCAAAAAAAGAGTTAAGGAAGGGCACGTAGCAGAAGAAACTGGTACAAAAATTCGGACACCAGACAAGGAGAGAAAACGTAAAAGTGGATTTGTGCATGTTGATGATTTTGACATGGGAGTTATACGGAGGAAAGTACATGAATTTCATTCTCCTAAAAAAGAGGTCCCTACTGTTAAAAAGCTTCTAGAGGTCTTAAAGACAGAAATAAATTACACAGGACAGCGAGAGAGTCTGCGAAAGCTGCTTCACAAGGTGGGATTTCGTTTTAAAAAATCTCAATCCAATCGGAAGGTTCTTATGGAGCGTAATGAAATATCAGCTTGGAGAGCTAAGTACTTGCATGCAGTGGATAAAAACAATAAATCTCCCCAGCCCCGGCCCATAATTTATTTAGATGAGACCTATATTCACTCTTTGCATACATCGGGTAAATGTTGGCAAGGAGAGGGTGAAGACGGAGTATTGGAGCCTGTATCGAAAGGGCAAAGATTTATTATTGTTCATGCGGGAGGAGGTACTGGATTTGTTACAAATGCAGTATTTGTGTTTAAATCAAACACAAAAAGTGGAGATTATCATGACGAGATGAATAGTACCAACTTTAAAAAGTGGGTTATTGAAAAACTTGTGCCTAATTTACGAGAGCCATCCATAATAGTGATGGATAATGCTCCTTATCACCGTATTTGTGTGAATAAAGTCCCAAATACGAATTCCTTAAAAAAAGATCTGCAATTGTGGTTGACCCAAAATAAAATTGGCTACGGAGAGAATTCGACGAAACCTCAGCTTTTAGAAATAATTAAGAGAAACAAGCCTGAACCTGTATATGAGATTGAAAAAATTTTAGAAGACAATAGACAAATGCTTATATTTACCACCTTATCACTGTGATCTCAATCCCATTGAACTCATATGGAGCACAATGAAAAGAAAAGTTGCTGATGTAAATATTGAGCACAAAAATGCTGAAATTCCCCGCCTAGTTAGAGAAGCTTTTGACGCTATTGCAGTTCATGAGTGGGCACAGCATTGTAAACACGTTCGCAGGTTAGAAGGAGAATACTTAAAACATGATTTGTATTTAGATAAACCTTTTATTATAGAAGTGGTAAGTGACACTGAAACCGAAAGCGACAGTGATAATGATGATAGTGGTACGGAAATAAGCGGAGTATGGCCTCACAACCAGGATGAAGTTGTGTATGCAGGTTCATCTAAATATCACAATTACTATAAACCTGGTTTTCAATAAATCCTTGTAAAACAATTTGTTTTTTTTTTATTACACTACACTACATTATCCGTGTCGGTCCCGGAGAAAGAATAGACTACCCCATCTCATCCCGTGGGTGTCGTAGGAGGCGACTAAGGGAGCTCAAGACCCAGTGCATACCATAAAGGACTTTGGGTCACCCGCGCGATGGCGGGTAAACCATCAACAATCGCATTCCCATGGAGGGTTGGTGTCAGGCTGGCGGCCGACTGTAAAACTGTGCCAAAACTCTAAGCAACATGAGTGAAAATGATATGATGCGCGATAGGACTAGGGCGTACCCCACAGGCGACGCGCAGGGGCAGCACCCGGCTCCTGCGGGAAGTGGACAAGGGTTGTTGCACCACCTCGGGCGGGGGCAACGTAAGAAGCGAGCCCGGGAAGTGAGACTGAGGTATGCAAGTTGGAATGTTGGGACGATGACTGGAAGAGCCAGAGAATTATCGGATGTATTAAAAAGAAGATGAATAAATGTGGCGTGTCTGCAAGAAACAAAATGGAAAGGAACGAAAGCGAGGGAAATTGGTGAAGGATACAAAGTTTTTCTACTGTGGAAGTGACGTGAAAAGAAATGGCGTGGGAATAGTATTAGATAGTAATTTGAAAGGAGGCGTGATGAAGTGAGAATAGCAGTAAATGAAATGAAGAATGGTAAAGCAGTAGGTCCGGACGGAATACCAGTTGAAGTATGGCAGTTATTACGGGTACATGGATGGACGTGGTTAGCTTTATTCTTCAATAAATTGTTGCTGGAAGAAGCCATACCTGACGAATGGTGTAACAGTTCACTGGTGCCCATCTTTAAAAACAAAAGTGATGTGCTGGAGTGCAACAACTATAGAGGAATAAAACTAATATCACATAGTATGAAGGTTTGGGAAAAAGTTATTGAAAGGCGACTGAGAGAAGAGAGTGAAATTTCGCAAAACCAATTCGGTTTTATGCCTGGTCGGGGAACAACAGATGCCATCTTTGCTATCCGCCAGCTATGCGAGAAATACAGAGGTGCGCATAAAAACCTGCACATGGTATTCATTGACCTCGAAAAGGCATACGACCGAGTGCCTCGTGAAATTCTGTGGTGGGCCCTTAAGGAGAAATGTGTGCCAGGGAAGTATGTGCAGTTGATTCGAGCGATGTACAGTCGATGTAGTACCCAAGTCCGGTCTACAGTGGGCACTACCAGCAGCTTCAATGTGGCTGTCGGCTTGCACCAAGGGTCAGCACTCAGCCCTTACCTCTTCGTGATGATAATGGACGCTCTTACGTCGGATAGCCACGAAGAGGCGCCCTGGTGTATGCTGTTCGCTGATGACATTGTGCCGGTTGCTGAGAGCGGCTTAGAGATCCAGAGCAGATTGGAGGTGTGGTGGGCAAAACTGGAGACCGCTGGCCTGAGATTAAGTCGGACCAAAACAGAATATTTGTTTTGTGATTTTGGCGGTCTCTCCAGTCCTGTGCCCATATCTCTCGCCGGAACGCCCGTACCGAGCTGCTCCGACTTCCGGTACCTCGGGTCGTTTGTCCAAGGGGATGGCGAAGTAGACCGAGACGTAGCGCACCGGATCAACTCAGGATGGATGAAATGGCGACAGGTCACAGGAACAACTTGCGACCCACGGATGCCCCTCAAATTAAAGGGAAATATTTATAAGTCCGTGATAAGGCCCGTCGTATTGTATGGATCGGAATGCTGGGCCGTGAAGAAGACGGATGAAAAAAGATTGCATGCAGCGGATATGAGAATGTTGAGATGGATGTGTGGAGTGACGAAATTGGATAAAGTAAAAAATGAGTATATAAGGGGAAGTTTGAAAGTGGCGCCAGTGACAGAAAAGTTGAAAGGAAATCGTTTGGCTTGGTATGGACATGTGAAGAGGAGGGAGGAAACGCATGTGACTAAAAGAGTGATGAATATAAATGTTGATGGATGGAGAGGGAGAGGAAGGCCAAAGAAAAGATGGATGGATTGTGTGAGGAATGATATGAAAGAGAAGGGAGTGAATGATAGCGTGACTTTTGACAGGGGAAAATGGAAAGAGAAAACGTGTTGCGCCGACCCCAAGTAACATGGGACAAGAGCAAGAAGATGATGACTACCACTAGGTACCACTGCTAATTATAATTAGTCAAATCTTTTGTTAGGAGTTAGGCACACTCATAACTAAATGCTAGACATCCAGGTACCTCTTGCAAGGTAGGTACCTACTTAACTTCGCATTAAATGAAAGTTGTATCCCCCCCGTGGAACATTTTATCTGCTGAATTTCCACTTCATTGGATTACTTTTTAGATAAAGCCATTGTTTATTGCTGAGAGACTAAACTGTTAGCGTACCTACGTAACTGTAAATTACCAAATTCTCGTACCTACGTAACTGTAAATTACCAAATTCTTTATATTTATTTTATTATTTTTATGTAGGTATCATTGTTTTTAATTTGTAATAACTGTAATTCTTATTAAACGATTATGTCTAATGTGAAATTTCCTTCTTGAAAATTTACTCAATTTTGGGGACCTTATATTAATTAGCAACACTGAATCGACGGTGCCGTCCTCTTTCAGTTCACAGATAAGTTGGTAGGACTTGTAAGTCCATAGACTATTACATCTAGACCTAGCCATGATTACAATGTGAAGTATAAAGTGGTGAAGTGATGTGATGTGTGGTAGTATAATGTGTAGTGAGAAGCATATACGCGATATTAGTAGGAAAATTGAGACAAAGCATCGTATCTTCTGTCTCCTACGGCGTGCAATAGTTTTGCTTGGCGAACTTTCAAATGTTAGCCAAACAAATTGCTGTCATTGTCACAAAATTTATCTTGCGTCGAATAATTTACCTTATTCAGACAGTTTTAGCAATTGTTGTGTTAGTTTTAGTGTTTTAATGAGAAATAGACTCCATAAGTTAAGTGTTTAATGTATATTGTTTGCTCTACAATGGGAGGATGCAGTATATTAGGCTGTACAAGCCGCACAGAAAAGGCAAATAACGAAGTCACTTGTCACTCGTAAGTAAATAATTCTGTTAGTGTTATAGTATACTTATTGAATTGATACATTTGTGCGTATATGTTAACATGGCTTCCAGTCCAAAATATGTAAGATTTCTTGTGTTAAACTTCAATTCTCATACCACATAACCTAAAAATAGTTACTTGCTGTGTTGCTATACGTTTGACACATTTTCCCCTAACTCTGGACCCAATATAAATAGATGTTCAAATCGAATCAAATCAAATAAATGGGTGGTGGTTAGAATATACATAGTTTACAGAATATGGTGTCAGAAACGAGTGAAACACTGTAGCTAGCACTGCACTGTAGCTGTATAACTATCGGTGCCGATTTTGTGTGCTCTTATCAAGTTGATGTCTAACTAAAGTTAATGTATTTGTGATAAATGATAATAAAAACTAGAAAAATAATATTATTACTTGAAATAATTGGAAACAATAACTTCAAACCTTTTGAAATGCCTTTGAGGTTTCTTTTGAACACATTTCATATCATACCAGTAGATATGAAAACTATGCCAAAATGTGATTGCAGGTTTCCTAAGGATATCGATATAAAAAAACGTTTGGATTAATGCTACTGGCTGACAGAATTGGCAGCCAAACAGATCATCCAAAATTTGTTCCATTCATTTTGATAATGATGAAATCAGCACTGTAAACAAATTCAGAAGAATAAAGCCCGAAGCAATTCCAGTAAAACATATTCATGTAAGTTAATAAATGTCTCTCTCTCACTCTGTAGTTATTTTTATTTCTTCATAATGTAAAACATAGCTTACAGTAATACTGTATTACAAAAAAAAAAACAGAAACATTCTCTCAAAAGCTCATTGTTTAATGTTAGTAATAAACATTTTAGTACTGCAGGTAGATTAATGGTAATTTCTAAATTAAAATTTGCTAATAATGTTATAATTTTTATTACAGACTCCTGTGGTTTCATTAGAGCAGCCTGACATGATTAGTGTGAATCCATCCATCTCGTTAGCAGTAGCTTCCACCAGCCAAGAATGTGTAAGAGATCAGAATCAGCCATGTACAAATGAATTTGTAACGACACCAAGCAGAAAACGAAAACAAGCGATAATATCTCCAAACAACACACAGAAGAGGTTGCGCATGGTAGGTATTTTTAACATGTTCATATAAGTCATCAATAAGTAATATACATAAATAATGTACAGACGCCGGCAGGTCAAGCTATCCGAAACTGTCAAGTTTTCCCAATCAACCTTGAACCTAATGCTTTAGCAATAAAGTTGAAAATCTATTAAAGAAATTTGACAGATTGTAGTAGCTTGATGTGCTGCCGTCCATACAAATTATGTTTTTTAAACCAACAATACCAGATTTATTAATTCATATTAAATTTAAGTTTTGTGACTGCCTCGTTGGTCTATTGGTCTAGTGGCTGAACGCGGGGTCCTGGGTTCGATCCCCAGGTCGGGCAAAGCGTTACTAAGTTTTTCTGTTAGTAAATTCTTAGTAGCAGTCCGGATTTTGGATTTGTGCCCATTTGATGGCAATAGGCTCGCCTTCTATTACATGGAGACTGATATATTAACTGGCGAAATGTGGATGTACTGTACACCTCTACCTAACAGTTCGGTGAAAATAGGCGTGATGTCGCTTTAATTTTATTGTGTACTTTTCTGCTTTGCTAACACGCATTTAATTTTACTGTTTAATTTCAGACTGTGGCAACAACTCCTCGTAAAGAAAAGTTATTAAAACTGAAATTGCAAAAAACTAAGCAGCTATCTGCAAAAAGATTGCGTAAATTACGAGCAGTCTGAGAGGCCAATCGTCGATTAAATAAAAAAAATGCGCATCTTCAAACTATTACAAGAACTGAAGTGCAAGATGAAAGTGAATAGTGAAGATTTAGATATGTTAGCTAATGTAGACAATACAAATGCAGATTTTTTAAAAAGGATTATGGAGAAAAGTAATTGCCCAAGAAAATATTCTAGCTCATTGCGTAAATTTGCACTATGTTTGCATTTTATTAGTCCCAAAGCCTACAGTTTTGTTAGAAACCAATTTGACACATGTCTACCGCACCCGAAAACTTTGTACAGATGGTATTCTTGTATAGACTGTGAACCAGAGTTTACTGCAGAAGCATTTGAATGTATTAAATTATTGTCCAAAAAATCCCGTGGAATCATATTTACTTACACATAGATACTTTTGCATTCATATTAACACGTAACTTGAATAACTTATATTTTTTAGTAGTACCTACTTCATTTGTAGTCCCACATATAGGGTACCGTCAAACAAGCCAACTTTGCCAATCAAGGTATCTTTGCCCTAAAAGCAATTTATAAGCAAATCCGCTAACTTAAGAAACAATTTTAGTTTTATGGCAACATTTATTATTTGGGTGGAAATTTGATTATATTTGTGGCAACACTATCTAACGCATTAGTTTCAAAGTTCATTTAGTAACTTGTCAGAACTTGTCGAATGCGATGTATGTTTTTGCGGGCAAATTTCCTAAGGAAAGTGTTTGTGGATTTTACCTCATGGCGAAAACACAGGTAAGTGTATTTTACCTCATGGCGAAAACACAGGTAAGTGTATTTTACCTCATGGCGAAAACACAGGTAAGTGTATTTTACCTCATGGCGAAAACACAGGTAAGTGTATTTTACCTCATGGCGAAAACACAGGTAAGTGTATTTTACCTCATGGCGAAAACACAGGTAAGTGTATTTTACCTCATGGCGAAAACACAGGTAAGTGTATTTTACCTCATGGCGAAAACACAGGTAAGTGTATTTTACTGTATGTTATAGAACATCAGTTGTTGAGTAGCAGTAGGCAGGTAGTTTCATTATTCAGGACTTTATAAATCAAAACTTCTAATGATGGGCAAAGTTACCCTAAACTATTCAGACCCATCCATGCCAACATTGCCCGTTATCAAAAAGCACTCAGGGTTGTCACTTTTAGTTATTTTGTAACAGGTTGAATTAACGCAAAACCACAGAAACAAAACATCAAACACCTCAATTACATATTTCTTAAGTAACGACTTTAAAATAAAGTACTTAATTTCTTATGTTATAAAATATATTAGTACCTAGTGCAGTTGATGTATTTCCTCCTAAGGGGTCATTGTACTCATCATTAACTCATCAAAAAAATCAGCTATTCCCTACATTTTGACGAGTTATGCGAACATAAATGTAGGGAACAGCTGATTTATTTTCACGATTTCAGGTTTGGCTCCATAGTAAAAGTTGTTCATAATGATTAGTACAATGACCCCGTAAGAGGAAAACAGTGATTAAAATTTCACCCAATATATGTATAGAGGTGAAGTTTGTGATTGCATGTTTGTTTGTGTATAGGGATAGGATATAGGGTATATTTAATTAGAGTAGATGGCAGCTTTTATTATACATCTGCAGATCCACTTAGCTTTAATTTTATTGTTATTTTTAATTTCAGAAAAACAAACACAAGTCTAGAACTAGACCAAGAAAGCCAAGACGTGAAATTGGGTCCCGAGCATATAAAAATTACTCCGACGTGATGTTAAAGCTTGCCTGCGAAGCATTTGCATCTAAACAAATATCGTCAAGAGATGCTGAGCGACAGTTTGGTATCTTACGACGTACCATAGTTAATAAAATAAAAAAATTACATTCAAATTCTGTTGGGCATCCTACGACACTGACAAGTGAAGAAGAAAATAAAATTGTGAGAGTCTTGCAAGCTTCTAGTGATTTATTGACTGAATATATTGAATGACTGAATATTATTATTAACTGAATATTGTTACGATTCCTAGCGGTGATTTTGACTGTTTGTTATATACCATGTGATGTGATTTATCTACTAATAGTGATTTTGTTCCTCATGGGCTCTATGCATATAGAATTTATAAAAGATTTTTATTATTGTCATTAGGTACTTACTTGTTGATTTGTTTTGCTGTTGATTCAAGTTTGGACATATATTGATCTCATTTTTTGATATAGCATTTACAGCTTAAAGCTGACGTTATTGAAATGTTCAAAATAGAACAACGGTATTATGTCGAATTGTCGACGAAATTGGAATAAACACTTAATTTTGAACACAATGTTTCATTTAATTACCATTTTAACGTCTATTCACATGCACCCAACACCCACAAAAGAAAAGTGGAAATAACATTTATTTAATAATTTTACTGGAATTTGACAACCCTTAAAATCTTAAACCGTTTGTTGGGCATTGTATGGAAATGGGCACTAACCGCTAGGTAACATTGCCCACTGTTTTTATCACGAAAATATTTAAACTACAAACAGTATTTTAAAACTTAGGTTAAGATTGCCCTAAATTGTAGTCGTGGTGCTTTCTACGTATTTATAAGAGCTTGATTTGCATCAAAAATCGAAGTGGGCAATGTTGGCTAAAAGTCCGGATTATTTTGCCCACCATCAAAATCGAACAAATCTTGGTTTAAATTTTAATTTTTTAAATATTTTACATAGCAAATGCATGCATATGGTCATATAGTTGTAGTAAATGAAAAAATATACTTAAGTCCTATAGAAAAAACTTGTAACATATTCGATTTTCTTAAAAAAACGGGCAAAGTTGGCTTGTTTGACGGTATCATTTTGGTCGTATTTTGGGAAAATTTTACGTTATAGCAACACTGAAATTTTATAGTGTTGTCTCATGAGCGGCCATGCGGCGGATCGATCTAGAGGTAAATTATCTAGGTGTAAATCAATGATATGGAAAGTGTCAGAATTTAAAACCATAAATATATATATATTTTTTTATTTGAGATAGGTTTGCTCTTGACTCTAGTCTAGGTCAGAGATGACAGAGACAAAGTCGACAATGGAGCGAGCTTACCCAGAAGAAGCCTGTTCACTCTCACTTTGAAGAGATCGGGGTTGTATGGTTGTATGTGTTCGGAAACACAGACGCAGGCAGAGAGTTCCACTCCAAGTCAAAGTCACTATAGAGTTATTCTCAAAGTCACTTTCTTCAAAATGTTTCTACTCTGTTTAATTTATAAAACATTTCTACGAATAGCTGTAAGCCACCATCTTTTAATTTTAGGGTCTCTCGGGAAATGGTGGACTCTAATTTCGGAGTATTTAGTAACACAACAACGCATCACTTTCGTAAATACAAAGTAAAACCACCTCACGCCTCGTATTATTGGCTTGTGTTGGGAACTAGCTACGACAGCGCCATTTTGACAGTTGCCTTCCCCATTTTGGAAGTTCGTGCCTTTGGATCTGTATTATCGAAGCTAACTCAAAAATGACCCAAGCAAAGTTAGTAAAATTTATATGAGACCACCGCGCAAGCTTCTACGCGCTAGCTTCATGAAAAAAGAATTTTCAAAATTGGTCCACAATTTGACGAAAATAACGATAAATAAACATAAAAACATACATACATACGTACATATTGATAACCTCCTCCTTGTTTGAAGTCGGTTACAACGGACTTTAATGTACAACAAACTTAACATCTATACAACAGCATATATTATGATATAATCCCATCAATTATAAAATGCTCATCATTTAATTACCTTTCCTCTTCCCTTTTGCTTCGCTCCGCTGTTGTACTACACTCCAAGTCTTCCCTTTTGCTTCGCTCCGCTGTTGTACTACACTCCAAGTCTTCCCTTTTGCTTCGCTCCGCTGTTGTACTACACTCCAAGTCTTCCCTTTTGCTTCGCTCCGCTGTTGTACTACACTCCAAGTCGCATACATTTTTGTCCAGGTTTCGTATAATTTGTGAACGACATGTGGCGGCATATCTACATCGCCACATGCGAACGCGTCACACTGACGTCACACAAAATCCTGCATCACGCAATCAGAGTTTACCGCGCGACTATTATATATATTATACAACATCCCGACATCAACCGTCGGGCAGTAGCCCACCAGACACAACACCCGTCTGGTCGGAGGATCCTCCCTTTTCATAGAGGATGAGTGAACTTTACACCCTGTTCCTCATACCTCTATACTGATGACCCTGTTCGGGGTTGGGATAAGATAGAGATAAAGGATGAGATAAAAGATGCAAGTCAGTTTAAGGTTAATAAATTCACTGTATTGTCTGTTTCCACAAATACAAGATTAAGATTAATTTATACTATGGTGAACGATATGGGATTATGAGTCACGCTCACGGTATGCTGCCGAATTACGTACTGAACTATTGCTGTGTAAGTGCAATAATATAAATGATGGAAACACACTGAGCGGGTGACGCAATAATGATGACCCAGGTAAACGGACTGTATGGTGTGGTTGACCCGTACATGCTCCCGGGGGCAAAGATAGGGATTAGTAGGATAAAGATGGAGATGAGATTTACAAGATGATAAACAATATTCAACTTATCAACTATATGACAGGGATAAGGATTAGTAATGAATGATTAACAATATTTTGAACAGTTACATGTAGTCTAGCAACTACTTATCTTAGATCGGGAAGGGAAAGTACGCGAAAAATAGGGGACGAGGCCTTATCTTCTGTTTGTAAACACTCGCTAGATTTAATAAGATTTTTGGGATCACTTTTCACGGATTGACTAAATTGACTTTTTTCCCTAAGAACACAACACTCACTCACTGCACTTTTCACTTTGATTAAAGATTGCCTTTTTTCCCTAACCGCACTACACTCACTTATAACACTCTCATTTCTGGGATGTGAAGAGATCGCAGTAGCAGTAGATGCCTCTCCAGCAGGCACTGAGGGTTCTCGACGTGTTGACCGCCTGTGACGCCGCCAACAGTATACCGCCGCAGTTATCAGGATTCCAAAGATTAGAGCATACAAGACGCTATAAAGATGTACGTCGTGATAGGATATTTTATCACTCCATGGTTCAGTTTGTTTCATGATCTCAATGTTTTTCTGTATATCTTCAAATTGCCGCAATATTTCTGAATTATTAGGATTAATTTCAGGAGATTCAGGGGTAGATATGTTGAATATATGATTAATAGGTGATATTTGCGGCGCAATAATTCTTGCACCAATACTCATTTTGCTAGACAGCCTTTTGTTAGAATGGACAACGAAATTGTCCGTCTTTATCATACAGCTTTCCTCCACATTCAACAGACCTGCATTCATCAATTTAACGGCGGTAATTTCGCCGTCGCAGAGACGTTTAAAGTTGCATTCTTTGCAACAAAAATAATAATATTTATTATCCGCTGTTAATTCTTTCCAAATGTTTTTACAAGGGGTTCTAATAGTTTCACAGGTTCTTGTGTGTGGGATCGTTTCACACAAGCTGTGGTCATCTTTTAAGATATTTATAGGGTTTTTTGTGTGACATAAAATCATCCCAGGATTTTGTCTTATACAAGATTGGAGATCAGCATCAGTAAGGGTTACGTATGAGTCTTTTCTGAGGCTAATGGCAGCAAAACTTGAGATAACTTTCACATGTATCATGTCGTGGTTCAATAATCGTGGGACTGGAATGAGGTTAAAGATTTCGTAAAGGTCTCTTTCGATGAGGGGTATTCTTATTTCAATGATCAAGTACTTACTATAGTACTTAGTCCGCACTTTTATCAAGTTGTAGAGATCTTTGAGATTCAAATGGTTGACAGGAAGTGCCATGTCTTTGGGGATATGTGCTGATATAGAACTTAATTCCGTTCTCAGCTGTTTAGGAGATATCAGATGGAAGTCCAATTTTCCATTGTAAATATTAGTTACCGTATCGAGAATGGAGTCTTGTATTTTCCTGAGGCTATACAGTAAGTTATTCGCCGTCATAGCAGATGCTAAGAAGTCGGTAACTAAAGTCATGTTCTGTACATGGCGTTGAAGATCTTGATAGGATTCTTTAAGGTAATTAAACTTTTGATTTATCGATTTATGATGTTTGGTCGCAGCCTTCTCCATTCTTTTCATGAGATTAAATTCGGCTTCCACTATTGAGGTTTGGTTTTTCCAGAGGTTATACAAATGTTTATCATTTTCTTTCAAAAGGTCGATGTCTTGTGCGTATTTCTCCGCGAAACGCTGATCTAGCACGCCAAACAAGCTGTTTGCGACGTAACCTACTCCGTCTATCAGACCACGACGCCGGCGCCGCCGCTCGTCTCCAGTTACAAATGATTCATTCATTGTCAACATACTATTATAATGTTTAATTTCTTCGAACTCGTGCCCGAGTTGTAAGATGATATTGTCGCAAGGCGTGTGTTCTTTAATAGTGGAGCATAATGTTTCAAGATAATTGATATACTTCTCAAGTGCCGACGTGCCTTCTTTGTAGGGATATGTGTCGTAATAAACAATTAAACGCCAATCGTCTCTAATAAGATGCATGTTGGAGATTTTATCGAAATAAACGCTGTTGTTGCGCAAAGGGGTAAAACTATAAGATGCTTGAGATAAGTTTATTAGGGACAGTAAGAATAGCGTTACTGACAGAGCTATAGTCGAGAAGGAGATACGCTTGGGATTTTTCTTCCTTGGTGCTTCATCCTTAACCTTCGTGTCACTAGGAGGATTATTGTCTCTGTCCGCTGGTAATAGAGATAGCTTAACAACAGGCCGTTTTAGGAAACCATTTTTGGTTTTAAGGGTAACGACTCTGACGTGTCCGTCAGAACCAGGATGCAGTTCTACTATACGCCCTAGAGCCCACTTCCCAGGCGGGAGGTTTTCATCTTTGATGATAACAATATCGTTGAGACTGAGATTCCTTTGAGATTGTCTCCATTTAGCTCTAATGGATAACTGTGAGAGATATTCATTTTTCCACTGGGCCCAAATATGTCTATAGATTTTTTGTATCAAGTGCCACCGAGTCCTAAGATCATTTTCTGTTTCAAAGATCGTTAAGGTAGGCCCACTTGCAAGAAAGTGTGCCGGGGTTAAAAAGTCTATGTCCTCGGGATCCTCCTTCAAAGGACAAAGTGGTCGAGAGTTTAAACAACCCTCGAGTTGAGACAGGAGGGTGCTATATTCTTCGTAGGTGAGTTTTTGCTCACCAACAACACGCCTAAGATGATGTTTTAAACTTTTCACCGCAGCTTCCCAAAGTCCGCCGGCAGAAGGCCATGACGGAGCGTTAAAATGCCACTCAATGTTCATTTCTGCGACGATAGATAATGTTTCTTGGCTTGATAAGATTTCTGAGATTTGTAAGATTTCTTGTTTTAGGATCTTGTTAGCTCCAATGAAGTTAGTTCCTTGATCACTGTAGATGTGCCCGGGAACTCCTCTTCTGGCTGACATACGTCTGAGTGCTGCAATAAAAGCCGACGCAGTGAGATCAGATACGAGTTCTAAATGTATGGCCTTTGTAACCATACATATGAATACTGCAACGTATCCTTTATCTGTTTTGATGCCGCGACCTTTGTTCGCTTTCACCAAAACATGTCCAGTGTAGTCAATACCGGTATGATAAAAGGGTCGACTAGGATTTAATCTGGATGAAGGCAAGTCACCCATGAGTTGATGTTTTAGAATGGGATCGTGTCTCCTACACTTTATGCACGTTCTTAATCGTTTTTTTGTAGCGCGGTTTCCTCCAATTATCCAATATTTTTGCCGTATAAATCCACTCGTCATTTTCACTCCACCATGGAATACTAATTTATGGGATTCGTCTATTATAAGATCAGCTAATTTAGTTTGATTTGGGATGATAATGGGATGCTTCATTTCGGGGTCTAAACTCGAATGTTTTAGCCGTCCACCGACATGGAGTACTCCGTGACTGTCTAAGATAGGATTGAGATTCAAGATCCGGCTTTTTTTTGCTTAAAGGTTCACTTTTTTCAAGTTGAGATATTTCCTTGAAAAAGTATTCTTGTTGCACATGTTTTATTAACATTTCCGTCGCTCGTTTGAGGTCATGCAGAGTGAGATAGTTTTCACACTTTTTTTTGTAAATCAAGATGTCGGTGAATTTGTTTACATAGGCTAAAACTCGAATAATTTTCTTATAACTGCTGTATTTCTCTAATAATTGTTTTATAACGGAATTGCTAGAGTCAGCAGTAATAGTGTTTACTAGCTTTTTCTTTCTGAGATCTTCAGTTGTTTTATATGAGATGAGTTCAGGATTCTTTTCAGGATTGTATTGAGGTAACCAATCGGGTCCGTGCCACCAAAGTGAATGATTTGCTAAATGGGATGCAGTCAGACTACGGCTAGCGCAATCTGCGGGATTTTCTTGGGATTTCACATACCGCCACCTATTTTTTGGGATAATTTCGCAAATCATTTTTACTCGATTGGCCACAAAGGGTTTCCATTTTTCTGGTTCCCCACATATCCATCCTAGTATTGCCATGGAATCTACCCAGCCATAAGCTTGGATTTTGAGATCAGATAGGGATGAGATTATTTTGGCCATAAGTTTTGATAATAAAAGAGCTCCACTAAGTTCCAAGCGAGGCATAGATTGTGATTTTTTCAGAGGTACCACTTTTGATTTTCCAGCAACAAGAGTTACGTATGTCTTGTGGTTTCTTGTAATTTTACAATAAACACCGCAAGCGTAGGCCTTTGTGCTGGCATCACAAAATCCATGAAGCTCAATTATATCATTCTCCATGGTTTGTATCCATCGAGGTATTTTAAATTGGGATATATGATGTAAGTCGGCCTTTATTCTATTCCGTTCCAGGGCAATATTATGAGGAATTTGTTGATCCCAACCTAATTCCGTTTTCCATGTCTCTTGGAATAGTATTTTGAGTTTTATTGTGACTGGTGACACCCAGCCCAAGGGATCAAAGATTTTTGATATTTCTGACAAGAATTGTCGTTTTGTTGGGATGCCTTCTGTGATAATTTCTATTGGATGAAAGATAAAATAGTCTTCTTTTGGACTCCAACGAAGACCTAAAGCCTTTGTAGATTCTGGCTGTTTAAAATGAAATTCTTCATCTTGAGGATTAATATGATCGTCTAAAAGTTCCGGCAAGTTCGAGCGCCATTTTCTAAGATTGAGGCCGCCTGACTTAAGAAGGTTTGTCATCTCTGCTTTGAGATGTTTAGCAGCTGTCGCGGTATGAGCTCCATGCATGAGATCATCCATGTAAAATGAGGTTTCTAAGATATCAGGAGAGCTGCTATTGGGATAATTTGGCCTTTCATCGACGGCAAGTTGTTTCAGTGTCATCATGGCCAGGAAAGGTGCGGCCTTTGTACCGTAGGTGACAGTCGCTAGCTGATATTCTTGCAGAGGTTGGGATTGATAATTTCTCCAAATAATTTTCTGGAACCTTTGATGATCAGGATGTAGCCAAATGTTACGGAACATCTTTTCAATATCAGCCGTGAATGCGTATTTAAACTGTCTCCATTTTAGGATGAGACTTAAGAGATCCTGCTGCAGGTTCGGCCCCCTGCACATAAGATCGTTGAGGCTGTGACCTGTTGAGGTTTTTGCAGAGGCATTAAAAACAACTCGTAATTTTGTAGTTAATGACTCAGCACGAAGTACGCCATGATGCGAAAGGTAGCAATCTGGGGTTACGTTGACATGTGTCGCAACGGGGATCATATGTCCGAGCTCTAAATACTCGGACATAAACAATTTATAATCACGTGCCAATTCTGGTTGTTTAGTTAATTTCCTTTCTATTTGAAAGAATTGCGCAATGGATTTATTTTTAGATTCACCCAACTGTTCTTCAAAATTTTCTTTAAAAGGTATTTTCACGACATAGCTGCCGTCTTCGCGCCTTGAGGTTGAGGATTGAAAGAAGTCAATGCAAGCTTGATCTTCTTGAGATATTGATAAGGGTTCGCGAATATCCTCCATTTCCCAGAACTGTTGGATATCGGTGAGATTGTTTAGGATCACATTGCACTGAAATGTTTTACAGTTACCGCTTAGGATCCATCCCAGCTGTGTCTGCTGGGCAATGGGTAACATTCCCTCGAAACGGCAGGTACCATCCAATAGGATTTGGGAATAAACGTCAGCGCCGAATAAGATATCAACTGGCCTACTTTTGTTGAATTCAGGATCAGCTAGAGTTATTTGGTTAAGAGTTGGCCAGTTAGGTTTAGTGAAGGTATGGCTAGGCAAGTTCTTGACTAATCTTTTCATTATAAATACGTCGGAATCGAAAGTGAAGTCATTAATTAATGACATACACTTAATTGTGATCATGCCCTTACAGCTATTTTCATTGTTTCCAATTCCAGAGATAAGTCCAGTGCATTTTTGCCGACGCAGGTTCAGGAGCTGTGCAGCTCGTTCAGTAATGATTGAGGTCTGAGATCCCTGGTCTAGAAGAGCTCTCATTCTTTCGTAAGATCCGTCAGCTGCTTGAACCTTGATAATTGCTGTCGCGAGGAGTATTTCTGTAGGATCATTTTGCATAGATACTAAGGTGTTCATATCTTGGTGAGGTGGAAATTTCGTAATAGTGGCCGTGTTCGGCCCCGATCGCGACGCATCCGAATTAGCATTTCTTGACGTAAAACATTCATGTAGAATCGTATTGTGGTCTTTATTGCACTCTTTACACTTTACTTCCGAAAGGCATTTTCTACCTTCGTGATAGTGCAAACAGTTGACACAAAGGTTCATATTTGCGATTGCGTTTCTACGAGCCGATGGATGCATTTTTGCCAGCTTTTGGCAATTTTGTATGCGATGATCGCTTGTATTGCAAATACCACATTGTTTACGTCTTTCGTTATTTTTCCAATTGGACTTTGACGATTGCGAAATGACCTGGTTTGTCGAATAGGTATGGTTTGAGGTGTTATTATTTTGTTTGAAACGAGAATTAAATCCTTTTGAATGAGATTGTTGGCCTTTAGATGAAGAAGATGCGTGTTGGGATTGAGATGACCTTTGAATGAAGGGTTCTTGCTTCTTCCGAGAAGTTTCCAGCGACGTAAACTTATTCTCCAAAAACCGAAGAAATTCTTCCAATACTGGCAACTCCTTTGGAGATTTCAACGAATCTATATAGTCATCGTTGGTTTCAGAGTCTAATTTCTCCGCTAGGATACATACGATGAAGGGATCCCAAGTAGATACATCGATTCCGAGATTTTTTCACGCTTTCGTACGTTGTATCGTGGATCCGTTTGAGGTGACTCGCTGATTTTTGCTGAGATGTCGGGATATTTAGGAGGTTTTTGAGATGAGACATAAAAATACGACGCTTATTGTCGTAGCGATGCGTAAGGATATTCCAACAGACGAGGTAGTTGTCTGAACTTATTTGAAGATGTTGGATTAATTTTTCCGGCTCGCCCTTGATCTTACTTTTCAGGAACTGCATTTTTTGGGCGTTCGATAAAGATGGATTATTGTGTACTGTTTCTGTAAAAAGATCTTTGAAGGATATCCAGGACGTATAACTTCCTTCAAAGGTAGCTATTTCCATTTTTGGAGTCGATTTCTCGATATGAGCCACCGACCACATCTTTCGGTTAATATCCCTTTTCAGAGTTTTATAATATTTCTCGTAGTTCGAGAATTGCTCGTCGTATTGGGCGTTGGAGCCGTTGAGCTCGTTGTCCAGTTCCCAGTGTAGGGTGTCAATAGCTGCCCAACGAGTTTTTAAAGTTTTTAGGATGTCTTCAAACTCCCACTTTTCAGAGATAAGATTGAGGTCAATGTCAGTAGCTTCTCTTGAAAATGCCCTAAAATTAGTAGCTTGTTTCTTCAAGAGGTATTCTATATTTACGCTATCCTTAGGAGGATTATTTTGAGATGAGAGGTCCGAGGTTTGAGATATTGAAGATGGTTGAAAAGTAGGGGGTTTCAAAACAGGGGTTTGAGGTCTGTCTGTGGAAGGCTTATAATTCTGAATGGCTGTTTTAATATTGCTGTATTTCACCTTCATTTGATCATACTGATTGGTATTGAAATACGCATGAGATCGATCACCAAAGGATAATAAATTCATATGATTGTTATGAAACTCCGTAAAATATTGCTCTAGGCTTTCTAATCGTCGAAGTAGGTAGTCGGGGGTCTTCCGGTCTACTCCATCTTTCTTGAAGTTGGAGTAAAGTCTATCTATGACTTCAATGATTTGCTGTTGAGTAGCTAGAATGTCTTCCATTGTAGCCATAGTAAAAGTGAGAAGAAAGATACCTTACTTGTAGGGTTTCTTCGGGGTCGAACAGGATCGCGAGCTGAGATGAGTGGCGCCCTCCTAGGCAACAGGATTAAACAAAACCTGGAGATGAGGCAAAGTGGCGCCTTCCTAGGCACCGGGATCACGAGATGAAGCACTGTATTTTCCAAGGTTTCTAATTGCGTATAACGAAACCGGTAAAACGCACACACGAAAGAACAAAGCCCAAAGTTTTGCACACGCGTTTCGGTCCCGCTAACGTGCTCGAAGGACCAATGTTCGGGGTTGGGATAAGATAGAGATAAAGGATGAGATAAAAGATGCAAGTCAGTTTAAGGTTAATAAATTCACTGTATTGTCTGTTTCCACAAATACAAGATTAAGATTAATTTATACTATGGTGAACGATATGGGATTATGAGTCACGCTCACGGTATGCTGCCGAATTACGTACTGAACTATTGCTGTGTAAGTGCAATAATATAAATGATGGAAACACACTGAGCGGGTGACGCAATAATGATGACCCAGGTAAACGGACTGTACGGTGTGGTTGACCCGTACAGACCCCGAACATGAACGTCAGCGCAGCCTTTGTGCAACTAATACTGCGTGACGTCATCATCATCGCTTTCTCAAGCTTTCGAGCAGCGAGTCACACAGCCAGCCAGCACCCACGGCTTCAACGGGTATCCTGACCACCAGCATGCAGCGACCGCGCATACCTGGTCATCACCCTCAGCCTCATCAGTAACCTTGGCACAGCACACTGCACTCTCGGCCGGTCAACAAGCAGAGCCCTTCAAACCTCTCCTGGTCGACGCCAGCAGTCAGCCTCAACCTGGCGCTGTACCACATCCGACTCACTAGAGCCTAACGCAGCGCCACCCTGACTCACTGGGGGCATCTCCGCAGACAGTTCCGACTCACCGCGAACTATGTGGCACCCGGTTCCGACTCACTGTAACCTCAACTGGCCCTGGCAAGCATCGCAAGATAGACGACTCTGCCCACGATCGACCTCCGGTCTCCAGAGGGGAGTGATGTGGCGGCATATCTACATTGCCACATGCGAACGCGTCACACTGACGTCAAACAAAATCCTGCATCACGCAATCAAAGTTTACCGCGCGACTATCATATATACAACATCCCGACATCAACCGTCGGGCAGTAGTCCACCAGACACCACACCCGTCTGGTCGGAGGATCATCCCTTTTTTATGGAGGATGAGTGAACTTTACACCCTGTTCTTCATGCCTCTATAGACACAACAATGGCGGTTTGAAGACGAACAACAGTGCTGCCACCTAGCTTTCAGTTTGTAATATTGACAAAATAAGATGGCGGCGTTGGTTCCGATTTTAGCCGCGCGTCAAAAGATACTGTACTCGATAGACCTGCTGTTCTGTGGTCAGTGTGTTCGTGCTTTATAATTATACTCTTTGGTTCTGTGGCTGAGGCTAACTGACAGGTGACATTAATGTTCATGCGCTATTTCACTCTTGCAGTAGAAAATCATCCATAGGACTAGGACGATAAACAGAAACGGGCCGCGTCTTCTGAGCACTAGTATAAAGTACAGGAGTAAGACAGCTGAGTTGCCAACATGTTCGTGCTCGAGTACATGGTGGCAGGGTTCGACGACATGATAACTTCGCGTGAGCAACTAGTACTAGCAGGCGCCCGAGGCGCTGCCAGCTCGCGGCGTGGCGGCATGGCAGCGCACCGGGCGCCGGGCGTGACGTGTGAGCGCGTGCTGGCGGCGCGGCGCCCAGCCGAGCCGCGCCCGAGGCGCTGCCAGCTCGCGGCGTGGCGGCATGGCGGCGCACCGGGCGCCGGGCGTGACGTGTGAGCGCGTGCTGGCGGCGCGGCGCCCAGCCGAGCCGCGCCCGAGGCGCTGCCAGCTCGCGGCGTGGTGGCATGGCAGCGCACCGGGCGCCGGGCGTGACGTGTGAGCGCGTGCTGGCGGCGCGGCGCCCAGCCGAACCGCGCCCGACGCGCTGCCAGCTCGCGGCGTGGCGGCATGGCGGCGCACCGGGCGCCGGGCGTGACGTGTGAGCGCGTGCTGGCGGCGCGGCGCCCAGCCGAGCCGCGCCCGAGGCGCTGCCAGCTCGCGGCGTGGCGGCATGGCGGCGCACCGGGCGCCGGGCGTGACGTGTGAGCGCGTGCTGGCGGCGCGGCGCCCAGCCGAGCCGCGCCCGAGGCGCTGCCAGCTCGCGGCGTGGTGGCATGGCAGCGCACCGGGCGCCGGGCGTGACGTGTGAGCGCGTGCTGGCGGCGCGGCGCCCAGCCGAACCGCGCCCGAGGCGCTGCCAGCTCGCGGCGTGGCGGCATGGCGGCGCACCGGGCGCCGGGCGTGACGTGTGAGCGCGTGCTGGCGGCGCGGCGCCCAGCCGAGCCGCGCCCGACTTACGTCTCACATCTGAGTTCTGTTGCAGTTGCTGAGGACGAAGATTTTGATCCTCATGAACATCGCAAGTTAGCGAAGCCCACCACGTAAGTGCAGACAGCAATACGGGTACTTACAATGGGCTGCACGTCAGTGGTAACAAAACCAGCATCAGCTGACTTCTGCTTCTATTGGAACTCCGCACTACGCTAGGCCGGCTCCAGCTCAGTGTTACCAATGACTTGTGGCCTACTAGCTAAATCAAAATATTTTATTTCACGTAAACCTATTTACACGGGCATTTATGTAACGTCAGAAGCTAGGTGCACGGTTCCAACTGGTCGTTTGTTATGGAGAAGAGCCGGCAAGAAACTCCACTGTTACTCTTTAAAAATAATTGGCTTACAATGTTTTAAAAATCACAGTTTTAATAGGTATGGGAACTGTGTTGCCCTGTCAACAAAGATAAGATACTTAACAAAATAGAAAATGGTCTACAAAACTACAGTTTAATATAATAAGCCTATAATGTTCTCACATTCGCAAAATATAAAAAAAAATAGTAAAATAATAATAAAAACAAGCTATACAAACTAAGTAACAAGATTGCCATTGAAAACCAAACGACGCGACGCGAACGACGACAATTTGCGCAACTAATCTGTATTAATATCCTGTCCACAAACGACGCGACGCGAACGACGACAATTTGCGCAACTAATCTGTATTAATATCCTGTCCACAAACGACGCGACGCGAACGACGACAATTTGCGCAACTAATCTGTATTAATATCCTGTCCACAAACGACGCGACGCGAACGACGACAATTTGCGCAACTAATCTGTATTAATATCCTGTCCACAAACGACGCGACGCGAACGACGACAATTTGCGCTACTAATCTGTATTAATATCCTGTCCACAAACGACGCGACGCGAACGACGACAATTTGCGCTACTAATCTGTATTAATATCCTGTCCACAAACGACGCGACGCGAACGACGACAATTTGCGCTACTAATCTGTATTAATATCCTGTCCACAAACGACGCGACGCGAACGACGACAATTTGCGCAACTAATCTGTATTAATATCCTGTCCACAAACGACGCGACGCGAACGACGACAATTTGCGCTACTAATCTGTATTAATATCCTGTCCACAAACGACGCGACGCGAACGACGACAATTTGCGCTACTAATCTGTATTAATATCCTGTCCACAAACGACGATGAGCCAAGCTGTGAAGCTTGGCATCCACCAGTCTTACGTCGCCAATGTGCCTCTTAGCTCTGCGTACCACCGAGTCAAGCGCGGCATGTTGGTATTTGGCCGAGCCATCCCAAAGGTGGCTGCAATACTCCATGCAGGATCGGACTTGCGCTTTGTAGAGAATTAAAAGCTGTCCAGGCATAAAGTATCGCTTCACCCTATTCAGGATGTCCAGCTTCTTGGCCGCAGTTTGAGCTTTGTACTCGATGGTGGCACCGAAGTTGAGACATGATGTCAACTCCATGCCTAGGAGCTCGAGCCGATCAGTTACAGGAACAGATGTACCCCGAAAAGTAGGAGTTTGATCGAAACGACTCCTTTTAGCGGTAAAAAGACACGCCTGTGTTTTGGTGGCGTTAAAAGAGACCAGATTATCATCACCCCACTGGGAGACAAGGCTTAAGGTCAAATCTGTCCGCTCTACCATGGCCTCTCTCAAGGAACGAACTTTGGCCCCGCTGGTTTTTGCGCTGGACAAGTATCTCTCTGAAACTGCATTGTCATCTGCGTACCCAACAATACCAGACTGAAGCAGGTCATTGATGTGTAGCAGGAAAAGAGTTGCAGAGAGAACAGACCCCTGAGGAACTCCGGCATCAGTAGCCATAAGGTCGGAAGAGCAGCCGTCAACGACTACTCTGAATTAAATCAAACATGTTAAAATTGTGAATAATCGAAAATACATCAATCACTACCCTGGGCCGTGTACCGTAGTCGTTCCAATAAACCATTAAAATTCTCTTCACATTCACAGTAATTAAAATAATATTACATTACATTTATAATTAAGCAAGAAATTGTCAACACAATGTTCTTAACCTTATTGCTAAGACGTTAAGTTTCATCTTAGAATAAATATTTTTTTACTTATTATAAAAAATACTTTTTATTTTCAAGCGACATTTTTTTGTTTCTTTTAACATTTCTCCGATGACAGAACGACCTAACAAAAATATAATTGCAACCGTAATTAAACTTTATGTTTGAGTAATAAGGTTTATAATAAACTGAAGTTGTTAATGTTATTAATCTTTTTTCTATATTTCGTAGTAGGAAATATAAATGTTTTAAATGTGTGTGTAAACGTGGCCACTTGAGCGACTTATTTTTGTTCCCGATCCTTTATCTAGTGCTATTATTGATCGAAGGATATTCCATCAGGGTTGGAAAATAACGGTTTTTTTACATTTTATAAAACAAACAGTTAAAAATGTTTTAAACAGGTGTTTTTTTTTGTTTTTTTTCCTAAGTTAGTTATCCATTTTTAATTGATTAAGCCTGATATAATTCACTTTTATACTATTTTAAAAACTGCATGACAAAAATTTATCTTAATTCAATACATCCTGTCTGTTCCGACGTTCATTTTTAGTACGGAAATCATCTAAACTTCACTTAAAATAAGGGGAATACCCAAAACATATATTAAATAATCACGTTCTCGAATTACGGAAGTTCTGGGAATTCCCCGGGGGACTTTACCGATGGAGTGTATAAATAGAGCGGACTTGCTTTCTGATTTTTCATTTCACTTTCGACAGTTGTTATCAACGGTTGTGTGTGTGTGTGATAGATAAAGATAACAACTCTACCTCATTCAAAATAATAAAAATGTCAAGTCCAGGGCGTAAAAAGCATCCAATATGGGAACTTTCTTGCTTGATTAAGGATTTTAAATATTAAAATTTTTACATGTTTAAATGTCAAGTTAAAAAGCCACTTTAATTATTTTATAAAAATTGTTTAAAGTTGATTAAATAAGGAAAAAATAACTAGTATTCATTTATTTTTGCAATTAAAATTTGTTTTAAACCCTGTTTTTTATAACGTTTTAAACATTGTTTAAAACATATTTTAAACAATGTTTTCGAACACCTAATAAAAATCGATGTTTTATTTTAAACTGTTTAAAACCCAGGTTTATACAACTTGTTTTAAACATGCCAACCCTGTATTCCATACATATTTTTGTTCCCGATCCTTTATCTAGTGCTATTATTGATCGAAGGATATTCCATACATATTTCAAAATTCTGAGGCCGGTATGAACTAAACCACTGTTTAATAGATTACATTATAGAGATTATATTGTATAGAAGGTGTGTACTGCGCAGGTACACGGAGACCATGATGCACATGCTGAAGGGCTGCATGGGCGCCGGCCTGCTCGCCATGCCCAACGCCGTGTCGCGGATGGGCATCGTGTTCGGCAGCTTGGGCATCCTGGCCATCGGGTTTTTCGCCACATACTGCATACAAATACTGGTCGGTTAACACTATGTACTTTACTAATATTGTGGTACCGCATACATTATAAAATTTCTGAGATATGTAGTCGAGTGTATGCCACCCGCCCCCTAGACCCAAATCTATGCACAAAGTTACGCTCACGTGTATCAGTTAAGGTCTCCCTCAATCACCTTCAACACAAAGGGCATAGAACCTGAGTGGCATAGTGACCGATCGCCATTTTTATTTTTTTTAAACACTGACGGTAGATCGCTAAATGCGATTTTTCACCCGAATACCTCGACAATGGTACCGATTCTCTTGTCACAAATGCGTCAAAACTAGACTAAAAAGCACCAAAATTTAGTTTATTCCTGTCAAACGACGATTTCCCATTCTGAAATTGACTATAGCGACACAACTTAACCCTAATTTAGTTTGACAGCACTAAGATTGCACTGAGTTATTAATTTAGTGAAAATGGTAATGTTGATATTCTTAATTTAATGTTTTTTTCCTAAAATTTAGATATTCTAACTAAATCTGACTATTTTTAATCGCGATTAAAAAGGTGTGGAATAAAATTTGTTGGCAGGAACTAAAATTCACACCAACAACTCGATTTCAGGTGCAAAAACAGTACTGAAAATTCCGACCCCCTATAAAAAGCCATAAACCCCTATAACTCAACATGTAGGTAATAATTTTTCATATTTTCCATACAAAAAGTGAAAACTTCGATACAAAACACTTCGAGGCTGCCCCCCCCCCCCTGCGCGCCTCCGGCTCAAAAAATAACACGGGGTAGGGCAAACAAGTATGTACTTACCACGTGAAGTCGCGAATGTCAAATTCGATTTAGTTGTGTCAAAATTATTTTTAAGTGACATTTGTTTGCAGAATGGTTTTAAGATTCTCACAGCCAGAAGTAAGGAATTTTAGTGATAGTTTAGTAATGATAAATGATTTTATTTCTGTAAGTAGGTTTATACAAACACTTACACGTAAAACATTTTTTTTAACTAGATGAGGCCGGCGTTTCCTATCTGACTACTCTGAGAAGAAAGGCCGAAACAAACTCAGAGGTCAGTCTCTTTTAAAGTCCAGACATAATCTTGGTCAGATCATGTGAAGACCATGTAGGTTGGTGTCTGAAATGGTCTTTTGAGGAAAGAACCACACAGATTGAGTGAACCTGGCCAGTCAGTGCAAGCATCTATCAGTAATCGTACAGCTCAACATAAAAGTTAAGGAACTCAACGATTCAACGAACAATACCAAAGAAAGGACATTTGGGTAGACCGCATAATTTACTCAAACTGGCAAACTATGATTAAAGCAGAGAGAAAAAAAAAAAACAAGGACCCACATAGTCTTCACATTCACAGTAATTAAAATAATATAACATTTTACAAAGTAAATATTCATGTCATTGTATATAAAAAATTCATCAATGACAATGTGTATATAAGAAAAAAAATAGCAAAAAGAAAAGAACAAAAAAAATCAGTATGTATATTAAAAAAAAAAAAAAATTGGAGCAGCTCAATCCTTTTTGTCATCAATGTAATCTACGGTGCCAGCCTTTTTGTCATCAATGTAATCTTTAACGGTGTAAAAGGCTTTCTGGCACATCTTACGTTTAATAAACTATTTATTTTTATTTTTATTTATTAAGGCTCAGATCTTGAACGGGGCTTGGAAGTTTATTATAAAAACGTATACATTGACATCTGAAGGAGCCACCTATTTTCTTGAGCCTTGTTGTAGGTGCACCAAATTTGTGTTTGTGCCTAGTGTTCATATTATGGATATCACTGTATTTTTTAAACAATTTTATATTTTTATGGGCATATAAAAGATTTTCAAAAATATACTGAGAAGGCACAGTCATTATTCATTATATTAATCTCCTTAAATTTCTCTCTGAGAGAGTGTCTTGGACTTAACTTATGAATTGATCGAACAGCTCTTTTCTGCAAAACAAAGATAGTCTGAATGTCGGCGGCATTTCCCCACAACAGAATACCGTATGACATTACACTATGAAAATAGCTAAAGTACACTAAACGGGCTGTTTCTATGTCAGTTAAATTACGAATTTTTCTAACAGCGTATGCTGCAGAGCTTAGTTTTTTTGACAATTTATCTATATGTGGGCCCCACTGAAGCTTAGCATCCAAAGTTAAGCCCAAGAATACTGTGCTGTCTTCAGGATTCAATTCTTCGCTCTTTATCAACACCTTAGTTTTCACCTGCCTAACGTGAGGCAGCGTAAACTTAAGGCAATTGGTTTTTTTTTTTTTCATTAAGAAGTAAATTATTTACTTTGAACCAGTGAACTACTTTTGAGATCGCGCTATTTACATCGTCAGTAACCAGCTGCTGACGTTTAAGTTTAAACAAAAGTGAAGTGTCATCCGCAAACAACACTATGTCATGATCGTCTTTTACGAGATAAGGCAGGTCGTTAATATAAATAAGAAACAAGAAAGGACCAAGAATTGAGCCCTGCGGGACTCCCATTTTTACTGTAGATCCGGGAGATCTTTTCCCATTAACGTCAATGCACTGAATCCTATTACTCAAATATGAAGTAAGAAGATCCAGAGCGGTGTTTCAGATCCCGTAGTGGCGGAGTTTCCTGATTAACGTTTCATGAAGAACGCAATCGAATGCCTTGGACAAATCACAAAAGATGCCCAAGGCATCGCATTTATCTTCCCATGCATTATAAATATGTCCTAATAGTTCAAAACCAGCATCAGTAGTTGAACGACCCCTTGTAA
Source organism: Fissipunctia ypsillon (assembly GCA_947568875.1). NCBI lineage: Eukaryota > Metazoa > Arthropoda > Insecta > Lepidoptera > Noctuidae > Fissipunctia > Fissipunctia ypsillon. The sequence goes on along the minus strand of OX387643.1, from coordinate 58,523,212 downwards.
AACCGAACTGTTAATTTGTCAAAAATTTTACTAAATGTAGGCAGTACTGAAATAGGTCTATAATTTGTAGGGTCGGATGTACTACCTGATTTAAACAACGGTATTATTTTACTATTTTTCATAAGGTCAGGAAACTCCCCACAGTCGATACAATTATTAAAGGTAAGAGCTAAAGTAGGTGCTACAATGTCAATAATAGACTTGGCAACTTCTACAGAATTACCTCACAGATCTGCTGTCTTTTTTACATTTAAAGTGTGAAAGGTTTTAATTATATCTCTACAGGTAATATGTTCAAAATGAAATTCCGTATCGCAAACGTCAACATTTTCCTTAAGCAAAGACTCAGCAACAGAAGGTGATGAGTTTAGGGATTTAGTAGTTGAAACGGGAATATCTGCAAAGAAATTTTCAAAGGCCATGGCGACTTGTGAGTCTGATTTTATTATGTTGTCATTAATAGACAGGCTATAGTCAGTATTTCGGTTACTAGACCTTCCCGTTTCACTATTAATAATATTCCAAGTCGTTTTTATTACATTACTACTGTTTTTAATCTTTGAACTCAAATAACGCGACTTAGCCATACAACAAACTTTTTTAAATAATTTTGAATAATTTTTAACATATAAACTAAATGCAGTAGTGTTTACGTAAGTCCTTTCATTGTACAGCTCACAAAGCCGTATTCTACTTTTATGAATACCAACGGTAGCCCAATCAGTGAAAGATGCGTTACTATTAACCGAGATAATCTTGGGAATAAACGTGCAATTAAATTGTTTACAGTATATATTAAAAAAAATCATCATATTGATGATTAGGATCAGCATGATTATGCGAAACTCTTAATTTATTAATGAGTTTAACTTTTAAAAGCCTCTAAGCGACTTGCAGTTTTGGGGTTAACAGTGATATCCTTTTTAGCCACTTCGTTGTTTTGGTTGTGGATAGTATACTTTGCCCGCAATGATCAGAATCTAGTAAATTTATAATTTCTTTGTGGCTTGGTATAACATCTGTATAAATATTATCTAGGCATGTGACACTAGTAGGGGTTATTCTTGTGGGCTCCAGAAATAAGTTTACAAGATTGTAGGACTGAAACAGACTTATTATTTTACTACAAGAACCTGAGTTTTCTAATAAATTAACATTGAAATCACCGCAAATGATAATGGACTTGTTCGAGTTACAAATCTTGTGCAACACTTCGTCCATTACCTTTTCAAAGCAGTCATACAATCCTGAAGGCGGTCTATACACACTTAATACAATATACTGCTCCAACTCTATACAGGCTATTTCAACTATCCGCTCAATAGACAGGCTCACAATATCTTTACGGTCTTTAAATTTAAGCTGGTTACTTACTAAAATTAATGAACCACCATGTATAGCATTTACTCTACTGAACGAACTACCAACCTGGTGATTATTAAAATTGAACAAGAACTGGTGGCTTCTAAGCCAATGTTCTGTTATACAGAGAATATCAATACTATTAGAATTCATAAATAATTCTACTTCTAAGTCTTTGTTCATAAATCCTTGAATATTTTGATGCACCAGGTTAATACTGTCTACTGATTTTAAACTCTTATTTGATTTATTTTTGCTAATCTGTACATTATTGCTAGAGGTTGCTTATATTGTCTTAATTTGTAATTTAAATGATTACCAGTATTAATTGTTGATTCCTTAATTAGTTAGTTAGTTTAGTTCGGTGTACAAGAGAATCGGTACCACTGTGACACCTCAGAGCACGTGCCCACTGTCGATGTTCTCCATATCCCTGAAGACTATCAGAACACACTTGCAAGCACCTTTGCAGAAACATCAAACTGGCGATGGGGTATTAAAATTCCTGATAAACTGAACGTCCATTTTTCTGTGATTTTTGTATAAACTTTTGGACAAGACAACGTCTGTCGGGTTAGTTAGTAATGAACTCAAACGAGAGGTGTCGTTGGACACCCGGCTGGAATGAATTTCCTTTCGCAGTTTTTTATTTTTATTGAAGTGAAAACTTCTAGGCGCGTTGAGCGCTTTTTAATACGCTTTTATTAGCTTCACCTGTAACTAAGTAACTAAATCTAACTAACAAATAATGTAAACAAATCTTGGAAGTAAATTTTAACCTACTTGTAATAATTGTCGTATCGAAATGAAACTTTGTATGTATTATGTAGGTCGGATGACAATACTATAATTTGGTATCTTTTAGATAATCTGATGATTTAGCCAGGAGGCGATGCTGATGACGTCACGTGGTAGTAGTTGCACAAAGGCTGCGCTGACGTTCATGTTCGGGGTCACCAGTATAGAGGCATGAGGAACAGGGTGTAAAGTTCACTCATCCCCCATAGAAAAGGGAGGATCCTCCGACCAGACGGGTGTTGTGTCTGGTGGGCTACTGCCCGACGGTTGATGTCGGGATGTTGTATATACCTATGCTAGTCGCGCGGTAAACTCTGATTGCGCGATGCAGGATTTTGCGTGACGTCAGTGTGACGCGTTCCATTGTGGCGATGAAGATATGCCGCCACAGCCGGTAACTTAGGCTACTTTTATTTTAGAAAAATAATTAGGGTTCCGCGCAAAAAAATTAAAACCCATGAAATTATGACAAAAAAGTCGGATTTGAAAAATTCTTTTTGCATTTGGTAACCCAGTTCTCGAGGATAGACTATTTTACATCACGCTTAGGCCATCAGGAGCCGAGCAAAAAGAAAAAGTCAGAAAGAACTCTAAGCAAAAATGAAGTAATAGCGCGGGCGAGCGATTCAACGCGACGGTTGGCTATGGGTCGGGAGGCGAGGGAGTTTTATTAAAATGTGGCTCTTATTTTAGTATATTGTGTATCTTACGGTAACCACGCGAACGGAGTCGCGGGGCGCAGATAGTTTTAAATAACGTCCCCCCACCGCTTCTGTGTGTCTGTCTATTTGAACGCAATAAACTCAAAAGCTCCCGAACGGATTTTTATACGGTTTTCACCAATGGACGGAATGATTCATGAGGCAGGTTTAGGTGTATAATTTATTAAGGTTTTGTGTAAATTGGCTGAAATATGACGATGATTGTTGAAGATGTCGGAAAGAATCATGCCGACTGGGAACTTTAAAGACTACATTGAAGACAGGGAAGTTTGGCGCCAATTCCTTCTGCACACGTGGTTTCCCTGGTACCTCATTAACAGCATAACTATTTATGTAAATATCTATTAACTGCTCCCAAATTACTTTAATTCAATTTATTTTATCGTTTTGTACATGTTTCCATGATATAATATTTTCATTATTTTACTTTTTCTTTCACGTTTCATATAGATTTTTATTTCTAATAGCTAACTATTTACTATTTACATAAATGAAAAACTAACAGTCTTAAAATAATGATAATAATATGTACAAGTATATAAAAAAGGAGGGGAAATAATCAGAGGGCATCAAAAAATTCATCCGCATCGCTGTCAACAGGAAAAGTGCCCAAAAGGCTGGCAGCATTGCCACGTTGTATGGCAATGCTGATTCTTTGGCCAAAAAATAGGCCAGCCCTCTGGTCACGTGTGGAGTCGACCAACCACCTGGCGATGTCTCGAAAAACAAAGTGAGCACTCGGACCCCATGGCCCAAGTGTTTCAACCCCAAGCGGCTCGAATATATCAGTCCCAATAAGATTGGAGTACTTGCGCTGTTTGAGGTTTTCCGCAACACAGCAGCCGCTCCAGCACAGCCCGCCGTGCTAGGAAGATGGGATGGCGCGAGGGTGTCGACACACGTTGCATCCCACACTAAAGGTCTACCTACTTTCCAAGGCATTATGGTAATTCCGTCTGGTATCTTCCCACCGCCGCGTGCCAAGCCATTGGGTTCTAAAACAGCTGGCACCCCGGCGGTGACAAGAGCACGACGGATGATGTCATTGATGCTGGCGTGCCGTGCTATCCGGCCTGCGCTCTTACTGCAGGATAGGCCATGTTGTCTGAGGCAGTCCACACCGTCACCGCATTGTCAGCGATGCAGAGCCACGCATTTTACATTAAATAGTCTTGTCTTTTGTATTTTGTGAATGTGAGAACGTTGTAGGCCTAATAGACTGTAGATTTGTAGACAATTTTATATTTTGCTAAGTACCTGGTTCTTGTTGACAGGCTTACAGTCTCTTCCCATACTCAAAAACACTGTAATTTGAAAACATTCTAAAAGCCAATTATTTTTAAAAGAGTAACCGTGGAGTTTCTTGCCGATTCTTCTCCATAGAAAACGACCAATTGGAACCGTGCGCCTAGCTTCTGCTGTTTCATAAGTGCCCATGTAGGCTTATGTGAAATAAAATATTTTAAATTTGAATTCGAATTTTTACTGATATATCAACGCAAAGCCCAAACCGCTGGACCTAGAGACTTAGAATTTTGCACACAGATACCTTCTACAATGTAGGCATCCACTAAGGAAGGATTTTTGGAAATTCCACTCCTAATGGGATATAAAGGGGGATTTCTTTTGTTAGAAAAATCATATTTCTTGAGTTAATAAACTGGAAACTTGGCGCGAACGCTCATCTAAGTAAAGAACTAAGTTTGTCATTTTTAGTTTAAGGGGGATGGGGGGTGTCAAAGTTTGCATGGCAGAATTTTAACGCGCAGTCCGATTCATAAGCAAATATTTTCCTAAGCAAGAAATAAAGTTTTTCATTATTAGTTTTTCAAAACTACCTCTCAAAGGGGAGTTATGGGGTGTTAAAGTTTGTATGGAAGAATTTTATTACGCGGTCCGATAAACTCGAAATTCAGTATCTAAACATAAAGACAAAAATAAAGAATATCGTGTATCAGGGTCTTTCAAATATCTACCCAAAACGGGGTAAAAGGGGAGTCAATTTTAGATTAACTCAAAATTGGTATAAATAATCTATAAGTCACATAATGGAAATTGGAGGTGAAAAGAGGGGGGAGGGGTACAGTTTGTATGAAAAAATCTTATTTCGTTGACCTAAAACAACACTTGAACTTAAAACTTGGCCCGAATACTATAACACCATTCTCCTACCGTAATACCAATTTATTTGGGGTCAGCGCAAGATGTCTACATAAAATTATGTATAAATAAATAATAAAGGTCTTAATCTATAATACTACCATTTAAAGGGGGAGGAGAGGTTTGTGAAATTTGTAAGGGAAAGTATGAAATCCACACGGACGATTTCGCGGGCGAAATGCTGAATGACTGACATAATATCAACAATTTTGCACAAGGGTTCCTTTTATAATGTAGGTAAGCTCTATGCATAGGGTTTTTGGAAATTCGACCTTTAAGAGCGTTGTCACATTTTGCACCTCTCTCGCTCACACAAAACCAAATTTTTAAGAATGTTAAATGAAAAAATGCTTTTTTGAAAAATGTAATCAATGGGCGGTCTACAAAATAATATTAATTTAATAGGTAGTTATCAAAAACACATTTCTATTGTGTTATCTAATGAACTTATGTAATTAAGTGTTATGATCTGTTTTTGAGATGATGTAAATAAATGCCACAATAAAAATGTGTTTTTAATAATTACCTATTAAATTAATATTATTTTATAGACCGCCCATTGATTACATTTTTCAAAAATGCATCTTTTCATTTAACATTATTAAAAATTTGGTCCCGTGTGAGCGAGAGAGGTGCAAAATGTGACAACCCTCTTAAAGGGGATGAAAAGGCGGATTTCTATGGTATGAAAAATGTTATTTTTTTAAATTAATAAACTTGAAACAACACAAATACATTCTTAAATTAATAATAAAGTTTGTCATTATTTAGTTTTTCAAAACAAGCAGTCAAAGGGATTTGAGGGAGTGCTAAAGTTTGTATGGAAGAATTTTAACGCGCTGTCCGTTTACCTCGAATAACGGTATTAATGCTTTTGACAAAAAATATAGACGTAAGTTTTTAGGTTTTTTGAAAATCGACCAGCAAAAGTTGGCAATTAAATTATTAGGGAGGATTTTACTGTGGATTAAGTCAAAAGTAATCTAAACATTAAATGACAAAAAACATGATTAAAGATATTTTTGAAATCAACCTCTTTTGGGATGTAAGAGAAGTGTTCCTCTCTTTTCATCCCATAATTCATATGAATATTTATTTTTACCTTTGATCAATAAATCAAATAATAAGTCCATAAATTAATCAATAACTCCTTACATATTATAAAACAAAGTCCCCCCCGCCGCGTCTGTCTGTCTGAACTCGATAAACTCAAAAACTACCGAACGGATTACCACACAGTTTTCATCAATGGACGGACTGATAAGGTTTAAGAGAGAAAGGTTAAAGGTTTAATTCATTAAGATTTTGTATGAATTGGCTGAAATATGACGATTATTGTAGAAGGTGTCGGAAAAAATCATGTCGACTTCGAGCTTTACTGGCGTTTGCCGCGTAAACCGTAAGAGATACATTAAACTTATTAATATTCTAAAGGATTGCAGATCTTAAAAAAATCAACAAAAAATCCGCAATAGTATATCTCATCTTAATATACGGATTACCCACAGTAAACATTTATAACTTTCAGAAATTGATAAAAATTTCACTGTTACTTCCGAAGCTATTTTGCCCGGTGTTATATTAATTCTTATTTAATAAAATATGTTATTTTAATTGGGCACTTAATGTCGATTGACATCATATCATTTAAATGAATAAGTACTATAAAAGATATCACAGATTCAAAATTATGCGTAACAAAATAATTATGGATGACGGCGGCGCAGCACTAGGATAGGAGTCAATGACCTTTTCCTGAGCTATTAGGTATGCGATCATCGCTTCGCTTCCTTTTAGTCCCGGTAGTACGTTCACGTGAGATATTTTCCGACATCCACACAGCTAGTCTACATAAAGAACGACATAAATATTTTGTTATACATCTCCATTCTCTAGCAAATATTTATACACCTATCGACTGATGAATGTTGGAAACCTTCTTCTTTAAGAGATCGTTCGAAAACTTCAAACCAACATCTAGCTGCCTGTTTCAGCCCTTAAAGTGCTATATTTAATTTACCCACTTAATTATCAAACACTTTCAAATAAATGTCTTCCTTTACTTCGCCATTTAAGAAGGTGGTTTTGACATCCATGATGAACTAGCCAATTAAATTGCTTCGCAAAACTAAAGCGAAAGTTTCATTATAGTCCGTTAGGTATTCTTGACTGAAACCCCTTGCAACAAGTCGTGCTGTATATCTTAAAAGTTTTCCAAATTTATCATGTAAATATCCATTTACAATCGACAATGTTTTTATTTTCAGGTCTTGGTACTAAAGTCCAAGTATTAATTAGCTTTAGAGAATTTAATTCCTCCCCAATTGCACTTTCCCACTGAGATCTATCGTCTCGAATTTTGATCTCTTCTAATGAATTTGGTATTTTACATAGAATGGACTGAGCACATTAAATGTAATCATTATCATCGTCTTCATTGTGTCTTCATTATACGATTGAGCCTATTGCTTCTTCTAACCTCAGGATTTTTATCTGTTTTCTTTTGGTGAAGACCGGTTATCAGAAAGTGAATTGTCAACTATTTTCTCCGATTCAATTAAATTATCATGGTTTAATTTGCGAATTTTACTAGGATACTCGTGTCCATCAGTTTTAAACGTATCTGATTTAGAACTGTCTCAGTTATGAGACTTTACCGGCACTGACTTGGATATTACATCATCAGTTTTGCCGTGAGAATTTTTAATATTCCCTTCAGACTTGAGGTCTGGCCTTTTTTTTTGGATGGGAAATCATCAAATGACTTCTACCGCTCTGGGCGGAGCGGGAGGACGTGTCAAACTTTTACTGACTAAAACCCACCCGTGTTCCTTCAGTTGCCTGTGCCGGGGCCACGGTAACTCTTTCGAACATCCCGCAACCCTAGCTGGCATCGGCCCTAGCGGACCCCGTCAATAGTGCTGACATCTCTTTGAGACGCGCGTGGAACACAACGAACCGTCGTCGACTCGGGCCTGGTCCTGGTTCTTACCTGACGGCGAGCTACCCATTGCTCGCCGTCCGCAAGCCCGCGCCTACGATGGCCAGGAATCGGCTGCCAATTCCCGACGCCCAGGGCGTCTCCTGCGGTGACTAGGGGCGTGAGGGCGCAAAGCTTGGGCTGGATTGAAGAAATCTAATCTCATCAACAGTAACATCACTGTCTACTACAGAATTTTCGCATTCTGGGTTCCAAACTTTATAGCCGTTTTGATACTCACAAGTTCTTTCCATGATTTTTCATCAAACTTGGTCTTACTGATTTTCTTATGAACGTAAACAGTTGAACCACATATTTAATTTTAGGTTTTTTATCATGCCACATTTTGAATGGCGTTTTTGAAAGTTTGAAAGTTTTAGTTTTGGTTTTGGTTGGGGTCGAATCAATCAAATAAACAGCAGTCAGTACCGCATCGCCCCAAAACACTTTGTTTAATTTAGCACAGCTTATCATGGAACGAGCTTTTTCAATAATGGTTCTGACCATACGTTCTGGAGCACCATTCAACTGTGGTGTTCTCAGAACTGTTAAATGATAAGATATATCTCTCTTTACACGATAACCTTTCATTTCAGTCGATAGATATTTGCCACTACTATCGCAGTATAAGTTAACTAATTTTAAATTAAACTTAACTTCGCTTTTAGCCACGAAATCTTTAAGAGCAGCGAACACACAGCGATTTATAGGTTCATAGGTACGTAAGTCATCAACAGAAAGTACAAAGTAGTTTTTGTTGTGGTTAGTGGCGGGAGTAGTAGCTCCACAAACATGACTTTTATCATTAACTCGATTGTTGTCGTTAGTGGCGGGAGTAGTAGCTCCACAAACATGACTTTTATCATTAACTCGATTGTTGTCGTTAGTGGCGGGAGTAGTAGCTCCACAAACATGACTTTTATCATTAACTCGATTGTTGTCGTTAGTGGCGGGAGTAGTAGCTCCACAAACATGACTTTTATCATTAACTTGATTGTTGTCGTTAGTGGCGGGAGTAGTAGCTCCACAAACATGACTTTTATCATTAACTCGATTGTTGTCGTTAGTGGCGGGAGTAGTAGCTCCACAAACATGACTTTTATCATTAACTCGATTGTTGTCGTTAGTGGCGGGAGTAGTAGCTCCACAAACATGACTTTTATCATTAACTTGATTGTTGTCGTTAGTGGCGGGAGTAGTAGCTCCACAAACATGACTTTTATCATTAACTTGATTGTTGTCGTTAGTGGCGGGAGTAGTAGCTCCACAAACATGACTTTTATCATTAACTTGATTGAACGGAAGTCGGCTCTGTTTCCCATTTATACTGGCCTCACACAACTCATTATCTGGCTGGTGTCATCAAATATTTTTTTTTTTAAATTTCGATTAATTTATTTTTACTAATATGCCATAATTTGTACTTATTTTTATTACTGCATACTTGAGAAACAGATTGACATATATTTACAGATGCCATTAAGTCTACAGCAATTAAATTATTTTTCAACATACCTTGCATGATGGTTTTATTATCCTTACGTATTTGGACTCTACATATGCTGGTCGAAAATGACTGTCAACCCAGCACGTTGCATCTTCAATAGGGACAGCAGGTTGTACGGTACCTCAGCAAAAAAGAGCAAAATTCTTTAAACGCCCATGTTGCTGGTCGCATACATTGTTCCCTTTTTGGTAGCTAAAATAAATTCACCATTTTTAGCAATAAAAATTTTTAATGGCGTTTGCAAGACGGTGTGACTAATGAAAAGATCTTCCCGGTTTATAATATGGTCCCCGATGCTCCAGAATCCATCAGGAATCTGGAGCATAACATCTCTGACCTGGACTAGAGTCAAGAGAAAACCTGCGATGTGGGGGAGAGGAGGGGTTAAGTAAACAACGTGATGTGTACTACTCCGAGAGTCGACTGCAACTTCTTTAATTGGTGGCATAATTTGATATATACATACGAGTAGATCGTATGTGACACTATGCTAATACTCATGCTACGAACACAGCTTATTTACCTTAACTTGAACTATATACTATACGTGACGTGCTGATGAACGTGACTTCACACCACTTCACCCCTCTTAAAAGTAAAAAAAAAAAACTAACTTACGTTATTTTTTTTCTTATACATTTTAAACTTTCATTCTAATTCTTACAATATAATTTTGTTCTATTCTTATGTATTACATCTATCTTATTTTTTTTACAATGACATTTGGTGACTCGTCCTTTATAACTTTAAATGGTCCATTATAAATGCATTCCAATTTACTGCCTGTTTCGTTTTTTATCAATACCAAGTCACCTTCTTTATACGTTATTGAATTAAGATTCTTATCGTAACAATATTTCCTTGCCAACTTACTTGCTATCAAATTTTCTTTCGCATCATTTTGAGCCCTTTGCAATCTGTACTTAAATTCTAAAGGATAATCAAAATTGTACAAAGGTACAACACTTTCACGTTGAAGACTACTTGGTAACCTGCAAATACCGAAAACTAATTCATAAGGTGTATATTTGGCCACAGTTTTAACTATTGTGTTATAAGAAAAACACCAATACGGAATCCAGGAACTCCACGATGATGGATTATTATCCGTCTGTATCCTTAAATACGCGCCTAAAGTTTTGTGAACGTTTTCCAAAGATCCTATACTCTCATGATGATATTATGTCGATAAGATTTCATTGATGCCCAAGATATTATATAGCTCTACCATTACTTTTGAAATGAACTCAGATCCCCTATCCGTAGAAATTGTCCGCGGTATTCCATATCTCAAAACAAAATTTTCTGCCAACGCTTTCGCTACCTCATTTGCGGATTTATTCTTTAATGGATACGCCTCCACAAATTTCGTAAGCTCACACTGAAGAGTCGATATGTGAACATTGCCTTTTTCGTCCCTATCAAGTGGCCCCACTATATCTAAATAAATCTTCTCAAACGACGTAGATGCAGTGGTAGTAATTGTCATTGGTTCCTTAGTATGTCTAGAAAACTTTTGCTTCTTACACTTATCACATTTACCAATGTATTCCATTACACCTTTTTCAATAGACGGCCATTAATAATACTTGTTTATATTATTCACCATTCTGCGTATACCTGCATAACCACTCGTGGGTAAAATATGGAAATCATTCAAAACAATCTTCTTTTCATCTTCTCCTTCTACTCTCCGTAAATCGTTCACTACACACATTTTAAAATCTCCACATATGGAACTACTATTTTCCTTCAAATATTTTGCCATTCTTCTAATAAATTCAACGTTATAACAATTTTTCAAAATAATAACTTCTTTTATGCCTTTCTCAATACAAAAAGTGACTCTGTCTTTCGACAACTCGTCTCGCGATGATGCCGATAAAGATTCATAGTTTACATAAATACTCGAGTTTCCTGGCACATACATTAAATTACGTGACTTCGAAAATATCTTTTTATAATTAGTGTTACGTAACATTTTCTCCCATTCATTCAAACATATCTCAACGTCATTTCCTTGATTTTTAAGAACTTCTACGATCCTAGGGTGATCAGTCCCAGATACCATGGAGTCCGTATCACAAACATTCGGCTCTCCCAACCGCTTGTACTGCGCCCTCGTCATCACGGATATAGTCTTTTCACGTATGGTTTTCAAATCCTCGCTTGTAATTACTATCCTGGGAAGCGCATCTGCTAACACATTTCCTTTTCCCTTAATATATTCAACCTCAAAGTCGTACTCTTCTAAACACAAACGAAACTTAGTTAACCTACTTGATGGATCTGTTATGTTAAACAAATACAACAGCGGCCGGTGATCCGTTTTTACAACGAACCTCCGTCCGTACAAATACGGTCTAAAATATTTAACCGACCAAACTATTGCCAATAACTCCTTCTCTATTATAGGATAATATAACTCACTCTTCCCTAAATACCTACTAGCATATGCAATGGGTTTCCCGTTCTCATTACACAACACACTTCCCACAGCATACCCCGAACTATCGGTTTGCAATATGAAAGTGTTGATAACAGAAAAATCCGGATAATCCAACACCGGTGGATTCATTAACGCTTCCTTAAGCAACAAAAGACCTTTCGCACTCATCGGTCCAACTAAACACAACATCCCTTTTCCATAGCCTATTCATAGGTACCACTATACTAGCAAAATTTGGTATGAATTTCCTATAATAATTCGCAAACGCCACGAACCGCTTCACCTTCGCGTCTACCTTCTCTGGATCTAGTGAAATACCTTCCGCCGAAATTACGTGTCCCAAATAAAGCACTTGCTTCTTCAAAAATTCACATTTGGATGGATTTAGCTTAAGATTTACTTCCCTCAAGCGTGAAAAAACTTTTATAAGGTTCCGGTTATGCTCATCCAAATTCCGCCCAAAAATAATTAGATCATCTAAATAAATCAGACACCTGTCACAATTCAACCCAGACATGGCCACAGTCATCAACCTGCTAAAAGAACTCGGACTTATCTTCAACCCCATTGGTAACCTACACATCTGATACTGCCCCTTATCTGTCGTAAAAGCAGTGTATTTCCTACTAATTTCTTCTAAAGCACATTGATAATATGATTGCGAAAATCACAGTGACAAAGTAAACAGCACCCGACATCGAATCTAAGATTTCAGTTATATTCGGCAAAGGGAATTTATCATCCTGTATCTTTTCGTTCAACTGCCTGTAATCTATCACCACGCGCCATTTCTTCTCCCCACTACGATCTGCTTTTTTGGGTACAACTAAAACAAGACTAGACCACTCACTAACCGCTTCTTCAATAATATTACTATCCAGTATCTCCTGCACTTGCCTATCAACTTCCTTCTTCTGTACATAAGGTATTCTATATTGCCTCCTGTAAACTGGAGTCACATTCTCTTTCAATCGCATTGACTGCTCATACACATTCGTGACAGCTAATCTGTCTCCCGGAACATGAAATATATCTGAATACTTCGCACAGATTCGCTCAATCGACAACTGCTCCTCGGCACTCAAATAGTCAAGCTTACTAGGACTTACCTTTCCGCCTACTAGGAGCTAACTTAACAATAGATTCCCTTAACAATTTAAGTTGTATAAACAGTGACGTTAACTCCACTTCCATTTAAAACTATTGTCTCTAAATTTACCGATGACCGCAAGCACTCGCCACAATACTTAAGCTCACATTGGAATCACTTACTTCCCCGGTCAGGCCATTCCACGATGAGGTCCCTGGTCAGGCCATCTGCACCGCTTTACGAACCTCCCGCTGATTGATCTTCTCTTCGATCCAATTCTGGTGACATCTTCTATACATCCGGACTGCCACACCAACGATGACAACCGCCAAACACACAGCAATATGCAACAGCACCGTGTTGATAGCTGTCAGCTGCTCCTGCGTAACCGCTGCGGCATTCGAACCACCCGCTGCCGTCTGACCACCTCTTCCTTAAATGTCGTGCTCCCCATGGCCCGTGACCCGACGTGACGTGAAGCTGACCGAAGTCGACTAAACTGCGACTCCGACTAGCCCCCGACCGGGCAACTATAACGCCGTCCAGCCGACTGGCAAGGTCGCCATGCGATGTGGGGGAGAGGAGGGGTTAAGTAAACAACGTGATGTGTACTACTCCGAGAGGCAACTGCACCTTCTCCCTTAATTGGTGGCATATATATACATAGATCGTGTGTGACACTATGCTAATACTAAGGCTACGAACACAGCTTATCTACCTTAACTTGAACTATATATACTATACGTGACGTGCTGATGAACGTGACTTCACACCACAAACCTATCTCAAATAAAAAAAAGGAAAGTCACTTTGCTTCTATCATCATCCGCTTGATAGTCTCCTATCATTCCGTATCCTCTATTATTATTATTTTTAGAGTTATCGAAAATTCTTTTCCGAAATTCCTGTACATTTTTCCGCTCAACTTGCAAAACGTTAACGCTGGTATCACTGCACTCATTTTTCAACTTGATTTCATGATCCAAAAGCCTTGTTTTAACGAATGCTAGCGTTAAATTATCCTCTGATAAAGTTTCAATCGCAGTTATCGCGCCATCATAAGTTGCGGGTAGGGTGAGCAACATCATAAGTTGCGGGTAGGGTGAGCAACATCATAAGTTGCGGGTAGGGTGAGCAACATCATAAGTTGCGGGTAGGGTGAGCAACATCATAAGTTGCGGGTAGGGTGAGCAACATCATAAGTTGCGGGTAGGGTGAGCAACATCATAAGTTGTGGGTAGGGTGAGCAACAAATGAGCTACCTTATCGGTTTCTTCCAACTTCGCTCCGGCAGCTAATAATTCTGTGACCAAATCATCGAAAATCGTAAAATATTTTGAGTATGACGTCACCTTCGTAAAGCCAACTGAGTAGCAATTCCCTTCCGTTCATATAAAACCTCCAAACTTTTCAAAATGTCTCTCGTATTTGTAGACTGCTAACGTTGTAGACCTGTTTTTACGGAAACCGTTTTGGCAGTCGTCAAGTATTTTGTATTCTTCGCAAAAAGTGTATACGCGGTCGCACATAGCCTTCTCAAAGTGTATACGCGGTCGCACATAGCCTTCTCAAAGTGTATACGCGGTCGCACATAGCCTTCTCAAAGTGTATACGCGGTCGCACATAGCCTTCTCAAAGTGTATACGCGGTTGCACATAGCCTTATCAAAGTGTATACGCGATCGCACATACATAGCCTTCTCAAAGTGTATACGCGGTCGCACATAGCCTTCTCAAAGTGTATACGCGGTCGCACATAGCCTTCTCAAAGTGTATACGCGGTCGCACATAGCCTTCTCAAAGTGTATACGCGGTCGCACATAGCCTTCTCAAAGTGTATACGCGGTCGCACATAGCCTTCTCAAAGTGTATACGCGATCGCACATACATAGCCTTCTCAAAGTGTATACGCGGTCGCACATAGCCTTCTCAAAGTGTATACGCGGTCGCACATAGCCTTCTCAAAGTGTATACGCGGTCGCACATAGCCTTCTCAAAGTGTATACGCGATCGCACATACATAGCCTTCTCAAAGTGTATACGCGGTCGCACATAGCCTTCTCAAAGTGTATACGCGGTCGCACATAGCCTTCTCAAAGTGTATACGCGATCGCACATACATAGCCTTCTCAAAGTGTATACGCGGTCGCACATAGCCTTCTCAAAGTGTATACGCGGTCGCACATAGCCTTCTCAAAGTGTATACGCGGTCGCACATAGCCTTCTCAAAGTGTATACGCGGTCGCACATAGCCTTCTCAAAGTGTATACGCAGTCGCACATAGCCTTCTCAAAGATTTTAGACGTAGTTTGTTACAGTGCTATAGGGCGATAATTATTTCGGTCGGTTTTATAATTTTTCTTGTGTATGGGTTTTATCAGAGCGTGTTTAAGTTGATTGGGAAAGGTTCCTTCTTCAAACGATTGGTTAACTAACTTATAAAACGGTAGGGTAAGTTCATCTTCACATTGCTTACGTAAAAATGGGGGAAGTTCTGAGGTTCTGAGGGTCCTAGCGTAATGTTACATACCCTACAGCCTTCCTCAAGAATTGGGCTATAAAATGCAAAAAGAATTTTTCAAATCCGACTGGTGGTGACAGAGATTAGCGCGTTCAAACAGTCAATAAAAAATAAAATGTTTCGATAGCTAATAGACTAAAAAAAAGTCCGCGATAGCATATGTCTATCTTTTAAGGTTAGCTCACTATAATTTTTTTAATGGTAATCAAATTTGTTACAAAATAATGCATTATTTGCGAAGGTGTTTTTATAAACATGGTATTAATCCTTATCCAAATAAATAATTTCATAATCGAAGTTGATTAAGTACATGTAAATTCCTTTTTGAATTATTCGAGTCGGACCTTCCGTTTAGAAATTACGACGGGTATAAAAATGCTTAAAGTAAGAAAAATGCGCTTACTCTATAGTTACCGACACATTTTGTTTTTATTGACTGTTTGAACGCGCTAATCTCTGCCACTACCAGTCGGATTTGAAAAATTCTTTTTGCATTTTATAGCGCAGTTGTTGAGGAAGGCTATAGGGTATGTAACATTACGCAAGGACCCTTAGAAGCCAAGCAAAACGACAAAAAAGTAAGGGCGAGCGCTAAGTGAAAACGAAGTAACAGCGCGGGCAGGCGATGCGATGCGACGGGGTGGATCGGGGGAACCAGATTTTTTTTTAGGAAGAGCATCCGTCAACGACTACTCTGATCGACAGTTCACTAAGGAAGTCTGATATCCAGCTACAAAAATCAGCTGGGATGCCATAAGCAGGAAGCTTGCTGAGTAGACCAGCGTGCCAGACCCTGTCAAAGGCCTTCGAAATATCAAGCGATACAGCGAGTGCTTCACCGTTTTTCTCGATGGGCTCGCCCCAGCAGTGAAGCAAGAAGATCGCCAGTTGACCGTCCCCGGCGAAAGCCATATTGACGGTTACTGAGGAGATCATTGTTTTCAAGGTAGGTCAGCAATTTACTGTTCAGTACCATTTCCATAACCTTGCACAGAATGGAGGTAATGGCGATCGGACAGTAATGGACAGGGTCTGCACGGTCGCCCTTTTTGGGCACTGGTTGCAAGCTTCCAGGATTTTGGTGCCGTCCTTTTTTTAATAGAGAGATGGAACAAACGTGTCAACACAGGAGACAGTTCAGGCGCACACTGTCTCAACACTCTCGCTGGAATGCCGTCAGGCCCGCTGGCCTTGTTCACGTCTAGACTGCACAATACTCTTCGGACCTCTTTAATGTGAACTGCGAACTCCGGCATCGAGGAGTCACAATGAGGTGCAGTAGATGGTTGCTTGGTGCCAGCGTCCAGACGTAAATTGCTTGCAAGGAGAGATGCCAATAGATTTGCTTTCTCACCTGCAGAGTGAGCCAGTGACCCATCAGGTTTCATCATTGGAGGTTAAGTGGGTCGACAGAAATTTGCTTTAGCTGCTTTGACAGGGACTAGATTTGTTTACTACCCGGAGGGTGCGAAGGCAGCTTGGTCCCAATAGGTCTGACATGGTCAAAACGTGCCTCACGTAAAACCGGCTTACAGAACTTGGTGGCAGATTTAAAGGCTCTTTTCCTCGCGCGAACCCTACGCGCTCTAACTTTGCGGTCGCGGGCCTTGACCCAGGCTTGGTAGGCAGACTCTTTTCGGGCCTCAGCGTGGGCGCATTCTGCATTATACCAAGGCCGAGATTTGTGACCGAGCGGGATGTCGGAGCATTTTTATTATTATTTATTTATTTAAACAACAATTATAACACCTTCACAGAATCACCCAGAATGGAATAAAATACTCCATCCCCTGCCGAATCACGTCCGCAATAACGTCAACACAGCACGAGGGATTACCCGAGGAGAAGCACACTTGCCGCCAAGGATAAGACGCAAAAAAGTGCCACATGTCATCCCAGTCTGCTGACTCTTAGCGCCATACTTGCCTTGAGCCTCTAGAACTTTCATCTGGATGAGAGCAGGTCGATATGGATTTCACCAGACAGTGGTGAGACGTCCCCAGCGGAGCTGCGACCGATATTGAATGACTGTCCGGATTAGATGCCTGCAGAAGGTCCAAGCAATTGGGTGTATGGCCATCAACATCCGGTACCCGTGTTGCCACATTCATCATCTGGGTTAGATCTAGGGTTAAAGCAAACTTGCGCGCCTCTAACCCGGCATGGTCAGTTTTCTGGTACGGGAACAACCACTCTTTATGATGGGCGTTGAAGTCCCTCAGAAAAACGAGCTTCGCTGTTGGGTACCGCTGCTGGGCTACGTCAGTCGACTCCACGAGGAAATTAAAGAGCGCTGTTGTCTCCTAGTCACCGCTGTGCGATCGGTAGATGCCGATGTAGAGAGATTTCTGCACGCCAGTGTCCACAAGTAGCCATATGGCAGAAAAACCCGATTTCTCAAAGCAACGGAGACGACGACAACAAATGTCATCGTGGATGTACACACAGACCCTAGCTTGCTTCTTGAACTTGTGTTCAAGAGAATAACGCGGGTAGTTGAGATACGATACGAGTCTCCGTTAGGAAAAACAGGTGCGGCTTTTCAGTCTCAAGGTTGTGATGGACTGGATTGAGATTAGAGTGAACCCTCTGATGTTAATGAGGTGCACTTTTAGTTGGAGGAAGTGCAGCCGTTGTTTAACCATGTTTTTCTTTTTTTCTTTGATCATATTTGCGAAAAGTTGATGGGGAAAAAAGTCGTCTTGTAGAGGCGCTGCTCAGTAATCCACGTGGAACACTAGAGCTAACCATACCTATGGGGAACTCATTTGGAGACTTCGGGGACGCCCGAACTCCTCCCCTCTTGAATATGGCCACCGGGCTCTCCCAGTCACCGGCTGGCACGATGGAGCATACCGGGATTATTCGTGAATTGGTGGGGCAGCGTTTGGCACGTGGCTGGCGTGCTACTTGGGGCCCCTACTGACTGCGGTCGGCCAACGGCTGGCACCGTACTTTACTCTCCAAAATGAGTTACCTGGCTAGTTATGCCCAGAGACCAAGACCGGTTCTGAACAGCGCAACTGACAATCTTTTTCTCCCCCAAAATCAATAGCACTCCCACACACCGACCGAACAGAGCAAGCTGCTTGGCGCCAGACTCCTGTGGGATGGTGATCGCGAACCAGGCGGCCCCTTGCGGAGCCTACCACCGCTAAGCGGGATCGTTCAGGCGTACCACAAGCAAGTCCGTGGTGCCGTTGTCCGGGGTGGACCTCTAGGAGGTAGATCCCAACCACTCCAAAATTTAAAAGTTTAACTCTAGGTTTACCTCTAACTCTTGGTGGCGCAAGATGAATTATATGATTTATCTCTGAGTTAGCTGTTATCCGCGAGTTATATTGGATAACCCATGATGAACACGCAAGTGGGCCTTAAATTCCCTGACCGACAATGCATAGCCTAAACCGCTGGGTCTAGAAGTCTGAAACTTTGCACAAGAGTTCCTTTTATAACAAACAAAAATTCAACTTTGGTATTTTTAGCCGACTTCAAAAAGAAGGGGATTATCAGTTCGTAGGAAAGTTTTTTTTTGTGTGTTCCCCAATCACTCAAAGACGGTTGGACCGATTTGGAAAATTCTAGTTTGCTTGAAGGGGTATACTTCGCAAGTGGTCTCATTGTAATCAGGTCAGGATCTGATGATGGGATCCTGGAGAAGTCGACGGAGACCGCACACCTATAGCGATTTAGGTATTTTTATAGTAACTTATGCATTTGCGCTCGGAAAGCACCATTTGGTGAAGTGGAACTGATGATAAAGACCACAGCTGGCCACCGGCACAACAGTCTGTGGCAAAAACCTAAAATACAGATCCAAAGACACCGACATCCGAAATTAAAGTTATTTTTTACTTTGTAGTGTTTTTTTTTTTTGGAAGTCGGTTATTTCTTTTTTTGCAAAACAAGTTTTTATACATTGTATTTTTATTGTCACCTATATCGTCGCAGACAACGACCGACATCGATATCGGCACGATATCTACTGGCGAAGACACAGTGGGGGGTGACAGTAGCGGGCATTTCTTCACTTGAACACACTTTTTAACCGACTTCAAAAAGAGCAGGAGGTTCTCAATTCGTTAGAACCTTTTTTTTATGTGTGTTCCCCGATTATTCGAAGACGGCTGGACCGATTTGTAAAATTCTATTCTGTTTAAAAGAGTATACTTTCCAGGTGGTTTCATTTTCATCGGGTCAGGATCTGATGTTGAAATCCTGGAGAAATCGAGGGAACTCTTCAAATATTATAGGCACACCTATAGAGATTTGGGTATTTTTATAGTAACTTGTGCATTTGCTCTCCGAACGCAACCATTTGGTGATGATGAAGACCACAGATGGCTATCGGACCTACTCAGTAATAAAAATTTCACGGGTTGCAATTCCGTTGCTTTAATATGGTTGCTAAGCAATTTATGCTCGTCAAAATGCATATGATGAAGCGGAGCTGATGGTGAAGTGGAGCTGATGGTGAAGTACCAGGAGAACTACTTAAAAATTAACGCTCCTGCATCCGAAAAAGCAATAATTTGTATAATATGATGAGCAGTTGACATTAGGCTATTCGTAACTTGGATAAATTACAAACCGGCCCACTAAAAAGTGAAAAAAAACTTGTTTACTAAAAAACAACAGACTTAAAAATAGCTTTAATTTCGGAAGTCGGTGACAAAAAACTAAAATACAGATCCAAAGGCACTGACTTCCGAAATTATAGTTATTTTTCACTTTGTAGTGTTTTTTTTTTTTGTAAAATAGTTTTTGTAATAATTTTAGTTCACTACACCGTAGGACCATAAAATATAAACCTACGGAAAATATCGAACCTACATAACATAACATCACGTCTTGTTGCCCCGAAGGGTTAGGCAGAGGTGTACCTATAGTATACCCACATTTCGCCAGTTATGTTTAAGTCCCATGTAATAGGGGGCGAGCCTATTGCCATCTACCGGGCACAAATCCAGACTCCGGGCTGCTACTGAGAAATTCCAGATAGAAAAACCCAATAGGTAACACTTTGCCCGACCTGGGAAACGAACCCAGGACCTCATGCTCAGCAGTAGCACTTGCGACCACTAGACCAACGAGGCAGTCTTCAAATCGAAACTAAGAAAAACAAATTCAGTTGATCAACTGCAAATATATGTATATTGCTCATGAATTTATAATGTGGCATGGATTTTCCGCGAAATGGTCGACGTATTTCCTTACTTCCCTTACAATGCAAACATCGTAATGAAATACGACGCTCTGCTTTCGGAGAGGGGTGGGGGGGGGGGTAGCGATTATTATGGTTATTTTAATATCTCATAAAGATAATTGTTTATTAAGAAAAACTTAACTCGGATTAGTGGTTATTGAGTTAGGAGCGCCCTACCACGATAGCCACTGCGAGGCTGACCGCGTGTGTGGCGCAGGTGCTGGCGCAGTACCAGCTGTGCAAGAGGATGCAGCGCGGCTACATGTCGTACCAGAAGTGCATGCGCCTGGCGGTGCAGCAGGGCCCCAAGTTCATGCAAGGCTCCGCGCGCAGCTTCGCCCACGGCGTGGACTTCTTCCTCCTATTTTGGCAGATCGGTATCTGTGCTATTTATTTCGTGTTCACCGCTGAAAATTTAAAACAGGTAATTAATTGCCTCTACATTCTGATCGATCGGGTGCACTTCGAAGTAGTCAGGGTTTAGCAAATTGCCTACCGAATTAAATTTAATCACGACTATTATTATTTGACTGTAATGTTGCATGAAATGGCTATAACGACAAATTGGCGAAGTGTGTCAATTTGATAAGAAATTAATTTCCCTGACTGTACTCCTACTTTACTGATTGTCATGTCTTTCTGTCGACAGATAATTGATTTTTACGGCGACGGGGATACTATATCAGTGCGGTTGCTTATTTGCTATGGCTACCCTTTAGCGCTTGCCATGAGCTTGATAAAGGATCTGAAACTGTTAACGCCCTTCTCGACGCTTTCTAACGGCTTAACGATGATTGGACTGCTTGTTACATTCTATTATTTGATAGAAGAGGATGCAATCATTGATGAGGAAAAGTTTATGATTAAGGGACTCATAGAGATTCCAGTATTCATCGGCATCACCTTGTTTGCGCTGGAGGCAGTGGGAGTGGTGAGTAGTGAGTGCCAGTGAATGAGTGAGTGTGTGACGCGACTGAATTGACTCTCGTGTGCGCAGATCCTGGCGCTGGAGTACAATATGGAGAAACCCAGAGAGTTCACGGGATGGTGCGGACTGTTCAGCGTCGGGATGATCATAATTCTCACCATCTATGTCATACTGGGAATCTCCGGCTATCTTAAATACGGGCAAGACTGCAAAGGATCTATTACGCTTAATCTACCACAGAATGAGAAGTAAGTGTTTTTTAATCATGAGTTCCCATGGAGCATAGATTTGAGATTCTAAGCTATTTTTAGGGTTCCATACCTCAACAAGAAGAGACGTAATCCTTATAGGATCAGTCTATATGTCTGTCTATCCGTCTGTCCATACCTCAACAAGAAGAGACGTAATCCTTATAGGATCAGTCTATATGTCTGTCTATCCGTCTGTCTATACCTCAACAACAAGAGACGTAATCCTTATAGGATCAGTCTATATGTCTGTCTATCCGTCTGTCTATACCTCAACAAGAAGAGACGTAATCCTTATAGGATCAGTCTATATGTCTGTCTATCCGTCTGTCCATACCTCAACAAGAAGAGACGTAATCCTTATAGGATCAGTCTACATGTCTGTCTATCCGTTTGTCTATACCTCAACAACAAGAGACGTAATCCTTATAGGATCAGTCTATATGTCTGTCTATCCGTCTGTCCATACCTCAACAAGAAGAGACGTAATCCTTATAGGATCAGTCTATATGTCTGTCTATCCGTCTGTCTATACCTCAACAACAAGAGACGTAATCCTTATAGGATCAGTCTATATGTCTGTCTATCCGTCTGTCTATACCTCAACAACAAGAGACGTAATCCTTTTAGGATCAGCGTCTATATGTCTGCCTATCCGTCTGTCTATACCTCAACAACAAGAGACGTAATCCTTATAGGATCAGTCTATATGTCTGTCTATCCGTCTGTCTATACCTCAACAACAAGAGACGTAATCCTTTTAGGATCAGCGTCTATATGTCTGCCTATCCGTCTGTCTATACCTCAACAACAAGAGACGTAATCCTTATAGGATCAGTCTATATGTCTGTCTATCCGTCTGTCTATACCTCAACAACAAGAGACGTAATCCTTTTAGGATCAGCGTCTATATGTCTGCCTATCCGTCCGTCACAGCCAATTTGCTCCGAATGTCAATTTGGACAGATTAAGTTGAAATTTTTTGCACATAATTATGAATTTTTGTGACCTAAACACGGACCTGAATGAAAATAAATGAATTTTGAATATGGTGGTCACTTTTGAGGGGCAAATAAGAAAATTAAAAGAACAAAGTTTTGCAAACTGTACCGTGTGACATATCAAATAAGTGGGCTTACTGTTAGGGTCTCAAATATATTGTTGTTATAATATAATTTTATAATAAATTGTTTTATACAATATTGTGCGTACAAACTTATATTTGCAATTGGAATGTATGGGAGAACAAGTTTTTTCAACTACACTGTTATTTTTTTCTTGGGATAATTCTTTCTTTTCTTTCTTCATCCGTAGTAAAAAACCCTACAATGTGCGTGGTCTGACACGCACTTGGCCGGTTTCTTTTGTTCATACTGACTTCATTTGAGGCTGTTCCTGTTTTTCTTTTTTATTAAAACAGTTAAAGGGAATGGGCTGTATGGATCAGATCTTCTCCCTAAGGTGCATAGCCGAAAAACATCTGGCAAAGCACAAGAAAGTCTACTGTGCTTTCGTTGACTTGGAGAAGGCCTATGACAGTGTGTGGAGGGAGGAACTGTGGTCGACACTGTCGGTGTACGGTGTGGACTGGCGCTTGGTACGGGCACTGAAATCTTTATACAAGGATTCCAGTGCTTGTGTTAGAATAAATGGGGCATACACGGACTGGTTCTGCATCTCGAGGGGTGTAAGACAGGGTTGTGTAGCGTCACCATGGCTGTTCAACTTGTACATGGATAGTTGTCTGACAAATTTGAAAGAGGGTGAGTGCGGATTGAGGATGAATGATTTGCTTGTCAAATGCCTTATCTACGCAGATGATCAAGTTCTACTTGCATCGTCAGCAGAACAGTTGCAAGATATGGTGACTGTAATGGATGAAGCATATAAGATGAAAGGGATGAATATAAATGTGAATAAGACGAAGGTCATGGTGTTTGAAAGAGAAGAGGACGTATCGATGTGTGATGTGTAAATAAATGATAAAAGTGTGGAGCAAGTAAGTGAGTTTGTATATTTGGGGACTCTGTTTACAAGGGATGGAAAGATAGATGAAGATGTGGAAAGGAGAGTAAATGCGGGAAATAAAGTGAATGGTGCTATACATGCGGTTGTGACCAACCAGTTAATGTCCAAAAAGGCCCGACTGGCTGTTCACAATGGTGTGCTGGTGCCTACGCTTATGTACGAAAGTGAATTTTGGGTGTGGCAAAAGAAGCATGAAAGTAGAATAAATGCTGTGGAAATGCGTTCCTTGCGAAGCATGTGTGGTGTGACTATAAATGATAGACTGAGAAATGATGTGATAAGGCAACTGTGCGGTTTAAAAGAAGATGTAGTGACAAAAATTGAAAAGAGTATGCTTAGATAGTTTGGTCATGTTGAGAGGATGAATGAAAGTCGACTAACAAAAGGTATTTACACGGCAGATGTGAGTGGAAACGCCGGAAGGGGCGCCCTAGGAAGACATATAGTGATCTTATTGGTGATGTTCTTTAGAAAGGTCAGGTGCGTAGTACTCGCAAGCGGCGTGCGTGTATGACCAGATGTATGAATGTAAACGAGGCAAAAGGAGTATGTAAGCACCGTAGCAGGTGGCGTTCTGTAGTTTCTGCCTACCCCCATGGGAAGAAGGCGTGAGTTTATGTATGTATGATGTAAAAACAGTTCTCTTTATCTGTGTAGTACTATTGTTGTGTAAATATACAGGAAATAAGGTAATGCAGTAGTATAAAACTTGAGCACCTGCAATGCAATGTCCAAGCCTTAGTATACTTGGTGGCCACAATATCTAAATGGTCAGTAAAGTTGTTGTTTAGATGACAGGAATAGGCGAGTAGTGGCGCCGATTGTGCTGTGCCTCGTCTTGACTCAATCTCATCACCCGCTATCTATAGCAGGCCACTGGTTTACATAGCCCTTTCCAATCGCGCGCCATTTTATTCGATCTTCAGCTCTCATCTAGCTGCTACCAACCACCCTGCACCGGTCGTCGCTCCACCTAGCTAAGTGGGCTTAGGCAAGAACACGTCTACCCCAACGGTCATCGGTTTTACGCCTAACATGGCCGGCTCAGATGGTAAATCAACAAATGACTTGTCCCGCTCTGGGCGGAGCGGGAGGGCGTGTCAGACTTTTACTGACTAAAACCCACCCGTGTTCCTTCTGTTGCCTGTGCCAGGGCCACGGTAACTCTTTCAAACATCCCGCAACCCTGGCTGAGAAATATGGGGTACCGCGGCCAAAACTAACTTAAATTGCATCCAAACAATACAAAATGTAAAATTGCAAACATTATTTATCCCGGTAGCACGTTCCCGTGGGATAATTTCCAACATCCACGCGGGCGAAGCCGCGGGCAGAAGCTAGTTAGGTATATATGTAGTTACATTGTGTCGTACTGAGTGATAGGATCGAATGTATTCGCTTCAAATGGAATAAAATGAAATTAATTTATTTGCCAGAATATAGGTACTTACATAATAACATGGTAAAATAAATAATTTCAGTCTCACTATATTCGACTTATCAGTCGTGAAAACATTTCTAGTACATGCATAAAAGTATCATAAAATTACATCGATATCATTAGTCATTAGTCATACACATCATAATAAAATTTAGTCTTGCTTCGTTACCATTAATTAGGCACATTATGTACATTATAAAATATATTAAAATTATTAGATAAGATAAGATAAGATAAGATAAGATAAGATAAGATAAGATAAGATAAGATAAGATAAGATAAGATAAGATAAGATAAGATAAGATAAGATAAGATAAGATAAGATAAGATAAGATAAGATAAGATAAGATAAGATAAGATAAGATAAGATAAGATAAGATAAGATAAGATAAGATAAGATAAGATAAGATAAGATAAGATAAGATAAGATAAGATAAGATAAGATAAGATAAGATAAGATAAGATAAGATAAGATAAGATAAGATAAGATAAGATAAGATAAGATAAGATAAGATAAGATAAGATCATTTATTTGTCCAAAACATGAGTATACAGACACATGGCACGCAAGATGTTACTATAAAAATAAATCAGTCATGCTTTGCCTTGGCGGCGTACAAATATTAATGGGTAAGTAGGTTATTACATAGATAGCAAATAATTATGCATTAAAATTAGAATTTGAATACAGAATAATGTCATTAACTATTCATAAATAATTAAATTAGTCAATGAAATGTTAAATAATTAGGAATTACCAAATTAGATTAATTATACTTAAACATCAAATAATTAATGTATCCATTATTCAAATAATTATAAACATTAAAGAATCATAAGTGTATCCATTATTCAAATAATTTAGATTAAAAAAGACGAGAGATTAGATCTCACAATTAAGACAGTTCATCAATTTATTGATTAGATTAAAAAATAATGTCGGTAATTATAATTTAAATATGTTTTCGTAAGATAGTTAGACATCGTGTATGTTTAAAATTTAAATAATCATCTATTGAATAAAATCACCTGTGACAACGCCAATTGTTTAAAGTTGTAATGAATTCTAAGTTATTAATTTTTCTTATTTGTTCTGGTCGTTTATTATAATGGTAGTCTTCTATATCTATACATATACGTACAAATAAATAAAATGGAAGTGTCTGTTTGTAATGTCACTATAACAACTTTCTACTAAATGCATAAGAAAGTATAAACGGTACTCATAACAAAAAAGCAATTTTTTACATTTTGTCTGTCTGTTTGTTTGTTCAGGCTAAACTCCGAAACGGCTGGACCGATTTTGACGGGACTTTCAGTGGCAGATAGCTGATACTACAGCGGGTAACTTAGACTACTTTTATTTTAGAACAATGATTAGTTTCGCGCAAAAAAAATTAAAACCCATGAAATTATGAACAAAAAGTTGGATTAGAAAAATTCTTGTTGCATTTGGTAGGTTAATTCTCGAGGATAGTTATAGGCTACTTGACATCACGCTACGACCATCAGGAGCCCAACAAAAAAGAAAAAAGTCAGAAAGAACCCAAAGCGAAAATAAATTCAAATTCAAATTCAAAATATTTTATTGTGGATCATAGGTAGGTACAGTTCTCAAATAGTTAGAAATTATGATCAGCTATGTCCCGCCCGTAGGGCATACAATAATCACATATAAATTAGCTGTTCAATATAATTAACATAATTACTAATTATTATTACTTTCCCTCTAGCGCAATAAATAGAAAATAAGAAAAACCAAAAGGGCTCACATTAAGAGAAATGTCAAATTCAATTATATAGAAAATAAAATTAATTACATATAACATTCAAAGATAAAAAGATAAAGTCAAACTTAACAAATTGAGATAGGTAGGAACATGTCAAATTATGGGTATAAGCAGTAGCGCGGGCGGGCGATGCAACGCGACGGTTGGCTATGGGTCGGGAGGCGAGGGAGTTTTATTAAAATGTGGCTCTTATTTTAGTATATTGTGTATCTTACGGCAACCACGCGAACGGAGTCGCGGGGCGCAGCTAGTTTAATATAAATGTTCACCGCCATGGTGTAGCAGTTTCTGTTACATAACTTTAATCGGCTTCGAGGTACTACCAGAGGTGTTTGTACTATTTTCCTTTTAAGTTGGGCCTTATCATCCTGCTCAAAACTGATAGGTGGTTGGAAGTATATGTAAACGTTTAAAGCTCCTGCACACAGGCGCGACAGACACCGGCCGTCGCGCGACGGCCGGTGTCTGTCGCGCGACGGGCGGTGTCTGTCGCGCGACGGGCGGTGTCTGTCGCGCGACCCTTTGTGTCGTGTCGCGTGTCGTGCCTGATTGCAGGAGACTTTATCAGCGAATAATACTGGTCGGTTTAAATAAATCAATAAATAATAACGTTCAATTAAATTAAAATATCTTTAAAAAAATATATATATTTACAAACTGATGGCAAACATTAAAAGGGCAGGGCAAAATCAATTAATTGAACAAAAGAAACTAAAAATAACAAAACGAAAACTCCTGTTTGTATATTTCATCCTACGAGTCCTATAATAATAATAACTTGCTTATGTATATGAAATCTTCTACTGATCGCTCAGAATTTTAACTATAATATAGGTAATATCGATCTCACTAAATCACTTATTATACGTTTCGACTAAGCGGTGTAGCGGCGCGCGCACACCAGCGTTGGCTTTACAAGAACTAGTACGGCCATTCTCCGATTGACAAGTTTTACGTGTCCGGGCTTGCATAATCCGTAATATTATCATATTCAATTATGCAAATTTTTTTATATGTTAGATAGCATCCGTATCTAGCTGTAAACAAAAACATTGGCTTCTGTTTTAAGTAGTTAAGACTAAATTAATTTAACCTATGTTCAAAGAACCTCTGTTCTCTAATTACCGTGGCGTGTCCGCACACCAACTTAATGTTAAAACTTGCTTGTAATTTTTTTAACGTACAGATTTACTTTGATCCATTCAACGTTTTAAACGGTATTAAGCAACGTGTATCGCATTACAAAATATCGACTCAATAGAACCAGTCTATAAATAATTATCATTAAGTAACCGCATGTCCAATCGAAAGTTATAATTGCCGTGACATTTTCTGTTCTCGGGTGCACATCCCTAATTAACAGTATTTGGCAAATCACTACCGTACGTGTCGCGTCTCCTCAGTGTGTGCCGCGGCCCATCAGCAGTTGCACGTCTCTAGCGTTAGTGTACCGCCAATGAAGCACGTGAGTATATAATTACCGTAGCCTTGGTTAAAAACTTTTCTAATTACCGTTGTACTTATTTTAATACTTGATTTTTTAAGTAGACCCAAGTTGATCATGTAAACGGAGACAGTACTTTGACCTCCGTACGTTGTAATAAGCTAGTATTTGCATACTGTGTCGGTTTTCGAAATTTTTAAGAAAATCTATCGTTTTCTAATTACCGTATACTAATTACCATATGTTTATAATTACCGTTGTATGAAAAATTAATATTTGTTTACTAACTGTAGCCGCGATGTCGTACCAATGGAAAGTTTTCCCGCGGTTTTCGTAGATTATTATTATAATTGTCCGTAAATATGTCTATATTATATGCTGACCATTCATCAAGTTATTTAATTTATAGGATGGGAAAACCCAAAAACACTAAAGAGGAAGTTAAAGAAAAGAGAAGGCTCGCCGCACGACAACGCCGAGAACGAATTAAAAATGACCCTGTTTTGTATCAGCAATCAAAAGAAAAAGAGAAAGAAAGGTATAATAAAAGAAAAAGAGATAAAAAAATTGTTCCTATCTGCGAAATGTCACCAAAAAACCGGAAGAAAACTCAAAAAAGAAATAGGGAAAATTTCAGAGCTTACTATAAAAGACAAAAGGAAAAGGGAAAATTGGAAACAATTGA
Source organism: Fissipunctia ypsillon (assembly GCA_947568875.1). Classification (NCBI taxonomy): domain Eukaryota; kingdom Metazoa; phylum Arthropoda; class Insecta; order Lepidoptera; family Noctuidae; genus Fissipunctia; species Fissipunctia ypsillon. The sequence continues at coordinate 58,493,854 of OX387643.1, read as the reverse complement.
GGAAGAAGTGATTGTAGATATAGATGTGCTTGATAACAATATAACAGATCCTCTTGAAACTCTGTCAACACCACTACATCTCAATGATTTATCGTACTCGCTGCGCTCAAAAAATTTCACTAAAAGAGTATCTTTACAAAATTGTTCCGAAAATCCTAATTCAAAAAAAGAAGATAATCAGCAAGACGAGATTTGTCTACAGTCGACTTCTTTTGAAAAAGAATTAGTTCCCTTGAAGAAGACACCAAATTTTAAACCTACCTTAATCACATCAACGCCGCGTCCATCTAGTGCTCTGTCATCATCTTCTACTGAAAGTATGATATTATTAAGCAATAATGAGCAATTGACAGAAAATAAAGATACAAGTGTGAATATTACGGAACGAGCGTCTTCCTTGTGTTCAACACCAACGTCACTATCTTCGAAGAGAATTGTCGAGAAACCGAAACGTAAAAAAATCTCACCCTTATTGTTATTAAGAAGACATGTATATAAAACAAATAAAGAAATGTCATATATGAGAAATAAAATAGAGGAGTTAAAAAGAGCAAAAGAAAAGTACAGGAAGCAAGCATTAAGACTGAAATATAAAAACACGCTACATGCAAAACCAAAACAAAGTCACGAGAAGGAAAACGAACCAAAGTATTTACATAATAATAATAAAGAGACTAATGTAGAGAAAATCAAACAAAACGTCCAAATTTTTTTAGAACAAGATGAGAACAGTCGCATTTGTCCTGGCAAGAGAGAATACATTTCAAGAAAAACAATAAAAAAGCAAAAACGTTTCTTGACAGACACTTTGTTAAATCTTCACACCAAATTTCTTCAGTTACACACTTATAAAATCAGCTACTCGACATTTTGCAAGATGCGACCATTTTGGGTCGTGATTTCAGATTCACGAGCAAGAGAGACTTGCATGTGTAAGACCCATACTAATATGGACTTGATCATAGCGTCACTCAAACGATTTGACGTAATCGACCAAGGCTCCGCTCACAAAGTTCTGTCATCATTATGCTGTGTTTCAGAAAGTATAAAGTGTCTTTCACGAAGATGTATAGATTGCGCAAATAGGAATATTCATTATAAAGAATTTGATAATGCAAAGCAGATTTTTTACTACCATTGGATAACAAAACAGGTAACTTACACTAAAGATGGGAAAGAGAAAACTTCAAATCAAACGGTCAAGGAGAAAATTACAGCTAACCCTAAAGAAGTAATCGAAAAGTTTGAACAGTTGCTGCCACCATACATGAACCATTGTGCTAATAAAGTTTCTCAAAATAATTACATTAAACATTTAAAACAAAATTTACCTGAAAATGACTGTGTAATCCACGTTGATTTTAGTGAAAATTATAATACAAAATACACAGATGAAATCCAATCATTCCATTTTGGTGGCAGCCGGAAGCAAATTACACTGCACACGTCTGTTATTCATTTCAAGAAAAGTGGAGTATTGCGAACTCAGTCGTTTTGCACTTTGAGTCCTTCACTCAGACATGACGCAGTTGCAGTTTGGGGTCATCTCATACCGATTTTAAATTTCATTGAAAATGAAGCTCCTCACGTAAATGTCATCCATTTTATATCAGATTCTCCGACTGGCCAATATCGAAATAAAAAAATGTTTTATATCATCTCTCAACTTCAGTGGCACTTTCCTAATCTAAGAGTGGTTGCCTGGAATTATACAGAGAGTGGTCATGGCAAAAGCTCAGCAGATGGCGTAGGAGCAACGATAAAAAGAACTGCAGATAGAATCGTGGCTCAGGGCTGCGATATTGTCGATATCGAAACTCTTTCTGAAAAATTGAAAGCCAATGTCAAGGGAGTCATTACAGATATAGTACAAGAAGCAGATATTCTTCAAAAAGATCTGCTGATCCCTAAGGAGATACGAGAGTATAAGGGCACAATGAAAGTCCATCAAGTCGTTTGGAGTTCATCAACACCAAACCTACTTGCAATGCGAAAGTTAAGCTGTAATGCGCAACAGTGTATGTATCAAGCTATTGAATGTGAACATGGTAGACATCATGGATTTTACTCTTTGAATCTAGAAAAGGCAGAAGAGGCGAAACTTTCCCCGCCTTCCAGATTCATTTTATCTGCACCTTCCGAAAACAAATATAATTGCGATGCATCACGGTCTATTAGTGCTAAGAAATCTTCAAACAAACCTAAAATTTTATCTAATCGGCTAGTGAAGCCCGCTTATGTATTTCCTGAATCTTCGAAGTCTCCTATTTCTAAACATGAAAAGGTTAAGAGGTTTGAGAAGTTCGAAAAAGCGGAAAGTAGCTTAAATTTATCTGACACAGACAGTTTTTGGGCTCCTGTGTCTCCTGTTGATTTTAGTCTTACAATGCCTTCCTTCAAAACAATGAAAAATGTTCCAAATAATAGTATTAAGGATAAGAAGACTAGAGGTTCATTGTTCGATTTATCTGATTCTGATGAATCTGTTTTTTAAATATTGATTTTTTTATTCTGTTTTTTATATTGTTTTTTGAATTGTTTTTTGACTGCTTGTTGTTTTTAAATAGAAAATTACTATAAAACAAGACTGATTCAAATGTATGACACACCTACTAGTCTGTATAATTATGATGATTCTCTATAGAGTATAAGTACTCAGTGATATTAATATAAGCAAATCTTAAAAGAGCTGTGAGTAGCTTTAAGCTAGATCTATCCTTATTATCCAAGAAGATTAAGAATATTATTCTTTTAAGTTCCATCTTACTTACCTTTTTAATAAATATCGTTTCAACAAACTAAAAAAATTACCAATTAAGACAATGTCTGTTTGATTTAGTTCGTTTTTACCTGATTTTCATTGAAAGTGTATAATTTTTAAAAATTATAGCAATGATAATTATAATTATATGTGTACAAATTATTATTAATGTGTGTTATTACCATTTCATTATATTATATTTTACATAGACTTGATGATATTTTCTAATTACCGTTGCATTAAATATTAAAATTGTCTAATTACCATACTCATAAAATTTTTAAGTCTCATTAACTAGAAAACCACCATTAATTGTTACATGCCTCATTAATTATTGAATTCGTATCTTTGATTTGTTTCATATTTTAATGTGTTTAAGTCAAATCAGTGAAAAATAAAAAAGGTTACGGTAATTAGGCAAAGAACGCCGAATTGGAGAATGACCGAGTAGCGAACAGTCTCCTGGTGCGGACGGACCTCCAGCCATGCACAGTTCGAGGTACCAAAACTAGTAGCGAACAGTCTCCTGGTGCGCACCGCCCGCCATGCACAGTTCGAGGTACCAAAACTAGTAGCGAACAGTCTCCTGGTGCGCACCTCCAGCCATGCACAGTTCGAGGTACCAGAACTAGTAGCGAACAGTCTCCTGGTGCGCACCGCCCGCCATGCACAGTTCGAGGTACCAAAACTAGTAGCGAACAGTCTCCTGGTGCGCACCTCCAGCCATGCACAGTTCGAGGTACCAAAACTAGTAGCGAACAGTCTCCTGGTGCGCACCTCCAGCCATGCACAGTTCGAGGTACCAAAACTAGTAGCGAACAGTCTCCTGGTGCGCACCGCCCGCCATGCACAGTTCGAGGTACCAAAACTAGTAGCGAACAGTCTCCTGGTGCGCACCTCCAGCCATGCACAGTTCGAGGTACCAGAACTAGTAGCGAACAGTCTCCTGGTGCGCACCGCCCGCCATGCACAGTTCGAGGTACCAAAACTAGTAGCGAACAGTCTCCTGGTGCGCACCTCCAGCCATGCACAGTTCGAGGTACCAAAACTAGTAGCGAACAGTCTCCTGGTGCGCACCTCCAGCCATGCACAGTTCGAGGTACCAAAACTAGTAGCGAACAGTCTCCTGGTGCGCACCGCCCGCCATGCACAGTTCGAGGTACCAAAACTAGTAGCGAACAGTCTCCTGGTGCGCACCGCCCGCCATGCACAGTTCGAGGTACCAGAACTAGTAGCGAACAGTCTCCTGGTGCGCACCGCCCGCCATGCACAGTTCGAGGTACCAAAACTAGTAGCGAACAGTCTCCTGGTGCGCACCGCCCGCCATGCACAGTTCGAGGTACCAAAACTAGTAGCGAACAGTCTCCTGGTGCGCACCGCCCGCCATGCACAGTTCGAGGTACCAAAACTAGTAGCGAACAGTCTCCTGGTGCGCACCGCCCGCCATGCACAGTTCGAGGTACCAGAACTAGTAGCGAACAGTCTCCTGGTGCGCACCGCCCGCCATGCACAGTTCGAGGTACCAGAACTAGTAGCGAACAGTCTCCTGGTGCGCACCGCCCGCCATGCACAGTTCGAGGTACCAGAACTAGTAGCGAACAGTCTCCTGGTGCGCACCGCCCGCCATGCACAGTTCGAGGTACCAGAACTAGTAGCGAACAGTCTCCTGGTGCGCACCTCCCGCCATGCACAGTTCGAGGTACCAGAACTAGTAGCGAACAGTCTCCTGGTGCGCACCGCCCGCCATGCACAGTTCGAGGTACCAGAACTAGTAGCGAACAGTCTCCTGGTGCGCACCTCCCGCCATGCACAGTTCGAGGTACCAGAACTAGTAGCGAACAGTCTCCTGGTGCGCACCGCCCGCCATGCACAGTTCGAGGTACCAGAACTAGTAGCGAACAGTCTCCTGGTGCGCACCGCCCGCCATGCACAGTTCGAGGTACCAGAACTAGTAGCGAACAGTCTCCTGGTGCGCACCGCCCGCCATGCACAGTTCGAGGTACCAAAACTAGTAGCGAACAGTCTCCTGGTGCGCACCGCCCGCCATGCACAGTTCGAGGTACCAGAACTAGTAGCGAACAGTCTCCTGGTGCGCACCGCCCGCCATGCACAGTTCGAGGTACCAGAACTAGTAGCGAACAGTCTCCTGGTGCGCACCGCCCGCCATGCACAGTTCGAGGTACCAAAACTAGTAGCGAACAGTCTCCTGGTGCGCACCGCCCGCCATGCACAGTTCGAGGTACCAGAACTAGTAGCGAACAGTCTCCTGGTGCGCACCGCCCGCCATGCACAGTTCGAGGTACCAGAACTAGTAGCGAACAGTCTCCTGGTGCGCACCGCCCGCCATGCACAGTTCGAGGTACCAGAACTAGTAGCGAACAGTCTCCTGGTGCGCACCTCCCGCCATGCACAGTTCGAGGTACCAGAACTAGTAGCGAACAGTCTCCTGGTGCGCACCTCCCGCCATGCACAGTTCGAGGTACCAGAACTAGTAGCGAACAGTCTCCTGGTGCGCACCTCCCGCCATGCACAGTTCGAGGTACCAGAACTAGTAGCGAACAGTCTCCTGGTGCGCACCTCCCGCCATGCACAGTTCGAGGTACCAGAACTAGTAGCGAACAGTCTCCTGGTGCGCACTGCCCACCATGCACAGTTCGAGGTACCAGGTAACAGACTGTTCACCAAGTTAGGGCAATCAAACATGTTTCGGCATACATTAAATAGAGTCATTGTCTAAAGCAGCGTCATTCGTGTATCTTTGACAGTCGTTATGGGTTGTCAGAAGCTCGAAAGTCTGACAACCGGTCTTACCAAGAGGTATCGTATTACCCAGTTACTGGGTTGTGGAGGTCAGAAAGGCAGTCGCTCCATGTAAAATACTGGTATTCAGCTGCATCCGGTTTAACTGGAAGCCGACCCCGATATAGTTGGGAAAAGGCAGGCAGATGATTGTCTCAAGCAGCGTACGTCTCGACTGTAGCTCATATTGTAAGGAGTGAGTGGCAACATGCTTTTATTTTGTAAGGAGTGAATGGCAACATGCTTTTATTTTGTAAGGAGTGACTGGCAACATGCTTTTATTTTGTAAGGAGTGACTGGCAACATGCTTTTATTTTGTAAGGAGTGAGTAGCAACATGCTTTTATTTTGTAAGGAGTGACTGGCAACATGATTTTATTCGAAAACATCTTCACTGCAGCGCGAAGGTACTCGTTGAACTAATTCTATATTTTCATAATATTTAGCATAATACAGCTTCAAACAATAATTAGAACCACAACCACTTTTGGGTGCTGGTACTATATCGGGATTTCACACATCAGGAACGATACCATACGAAATACACTTGTAAGATATTATAAATATGGGATAGCATACTGCATTATACACTTGTAAGATTTTATTAATATGGGATAGCAAACTGCACTATACACTTGTAAGATATTATTAATATGGGATAGCATACTGCATTATACACTTGTAAGATATTATAAATATGGGATAGCATACTGCATTATAAATATTTTTTCCTTTGGAAGAATCCAGCAATTTTAATTCTTTACGCATATTATCTAAGGGAAAGTACAATTAGGACAAGTTGATATCATGAAATTAAAGTGTCAATAATCGAATCGATAATGGAAATGTTACGTTGCTGCAATCACTAATTCCATCTGTCAAGAAGTGAATAACCTGGTAGACAGAGTAACAAAACAAAATTGAAAGAAATAAAAAAGCCCGACTGAAGTTCAAAACAAACTCAGTTTTCGAGCAGTCTCATGCAGTTGGTAGCAGATAATCTGAGACAGAACTAAAGTAACTACTAGGATAGATCACACTGCAAACTCAAACTCAAACTCAAAGCATTTATTTCAATTAAACCAATTACAGGCACTTTTGAATTGTCAAAGAGTCGGTCAGTTAGTCAGAAAATTGAAGCTAGTCGCCCATTCCAAAACGTAGATCTCTATGGAGAAGAATGGGCAAGAAACTCCATGGACACTCTTTTAAATCAAAATTGTTACAAAATCCTGGGTAGGTACATTGTTATTGTTCTTGTTGCTTCTATATGTGAGAACAATGTAAAAAATAGATAATTAAAACAATTTAAAACATAAGATTAAAAATATGCCCTGGCAGCTAAGAGATGACCAGTCTCCACTGACGGCGCCCGTTCACGAACATGACGCGTGGATCAGCACTATCCAGCTCAACCATTTTGTAGGGAACCGAATGATCCAACACACGCGCCACCATCAGCGAGACATTTAAGTGAGCATGACATACTCTCAACTGCCATACTCTTTCAAGTCAACATACCTACATCATAACATAAAACCGCTCCATGGTACTCACATTTACAAAATTGAAAAGATGCTTCTAATTTATACAAAACTATAGTTTGCAATGATTGTAATTAAAAGATTAGTAAACACTAAATCTATAGTCTATATATAGTCAATAAGTCTATAGTAATAACATAATGTCAGAAAAAAAGGGGACGCATTTCTTCAAATTTAAATTCAAAATTTAACAAAGCCCAAGTGGCTGTGGAGCAGGACCAGCATTTAGCCAAGCATTTTTATCTATGATATAATCATTCAACCTATAATATGCTTGTCTACATAGTGTGCGTTTAATGCATGTCTTAAATTGCTTCTCATTTAGTTGAAGAATATCGAGAGGTAATTTATTCTAACATTTTACACAGTACCCCATAAAAGAAGTGTGTACCTTAGATAATCTGAAACGTGGTTGATCTAATTTGTTCCTATTTCTAGTGTTAAAATTATGCCGATCACTTATCTTACTAAAAAGATGTAGATTTTTTCTAACATACATAATATTTTCATATATATATTGACAAGGTACCGTCATGATGTTAATTTTTTTAAACAGTTCCGTTAGAGATTCGCGACTGCGGAGGTTATAGATGGCTCTGACAGCCCTCTTTTGCAGAATAAAGATAGAATCAATATCTGCAGCCCGTCCCCATAACAAAATACCGTAAGACATGACGCTATGAAAGTAACTAAAATAGACCAGTCTCGCGGTATCGACGTCTGTTAATTGGCGGATTTTCCAAACAGCGTAAGCAGCCGAGCTTAGCCGCCCTGCTAGTGATGTTAAATGAGGACTCCACTGCAGCTTTGAGTCCAGCGTAATTCCCAGGAAAACAGTCTGTTAGACGTATTTCCTTATTCAATACTACGTGACATTCACTACTTCTAACATTTGGTAACGTGAATCTTATGCATTTAGTTTTCTTCTCATTTAATACTAAATTATTTGCAGTGAACCAATTATGGACCTTAAGCATAGCGTAATTTACGTCGTCGAGCTCTTGTGCATGTCTGTTAACTTTAAAAATTAGTGATGTGTCATCAGCAAATAACACCATTTGTGGTCGGTTTTTCAGTAAATGAGGTAAATCATTTATATATACTAAAAAGAGGAACGGACCTAATATAGAGCCCTGCGGTACACCCATTTTGACTTTTAATGCCAATGAATTCACACCGTTTATTTGAACTTGCTGCAGTCTATTATTCAAATATGATTTTACTAAGCTAAGTGCAAGTTTACCCAGTCCGTAATGCTCAAGTTTCAAGAGCAGTGTTTCATGATTCACGCAATCAAATGCCTTGGATAGGTCGCAAAAGATGCCTATTGCGTCATGTGCCTCTTCCCAAGCGTTAAAGATGTGTTTTAATAAGGTGACACCGGCGTCAGCTAAACAACGTCCTTTGGTGAAACCATACTGTTGATCGTGTAGGATGTTATTACGATTAAAATGATTGAGCATTTGATTTAACATTACTTTTTCAAACACCTTGCTGAAAACCGGCAAAACCGATACGGGTCTATGATTATTAGTGTCTTTGCTGTCCCCGGATTTGAAAAGTGGAATAAGTTTACTGTACTTCATTAAATCTGGAAATACCCCTTGATCAACACACAAATTAAATATTAAAGCTAAATAGGGTGCAATTGACTCAATAATGGATTGACATACTTTTGTAGACATGCCCCACAGATCTTCGGTAATTTTGATCTTAAGTTGCTTAAAAGCCTTTACAACGACCACAGGGTTTATATGTTTAAATTTGAATTCCTCAGGGCAGGCTGAAACATTCGCTCTTAATAAATCAATAGCAAGTGAGGGCGAGGATTTAAAAGTTTCTGTAGTTTTAATTGGAATATTTGTAAAGAAAGTTGCAAATTCCTGGGCAACATCGATGTTACCGCTAATGAGACCGCCGGAAGTTTCCAGTGTGTAATCAGTATTATGTCTCTTGTTCCTGTTCGTTTCATTGTTAATAATTTTCCAAACTGTCTTTATCTTATTGTCAGCTGACTTAACCTTGGTGCTAATGTATGAAGCTTTAGCCGCTTTGCAAATTTTTTTTAAAGTTTTAGAATAATTAGCAACATACTTATTAAAAGTTTCCGAGTTTATGTACGGCTTAAGGCCATACAGTTCAAATAATTTTTCCCTACTTTTCCTGATGCCTTTAGTTGCCCAGTCACTGAATAAATGCGTGAGCGATGAGCTTGTTTTGAATTTGTTCTAATTTGGTTTATTCTCTTAATATACGTAAAGGTACATATTAGGTTTTTACCTATGAAATTGGAGATTTGTATGAAAATTTTAAAATATAAAAATTTTAGATTTTTTTATTTCAGCTAATCAAAGTACTGGCCCAAATTATCTATACAATTTTGCCATTTTGGTGGCAGTTTGTTTATCCCTTTACTGTAGAAGTCTGCCGGACGAGAGGCGATAAAGTCAGCGAAAGCGATTTGTACTGCCTGTCGGGTGTTAATTTTTTTCCCACTTAAAAAATTGTTTAAATTTTGAAAAAAAGAAATCTGTTGGGGCAAGGTCCGGTGCGTACGGTGGGTGACGGAGAGCTTCCAGCTGTAACTCTTATAGCTTTGCGATGGTTTGTCGTGAAGTGTGAGCTCGTGCGTTGTTGTGGAGAAGCAATGGGGAAGAGCGATGGACCAGTATTGGTTGTTGAATTGCGAGCTTCTCCATCATTGTTTGCAATTCTTGGCAATAGACATCCACTGTCACTGTTTTACCGGTAAGCGGTATTTCCACGTAGGAACTCATATTTAAAAATTGTACGAATTTTCATTTTATCCATGGTGCCAAAAACTACTACAATTTCACAAAAACAAAAAACTATCTAAAAACAAATGACTGAAGTTGAAATTAAATTAACATGTATTTGAATTTTGAATTGCGCGCCAATCCGTAGATAATTATTAAATCTGAAAATGCTGGTTATATGTATGATCTCCAATGACATAGGTACCTACTATATGCCAAACAGACTAGAGAACGGATTAGAACGCTCTCTATATCATAACCACTAATAGTAGTGGTTCTGACATCCGTTCTCGCATATAGATGCCAAACAGACGAGAGAACGGATTAGAACGCTCTCTATATCATAACCACTAATAGTAGTGGTTCTGACATCCGTTCTCGCATATAGATGCCAAACAGACGAGAGAACGGATTAGAACGCTCTCTATATCATAACCACTAATAGTAGTGGTTCTGACATCCGTTCTCGCATATAGATGCCAAACAGACGAGAGAACGGATTAGAACGCTCTCTATATCATAACCACTAATAGTAGTGGTTCTGACATCCGTTCTCGCATATAGATGCCAAACAGACGAGAGAACGGATTAGAACGCTCTCTATATCATAACCACTAATAGTAGTGGTTCTGACATCCGTTCTCGCATATAGATGCCAAACAGACGAGAGAACGGATTAGAACGCTCTCTATGTCAGAACCACTAATAGTAGTGGTTCTGACATCCGTTCTCGCATATAGATGCCAAACAGACGAGGGAACGGATTAGAACGCTCTCTATGTCAGAACCACTAATAGTAGTGGTTCTGACATCCGTTCTCGCATATAGATGCCAAACAGACTAGAGAACGGATTAGAACGCTCTCTATATCATAACCACTAATAGTAGTGGTTCTGACATCCGTTCTCGCATATAGATGCCAAACAGACGAGAGAACGGATTAGAACGCTCTCTATATCATAACCACTAATAGTAGTGGTTCTGACATCCGTTCTCACATATAGATGCCAAACAGACGAGAGAACGGATTAGAACGCTCTCTATGTCAGAACCACTAATAGTAGTGGTTCTGACATCCGTTCTCGCATATAGATGCCAAACAGACGAGGGAACGGATTAGAACGCTCTCTATGTCAGAACCACTAATAGTAGTGGTTCTGACATCCGTTCTCGCATATAGATGCCAAACAGACTAGAGAACGGATTAGAACGCTCTCTATATCATAACCACTAATAGTAGTGGTTCTGACATCCGTTCTCGCATATAGATGCCAAACAGACGAGAGAACGGATTAGAACGCTCTCTATGTCAGAACCACTAATAGTAGTGGTTCTGACATCCGTTCTCGCATATAGATGCCAAACAGACGAGGGAACGGATTAGAACGCTCTCTATGTCAGAACCACTAATAGTAGTGGTTCTGACATCCGTTCTCGCATATAGATGCCAAACAGACGAGGTAACGGATTAGAACGCTCTCTATGTCAGAACCACTAATAGTAGTGGTTCTGAAATCCGTTCTCGCATATAGATGCTAAACAGACGAGAGAACGGATTAGAACGCTCTATATGTCAGAACCACTACTATATGCCAAACAGACTAGACAACGGTTTAGAACGCTCTCTATATCAGAACAACTAATAGTAGTGGTTCTGACATCCGTTCTCGCATATAGATGACAAACAGACGAGAGAACGGATTAGAACGCTCTCTATTTCAGAACCACTAATAGTAGTGGTTCTGACATCCGTTCTCGCATATAGATGCCAAACAGACGAGGGAACGGATTAGAACGCTCTCTATGTCAGAACCACTAATAGTGGTGGTTCTGACATCCGTTCTCGCATATAGATGCCAAACAGACGAGGGAACGGATTAGAACGCTCTCTATATCATAACCACTAATAGTAGTGGTTCTGACATCCGTTCTCGCATATAGATGCCAAACAGACGAGGGAACGGATTAGAACGCTCTCTATGTCTGAACCACTAATAGTAGTGGTTCTGACATCCGTTCTCGCATATAGATGCCAAACAGACGAGAGAACGGATTAGAACACTCTCTATGTCAGAACCACTATTAGTAGTGGTTCTGACATCCCTTCTCGCATTTAGATGCCAAACAGACTAGAAAACGGTTTAGAACGCTCTCTATATCAGAACAACTAATAGTAGTGGTTCTGACATCCGTTCTCGCATATAGATGACAAACAGACGAGAGAACGGATTAGAACGCTCTCTATGTCAGAACCACTATTATATGCCAAACAGACGAGACAACGGATTAGAACGCTCTCTATGTCAGAACCACTATTATATGCCAAACAGACGAGACAACGGATTAGAACGCTCTCTATGTTAGAACCACTACTACAGTTCTACCTACTCGTAATACCTAAAATCAGAACGTTTTTTCGGCAACCATTTGAACAAATAAATAAAATTGAAGTGTCTGTTTGTAATCTCTACTAATATTATAAAGAGGATGAGTTTGTTTGTTTGTTTGGTTGAACGCGCTAATCTCAGGAAACTACTGGTTCGAATTGAAAAAGTCTTTTAGTGTTGTGTAGCTCATTTATCGAGGAAGGCTATAGGTTATATAACATCACGCTACGACCAATAGGAGCGGAGCGTCAATTAAAAAATGTTGCAAAAACGGGGAAAATTTATTCTTTTTGCGAGCTTCCGTTGCGTGAGCTGCGTAAATGGTTAAAGTTACGCAAAAATCATGTATGACGGGATTATTCCTCTTAGAAAGTTCTAACAAAAAGTTCGCAATAGCATATGTCTATCTTTTAATGTTGGCTCACTATAACATTTTTAATGGTAATCAAATTTGTTATAATGTATTACTTTCGAAGGTGTTTTCATAAACATGATAGCAATCATTATCCAAATAAATAGTTTCATCATCAAGGATGATTAAATACATGTAAATTCCTTTTTGAATTATTCAATTCGGAACTTTGGTTTAGAAATTACGACGGGTATAAAAATGCTTAAAGTAAGAAAAACGCGCTTAGTCTATTAGTTACCGACACATTTTGTTTTTTATTGACTGTATGAACGCGCTAATCTCTGTCACTACCAGTCGGATTTGAAAAATTCTTTTTGCATATTATAAGTCCAATTCTTGAGGAAGACTATAGGGTATGTAACATTACGTTAGGACCCTTAGAAGCCGAGCAAAAATAAAAAAAAAGGAAGAACGAGCGCTAAGCGAAAACGAAGTAACAGCGCGGGCAGGCGATGCGACGCGACGGGGTGGGTCGGGGGAACAAGAAATATATAATATTATAAAGCTGAAGAGTTTGTTTGTTTGGTTGAACGCGCTAATCTCAGGAACTACTGGTTCGAATTGAAAAATTCTTTTAGTGTTAGATAGCCAGCCTATTTATCAAGGAAGGCTATTTGTTGAACGAAGGGAAGCCCAATCCTATAAACTATAACACATAATAATAATTGGGTACCTACTTTCTATCATAAATCCGGCCACAGTAAAGTCAATCTCTTTGTTTAATTACAGAATGCTAAACATTAATTTCCATAACTTTTTCTGTTTGAGATTTTTCACTACCCTCATTATTGCGACACGCTGTGACGGAATCAGAATCACAATCAATTTATTTATTTTCAAGAATGTAGTTTTACATGGTATGAAGTTAAGGCGAGGTAGACCCTGCGAAGTAAGTATTTAACGCTACCAACCTACCCACGGAGCGAGCCGTGCGCTTACGTCACCAGCGTGAACTTACATGAACCCAAAATGTGTCACAGTATAGGTAAGCGTGTCGTGTAGGCAGAAGGTCAATTCATTGGAACGAAGTTCTTTGACGCGGCTTGGCAGAAATCGTCACTCACGAAAAAGCGCGTTCATACTTTCTTCTTTGAAATTCACATTTTCACTCTCTCTCTCTCTCTCTCTCTCTCTCTCTATCAAGAGAGAAAATTTTCAAATTTTCCTTCATGGGTGTCGTTTTCAAGGTTTTCGAGGGTGCTGAAACCGATAGTAGTCAAAATGAAAATCCAAGATGGCGGCCGTGAATATTTTCAAATTTTTCATCATGGGTGTAGTTTTTCTAGTTTTCGGGGATACTAAAGTCGACAGTGAGGTCAAAATGTAAAATGAAAATTTTGTTTTTTTTTTAAATCATACGGGAAATGAACTTTGTTACTGACGGTGTCTCCCGACTGCACATGTTTTTTATTTATTTATTTAATAGTTTACGTACACACATGTAAACAGACCAGAAGAAAGAAACAGAAAAATACGTACGAAGGTAATGCTGATGGTGGGGTTTTATTTTAAAATAGGTACCTATATACAAATTAGTTTTGGATATTTATTATTTATTACGGATTATTTATTGACGAAACCCAGTGTTATATTGGAGCCATGCCTAATAGGTTGATTGGAAATAATACGATTGTCAAAATTAAGTGTCCCATAATAGCATCAAAACAAGGATTGGCGAAAGCTATAAAAGAAAACAAAATTCAAAAAGTAAAACATTATAAAACCGAGTGCGTCGGGGGACTTCCGACAGGACCAAAGATTCATGTTACGTGATGACTCTTACATGATTTTATATAAAAACAAAATTTTCACGGCCGCCATCTTTTTTTTTTTTTTTTTTTTTTGTGGATGGGAAATCATCAAATGACTTCTCCCGCTCTGGGCGGAGCGGGAGGGCGTGTCAGACTTTTACTGACTAAAACCCACCCGTGTTCCTTCTGTTGCCTGTGCCAGGGCCACGGTAACTCTTTCGAACATCCCGCAACCCTAGCTGGCATCGGCCCTAGCGGACCCCGTCAATAGTGCTGACATCTCTTTGAGGCGCGCGTGGAACACGACGCGCCGTCGACTCGGGCCTGCTCCTTACCGGACAGCGAGCTACCCATTGCTCGCCGTCCGCAAGCCCGCGCCTACGGTGGCCGGGAATCGGCTGTCGATTCCCGACGCCCAGGGCGTCCCCTGCGGCGACTAGGGGCGTGAGGGTGCAAAGCTTGCTTCTCCCTCACGCGTCCCGCCTCCTCCTTCACGAGCATTACTGCTTCGCAGAAGGAGGTAATGGCTTCCCATGCACTCTCGCTCCGTACCATGGCCTGGACCAGGGCCGGACGCGAGAGATCGCCGCCGCCGATCGCTTCCGCGAGGACACGGCGGTGCTCCGCCCAAGCTGGGCAGACCTCCACCGTATGCTCCACCGTGTCCTCCGGGCGATCCACACAGTGGTGACACCCGGGCGTTTCCTCCCGCCTTATCCGGAACAGGTACCTCCCGAAGCACCCGTGTCCGGTGAGGACCTGCGTCAGGCGGAAGGTGAGGACGCCGTGGCGCCTCTCCAGCCACTCCTCAAAGAGGGGACTTATCGCCGCAATTGTGGCGTGCCCAGCGCTGGGTTGCGACAATCGCACTCTCCATGCCGCCATGAGATCCTGCCGGAGCTCTGTCCGCCGTGCCGCGATTTCTCGCGGCAACGGAGTTACGCCCCGGCGTCCTGCCTCCTCGCGCCACTCCCAGATGTGCGCGAGGACTTTTGCCTCCAGATCCCATGGCGGTAATCCGGCAAGGAGGTTCGCCGCCTCCCCGAAGACCGTGCGGTATCCCCGGGCTAACCGGATGGCCATGACCCTCTGGGACGCGTTCAACCGACGGACCGGTCGCCACCTCACGGAACGCGCCCACACCGGAGCTCCATAAAGGGCCATGGACCGCACGACCCCCGTGTAGAGCCTCCGGCAGGAGGCGTTTGGACCCCCCAGATTGGGCAGGAGCCGCCCCAAGGCAGCCCCGGCCCGCTCCAGTCTGGGAGCCAAACGTCGGAAATGCTCCACGAAATTCCACCGGCTGTCGAGGACGAGTCCCAGGTACTTCATCGTCGACTCGACACCGATGAGAACCCCTCCTACCGTTATTTGGGAACCCGATGGTGGCGCGTTCCGAGGACCATGAAAACACATGGCCTCGGACTTGTGCAAGGCCACCTCGAGTCCCAATTGCCGGATCCTCTCTACGATTGTCGCAACCCCGCGTGCCGCTAATTCGGCCGCCGCCTGGTGCGACCTCCCCTGCGCCAGGACCAGCGTGTCGTCAGCGTAGCAAACTACGCTGACGCCACCAGGGAGGTCGGCGCGCAGCACCCAGTCGTACCCGATGTCCCACAGATGCGGTCCCAGAACCGATCCCTGCGGGACACCGCACGACATCTCTCGCCGGTTCCACTCTCCCCGGTGACCGGGGTAGATGACGGCCCTGTCCGTCAAATAGGCCTCGACCACGCGACAGAGGTAGGTCGGCACTCGGTGATACCGGAGTGCCTCCCTGATGCAACTCCAGGGCAGGGTGTTGAAGGCATTGGCGATGTCTAGAGACACCGCCAAGACGACCCCACCCCGGGCCACAGCATCCCCCGTCGTGTGGGCTCGTACGCGCATGATGGCGTCCACCGTAGAGCGCCCCTTGCGGAAACCAAACTGGCTCTCCGCCAAATCCGGCCCCACCCTCACCAGCCGCCCGACAAGGCGGTCTGCAATGACTCTTTCAAAGAGCTTGCCCACCTCGTCGAGCAGCACGATGGGCCGGTAAGCGGACGGCGAGTCCGCAGGGCGCCCCGGTTTCTTAATGAGGACCAGTTTCCCTGTCCTCCATTGAAGCGGGAACTGGCCCCTCTCCAAGCATGCGCTTAGGAGCCCCCTTAGTCGAGGCCCGAGAGCCTCCAAGGCCAGGACCCAGGCTTTTCCAGGTAAGCCGTCGGGTCCTGGGGCGGTATTCTTGGCATTCAGCCTGCGCACCGCCACTCTCAGCTCTACCTCGGTCACCTCCGGAGCATCGTCGTCATCGTCGGCTGCGTGGTCCGCATCCGACACCGCAGGAGGCGGATCCATGGGCGGGGGAGTATGTTCCCCTCGCGAAGGGAACAGAGCGCTCACCACGTCCTCCACGAGCTGGGGCCGGAGACTCTGCGTCAGCGGGGGAGCCCATGGGCGGAGCTTGTTCCGCACCATCTTGGATTTTCATTTTGACTTTACTATCGGTTTCAGCACCCTCGAAAACCTTGAAAACGACACCCATGAAGGAAAATTTGAAAATTTTCACGGCCGCCATCTTGGATTTTCATTTTGACTTTACTATCGGCGTCAGCTAACTTGAAAACCATGAAAACGACACCCATGATGAAAAACTTAAAAAATTTCACAGCCGCCATCATGAATTTTCATTTTGACTTTATTATCGGCTTCAGCACCCTCGAAAACTATGAAAACGACACCCATGATGAATAATTTGAAAATTTTCGCAGCCGCCATCTTGAATTTTCATTTTGACTTTACTATCGGCTTTAGCACCGGTGAAAACCATGAAAACGACACCCATGATGAAAAGCTTAAAAAATTTCACAGCCGCCATCTTGAATTTTCATTTTGACAACTATCGGCTTTAGCACCCTCGAAAACCATGTAAACAACACCCATGAAGGAAAATTTGAAAATTTTCACGGCCGCCATCTTGGATTTTCATTTTGACTTTACTATCGGTTTTAGCACCCTTGAAAACCTCGACAACGATACCCATGAAGGAAAATTTAAAAATTTTTACGGCCGCCATCTTGGATTTTCATTTTGACTTTACTATCGGCTTTAGCACCCGCGAAAACCATGAAAACGACACACATGAAGGAAAATTTGAAAATTTTCACGGCCGCCATCTTGGATTTTCATTTTGACTTTACTATCGGCTTTAGCACCCGCGAAAACCTTGAAAACGACACCCATGAAGGAAAATTTGAAAATTTTCACGGCCGCCATCTTGGATTTTAATTTTGACTCTACTATCGGTTTTAGCACCCTTGCAAACCTCGAAAACGACACCCATGAAGGAAAATTTGAAAATTTTCACGGCCGCCATCTTGGATTTTCATTTTGACTTTACTATCGGCTTTAGCACCCGCGAAAACCATGAAAACGACACACATGAAGGAAAATTTGATAATTTTCACGGCCCCCATCTTGGATTTTCATTATGACTACTATCGGCTTTAGCACCCGCGAAAACCTTGAAAACGACACCCATGAAGGAAAATTTGAAAATTTTAACGGCCGCCATCTTGGATTTTCATTTTGACTTTACTATCGGTTTCAGCACCCTCGAAAACCTCGAAAACGACACCCATGAAGGAAAATTTGAAAATTTTCACGGCCGCCATCTTGGATTTTCATTTTGACTTTACTATCGGCTTTAGCACCCGCGAAAACCATGAAAACGACACCCATAATGAAAAACTTGAAAATGTTTACAGCCGCCATCTTGAATTTTCATTTTGACTTTACTATCAGTTTCAGCACCCTAGAAAACCTTGAAAACGACACCAATGAAGGAAAATTTGAAAATTTTCACGGCCGCCATCTTGGATTTTCATTTTGACTTTACTATCGGCTTTAGCACCCGCGAAAACCATGAAAACGACACCCATGAAGGAAAATTTGAAAATTTTCACGGCTGCCATCTTGGATTTTCATTTTGACTACTATCGTTTTCAGCACCCTCGAAAACCATGAAAACGACACCCATGATGAAAAATTTTAAAATTTTCACAGCCGCCATCTTGGAATTTCAATTTGACTACTATCGGTTTCAGCACCCTCGAAAACCATAAAAACGACACCTATGATGAAAAATTAGAAAATTTTGGCAGCCGCCATCTTGAATTTTTTTATTTTGTTTTTATTATCGGCTTTAGCACCCTCGAAAACCATGAAAACGACACCCATGACGAAAAATTTGAAAATTTTCGCAGCAGGTCAAAATGAAAATCCAAGATGGCGTCTGTGAAAATTTTTCATCATGGTTGTCGTTTTCATGGTTTTCGAGGGTGCTAAAACCGATAGTAAAGTCAAAATGAAAATCCAAGATGGTGGCCGTGAAAATTTTCAAACTTTCCTTCATGGGTGTCGTTTTCGAGGTTTTCGAGGGTGCTGAAACCGATAGTAAAGTCAAAATGAAAATCCAAGATGGCGTTTTTCATTTTGACTTTATTATCGGCTTTAGCACCCTCGAAAACCGTGAAAACGACAACCATGATGAAAAATTTTCACAGACGCCATCTTGGATTTTCATTTTGACCTTTAGATACACTTTGAAAGTCGAGTCGTGACAATTTCTACCAGTTAACTCCTACCGCAAGCCGCGTTACAGAACTTCGTTCTTAAATAAGGGTTCCGTTTTTCATTCGAACATACGAAACCCAAAAAAAACATACTGACTTATTTACGCTATGTCCTACAATTGAATTGTTCGATAAATTAGCGGAACAGTAGTGCGCTAGCAAAACGGACATAGGTCCGACCTCGTCAAGGTCCGGCGGGCGACTGAATCGCCGTGCGCAAGCCGCTGTATTATATAATATTTTATTATTAAATGAATTTAACTATTTGGCAAAATGTAACCACAAATTCTTCTTCTATTTCTTATGAACTTCTTACAGATATATTTTTTCGAAGTATTGCTTTCATAAACTTCAAGCAAAATTACAAAAACATCAAAAAAATCATCGATTAGACTCCTCTTCCGATTTTTTTTGATCGAGCGAAGTTTTCGATATCATGTTTTGAACCACAAAATGTCAAAACATATATAGTAAACTACAATTTATATTTTTTTTTGGCTTTAAACAATCACTATTTGTTTGTTTATTATTGAATCAAAGTGATGCAATATTGGGTATAGGTCGCCTTAATATTTGTTAAGTTCCATACATTCTACCACAACATAATTATGGTGTACAAATATTTATATTTCATATATTCGCCAAATTTCATAAAATCCATTAACCATTAACAAACCTGTCAGCTTTTAATTATAATATCATCATCTGCCTAGCCTTTTCCTAACTATATTGGGGTCGGCTTCCAGTCAAACCGGATGCAGCTGAATACCAGTATCAGTGACTGGGTAATACGATACCCCTAGTTAAGACTGGTTGTCAGACTCGGGCTTCTGACGACCCTTAACGTCTGTCAAAGATACACGAATGACAGCCGGGACCAACGGCTTAACGTGCTTTCCGAGGGTCTTGATATGTAAAGATGGTCACCCATTTACGGACCAACCGCGGCAAGCGTAGCTTAACCTGATCGATTGACCCGTGCGGCTGTTATTTCTTAGCCACAAGCCCCTCTCCTTTTATTTATATATATATACAAATAAATAAAATTTAAGTGTCTGTTTATAATGTCAAAATAACAGTTTTAAATAGATGCATATACAAATATATACGGCACCTATAACAAAAAAACAATTTTTAAAAACGTTGTCTGTCTATCTGTCTGTTTGTATCTCCGAAACGGCTGGACCGATTTTGACGGGAAATTCACTGGCAGATATTATCTGATGTATGTTGTGTGATGAGGAGTAACATAAGCTACTTTTATTTTAGAAAAAGAATTAGGGGTTCCGCGCAAAAAATAAACCCATGAAATTGTGAACAAAAAGTCGAATTTCAAAAAGTCTTTTTGCTTTTGGTAGCGCAATTCTTGAGGATGGTTATAGGCTATTTAACATCACGCTACGACCCTTAGGAGCCGAGCAAAAAGAAAAAAGTCAGTAAGAACGCTAAGTAAAAAAGGAATTAATGGCGGATCGGGACACGTGGGAGTTTTATTAAAATATGGCTGTTATTTTAGTGTATCGTGTATCTTACGAGTTCCACGCGAACGAAGTCGCGGGGCACAGCTAGTGTTAAAAT
Source organism: Fissipunctia ypsillon (assembly GCA_947568875.1). Lineage (NCBI taxonomy): Eukaryota > Metazoa > Arthropoda > Insecta > Lepidoptera > Noctuidae > Fissipunctia > Fissipunctia ypsillon. The sequence goes on along the minus strand of OX387643.1, from coordinate 58,473,230 downwards.
AACAACTTTTTACTAAATGCATAAGGAAGTATATACGGTACCTACTTATAACAAAAAAACAATTTTTAAAATTTTTATCTGTCCGTCTGTTCCGGCTAATCTCCGAAACGGCTGGACCGGTTTGGACGAGACTTTCATTGGAAGATAGCTGATGTTACGGGGAATAACTTAGGCTACTTTTATTTTAGAGTAAATAAATAGGGTTCCGCGCAAAAAAAATAAATCCCATGAAATTGTGAACGAAAAGTCGGATTTGAATTTTTTTTTTTTTTGCATTTGGTAGCCCAATTCTCGAAGATAGTTATAGGCTATTTAACATCACGCTACGACCCTTAGGAGCTGAGCAAAAATAAAAAGTCAGAAAGAACACTAAGCAAAAACGAAGTAATAGCACGGGCGGGCGATACCACGCGACGAGTCGGGGGACGAGGGAGTTTTATTAAAATGTGGCTGTTATTTTAGTATATTGTGTATTCAGACACAGCATCCACGCGAACGAAGTCGCGGGGCACATCTAGTTAACTAATATTCTTAAAGATTAGATAGTAATTCTTCAAACGTAACTATTTTCTCTATTTTTTCTGCGCTGCCTGTTACCAAAAGAACACACAACACACTTATTTTGAACACGGGAATAGAAATCAGTGACTCCAATAGAGTAACGTATGAAGCCACATGGTAAAGACGTACACACATAAGTAATTTACTTACTCATTGGATAAGACGATGAAGTTTATTAGATTAATAGTTGATATAATTTTTGGAATGATTTTGTTACAGGAAGGCGCAGGTGGCCAAATTATCATTTGCGATAGCGCTGTTTCTGTCGTACCCGCTTCAGAACTTTGTCGCGTGGCAAATAGTATGGCGAATAACCGGTAAACGGGTTAATAAAAGCAGGCTGGTTGACTATGCTTTAAGATTTCTTATCGCGACCCTGCCATGTAAGTATAGCTTTATGCTGTTTTCTCACCAATACTATCAGCCGGATGAAGAAGCGGCGCGGTGGTCGCCGTTGTTATCCTCCAATACAAATGTTTCATTTTCAAAATGGAGCAATTCTATTGGAATTAATTAATTAATTATTGGTGAAAAGCAAACCTAATGATGTGACAAAAGCATCTGGTTTTTTTCTGAAATGCCTTTCAGTGAGTTACTTGTGTACTCGCGCAGTGTACTTTCGCAAACACTACTTTTTTGCCTACTCTTGTTTGTTACCACCCTCGTGGCCACGTATCGTAACGCAATATTTATTGTGTGCAGCAGCTGTACAATATTATAATGTACGCAGCGTGTTTCAGAAATGAATGAATGGTCGTATTTACGGATGTGGTAGTGTGCGATGTGGGTTATTGGGTGTTCTGATGCATGGTTGACTCCCAATGAGACATAATCCAGCGCTTATGTCCCATTATCTTTACTCTCTCTTCAAGGCTTTCTCGCAGTAGTCGCCACCGACCAAATACACATGTTTTTAGTACTGTAGCCAAATGGCAAGAACGGAACCTTTATAACTTCATCCTGCCCGTCTGCCTCCGTCCGCCCGTCTGCCTCCGTCCGCCCATCTGCCTCCGTCCGCCCGTGCGCATTATGTCTGACAGCCATTTTATTCGATGATTATCGGCACTATATCGATGAAATTTAAAAGGAGGGTGTTGGAGGGTGGTGAAATGTGTGAGGGTATTTTCTGTAAACCGCTAAAAATGGAGTTCAAGTCTTCTTCGTCGTATCGAAGATTCCATTCCCATATTTTAAATAAGTTTTGACCAGAATTCGGCCACCTCGACAGCGTTAGCGTTAGCCTGGCAAAGTGTTCCGTAGTGCAGGTGTTGTTGCACAGGAAGCACGGCTAAAGGTGACGCATCTTCTGAGATGTGGCGCCACAGTCGCAAAAAATAAAAAAAAAATAAAAAGTAGGGCTGGACTCCCCATATAACGAGGGATAAAATCAAAATTCAGTGCACCTAAACTTGTGGGGTATTGTTGGATCCAAAGCCAAAGTCAAATCATTTATTTCAAATATGCACATAGAAAGCATTTTTGAACGAAGAAGAATGGGCAAGAAACTCCAACGTCTTTTAAAATGTTTTACAATATTTTGTATACATTATTAATTTATATGTAAACACGATGCTCCTAGAAAGAATAAAATTACTGTATTGTGTTATTGCACCACAATAGGTAAAAATAATTAAAAATGAAGCAATAACAGATAAATTAATTATGCGATAGTAAGGTTAAAGGTGTAATTATGTGACGCTCACACAATTACAAACATTGTACAAGTATACGATTGTCCTAAAATTTAAACAAGTAATAAGTTAGTGTGTGAGTTAAAGTAACCACAGAATATAAAAACAATGTCTTAACCCTTAATAAAACCGTGGGAGTATAGCTCCCACATACATTTTAATTTTTTAACCAGGCCGTGACTGCACTAATCCCACATCTTGTCATAGACTATCGGTCATGGAGTATTTCCGAACGAATTAAACATACTGTTATTTATTTTACCTGGATTATACTAGCCTATTTATGAAAAATAGAGAGATTTGCTCTATTTGTGAATTTTAGTTTAAATTAGTGTTGGTCTAATTGGGCAATGGTAGAATAGCTCCCACATAAATTTAAATAAAAAAAACCAAGAGTAAAAAATAAAAAAAATATTTGAATCAATTTCTGAATATATTATAATCAGTACACAACACTTTTCCAACCCCTCTTTCAAACCGATTCACGGTGCCCGATTAAGGGTTAAAAATAATAAAATACAATTAAATTAGCAAACAGATTGCTTTCTAAGATTCTCCTATAGAGCAGGACCAGCATTCTGGAAAATCAATAATAATTATTATTATTTATTTTTATTTATTTAAACCACAATTATAACACCTTCACAGATTGACCCAAGGCGATGTTATAACAAACAAAAATTGGGAGAATTTAACAAATTATTTTAAATTACAAAAGAGATCATTCAACGTCCACACAATGTTTGGCGTAAATGTGAAAGAGTACCCAACAAACAAATAACCGGCCTCGTGCGTGTCGGACCACGCACAATGTAGGGTTCCGTAGTTGGAATGAATTTATCCGAAAACCAAACTTAACAAAACACGTAGGTACTCCCATAAATTAATATATGTCACGGCCAATTGTCCAACTGCAAATTTTAGTTTGTAATCGCAAAAAAAATGGTTCTGATAAAACCACAAATGAATGATTTTCGGAGTTTTTCCTTTACTTGCGCTGCCTTGCTTCTTGCCAAAGGATGGTGAGCGATAATGGTTCCAGTACCATAAGCCACTAAGTATGAATTACTTAAAAGTGCAAACAATACTGAATCTTTTTTTTATGTCACCATCAAAATATATCCGAGAGGAACCGATCTACGTGTCTCTAAAGTTTTTTTCTTTAAATAAATTATTGATCGGTTTTGAGTGCATTTTTTCAATTCAAACTCAAAGCATTTATTTCAATTAATTAAACCAATTACAGGCACTTTTAAATTGTCAAAGAGTCGGTCAGTTAGAAAGTTGAAGCTAGTTGCCCATTCCAAAACGTAGATCTCTATGGAGCAGAACTGGCAAGAAACTCGGATGAGCTGCTCCTTACACGGACAACTGTACGTCACTTGCTCCCGCGCCATCAGTCCTGCCTCTCTGTATATTTTAGCTGCTGAGACCAAAACTACAAACGTAGTATACAGGGAAGTTTTATAAAAATGTGGCTGTTATCCTAACTCCTAACTAGTATTATAAAAATGTGGCTGTTATCCTAACTCCTAACTAGTATTATAAATGCGAAAGTAGGTTTGTTTGCTTGTTTGTTACCTTTCACGCCTAAACCACTGAACCGATCATCCTGAAATTTTTGAAACAAAAATTAAAAGACTCAAAAAAACATTTCTTATAGTAATAGATGGCGGCACGTGTCTTTCGAGTCATGATTGAATTAAAATGTGTGTTATTAAAATGTGGCTGTTATTTTAGTATATTGTGTATCTTACGACTTCCACGCGAACGAAGTCGCGGAGCACAGCTAGTAAATATATAAATTATAATCATTAAAGTCATCAATACAATTCTCCTAGACAGGTAATTCTGAGAATGACTATTTCATGAAATCTTAACATTTGAGGAATATACTAACATAAGAATTTACTACTGATTTATTACTGATTATCATCATCATCTGCCGAGCCTTTTCCCAACTAAATTGGGGTCGACTTCCAGTCTAACAGGATGCAGCTGAATACCAGTATTTTACATGGAGCGACTGCCTATCTGACCTCCACAACCCAGTTACTGGGTAATACGATACCCCTTGGTAAGACTGGTTGTCAGACTTTCGGGCTTCTGACGACCCGTAACGACTGTCAAAGATACACGAATGACAGCCGGGACCAACGGCTTAACGTGCTTTCCGAGGCACAGAGGGGTCTTGATATGTAAAGATGGTCACCCATCCACGGACCAACCGCGGCAAGCGTAGCTTAACCTGATCGATTGACCCGTGCGGCTGTTATTTCTTAGCCACAAGCCCCTTTATTACTGATTATAATGATTATAATTCTGTAATAGTACATTATGATACAAATGTGCTATGGTGGTCATTACACCCGAGGCCAATGATGTTATTATAGGACTAGATCAGCAGTGTACGATACCAAAGGGTCCACAGGCATATCTGACTTCAGTTGTCAGCTTGACGTCAAGTAAGCGATTGCTCAGCCATAAAAATATAAAAATGATGAAATGAGCGGCCAAAATGTGTATGTCTCGGTCTGAAAATATTAACAAAGCTAGTTTTAGTATATTTTGGTGTCTTACTACGTCGCGGGTAGAAGCTAGTCTTCAATATAATTCAGTAAAACTATTTTGTTCACCCATCCATCTAAACCTGTCAAGTAAAACTATTTTGTTCACCCATCCATCTAAACCTGTCAAGTAATACTATTTTGTTCACCCATCCATCTAAACCTGTCAAGTAATACTATTTTGTTCACCCATCCATCTAAACCTGTCAAGTAATACTATTTTGTTCACCCATCCATCTAACCCTTCAAGTAATACTATTTTGTTCACCCATCCATCTAAACCTGTCAAGTAATACTATTTTGTTCACCCATCCATCTAAACCTGTCAAGTAATACTATTTTGTTCACCCATCCATCTAACCCTTCAAGTAATACTATTTTGTTCACCCATCCATCTAAACCTGTCAAGTAATACTATTTTGTTCACCCATCCATCTAAACCTGTCAAGTAATACTATTTTGTTCACCCATCCATCTAACCCTTCAAGTAATACTATTTTGTTCACCCATCCATCTAAACCTGTCAAGTAATACTATTTTGTTCACCCATCCATCTAAACCTGTCAAGTAATACTATTTTGTTCACCCATCCATCTAAACCTGTCAAGTAATACTATTTTGTTCACCCATCCATCTAACCCTTCAAGTAATACTATTTTGTTCACCCATCCATCTAACCCTTCAAGTAATACTATTTTGTTCACCCATCCATCTAAACCTGTCAAGTAATACTATTTTGTTCACCCATCCATCTAAACCTGTCAAGTAATACTATTTTGTTCACCCATCCATCTAACCCTTCAAGTAATACTATTTTGTTCACCCATCCATCTAAACCTGTCAAGTAATACTATTTTGTTCACCCATCCATCTAAACCTGTCAAGTAATACTATTTTGTTCACCCATCCATCTAAACCTGTCAAGTAATACTATTTTGTTCACCCATCCATCTAAACCTGTCAAGTAATACTATTTTGTTCACCCATCCATCTAAACCTGTCAAGTAATACTATTTTGTTCACCCATCCATCTAACCCTTCAAGTAATACTATTTTGTTCACCCATCCATCTAACCCTTCAAGTAATACTATTTTGTTCACCCATCCATCTAAACCTGTCAAGTAATACTATTTTGTTCACCCATCCATCTAAACCTGTCAAGTAATACTATTTTGTTCACCCATCCATCTAAACCTGTCAAGTAATACTATTTTGTTCACCCATCCATCTAAACCTGTCAAGTAATACTATTTTGTTCACCCATCCATCTAACCCTTCAAGTAATACTATTTTGTTCACCCATCCATCTAACCCTTCAAGTAATACTATTTTGTTCACCCATCCATCTAAACCTGTCAAGTAATACTATTTTGTTCACCCATCCATCTAAACCTGTCAAGTAATACTATTTTGTTCACCCATCCATCTAAACCTGTCAAGTAATACTATTTTGTTCACCCATCCATCTAACCCTTCAAGTAATACTATTTTGTTCACCCATCCATCTAAACCTGTCAAGTAATACTATTTTGTTCACCCATCCATCTAAACCTGTCAAGTAATACTATTTTGTTCACCCATCCATCTAAACCTGTCAAGTAATACTATTTTGTTCACCCATCCATCTAAACCTGTCAAGTAATACTATTTTGTTCACCCATCCATCTAAACCTGTCAAGTAATACTATTTTGTTCACCCATCCATCTAAACCTGTCAAGTAATACTATTTTGTTCACCCATCCATCTAAACCTGTCAAGTAATACTATTTTGTTCACCCATCCATCTAAACCTGTCAAGTAATACTATTTTGTTCACCCATCCATCTAAACCTGTCAAGTAATACTATTTTGTTCACCCATCCATCTAAACCTGTCAAGTAATACTATTTTGTTCACCCATCCATCTAACCCTTCAAGTAATACTATTTTGTTCACCCATCCATCTAAACCTGTCAAGTAATACTATTTTGTTCACCCATCCATCTAAACCTGTCAAGTAATACTATTTTGTTCACCCATCCATCTAAACCTGTCAAGTAATACTATTTTGTTCACCCATCCATCTAAACCTGTCAAGTAATACTATTTTGTTCACCCATCCATCTAAACCTGTCAAGTAATACTATTTTGTTCACCCATCCATCTAAACCTGTCAAGTAAAACTATTTGTTCACCCATCCATCTAAACCTTCAAGTAATACTATTTTGTTCACCCATCCATCTAAACCTGTCAAGTAATACTATTTTGTTCACCCATCCATCTAAACCTGTCAAGTAATACTATTTTGTTCACCCATCCATCTAAACCTGTCAAGTAATACTATTTTGTTCACCCATCCATCTAACCCTTCAAGTAATACTATTTTGTTCACCCATCCATCTAAACCTGTCAAGTAATACTATTTTGTTCACCCATCCATCTAAACCTGTCAAGTAATACTATTTTGTTCACCTATCCATCTAAACCTGTCAAGTAATACTATTTTGTTCACCCATCCATCTAAACCTGTCAAGTAATACTATTTTGTTCACCCATCCATCTAAACCTGTCAAGTAATACTATTTTGTTCACCCATCCATCTAAACCTGTCAAGTAATACTATTTTGTTCACCCATCCATCTAAACCTGTCAAGTAATACTATTTTGTTCACCCATCCATCTAAACCTGTCAAGTAAAACTATTTGTTCACCCATCCATCTAAACCTGTCAAGTAAAACTATTTTGTTCACCCATCCATCTAAACCTGTCAAGTAATACTATTTTGTTCACCCATCCATCTAACCCTTCAAGTAATACTATTTTGTTCACCCATCCATCTAAACCTGTCAAGTAATACTATTTTGTTCACCCATCCATCTAAACCTGTCAAGTAATACTATTTTGTTCACCCATCCATCTAAACCTGTCAAGTAATACTATTTTGTTCACCCATCCATCTAAACCTGTCAAGTAATACTATTTTGTTCACCCATCCATCTAAACCTGTCAAGTAATACTATTTTGTTCACCCATCCATCTAAACCTGTCAAGTAATACTATTTTGTTCACCCATCCATCTAAACCTGTCAAGTAAAACTATTTGTTCACCCATCCATCTAAACCTGTCAAGTAAAACTATTTGTTCACCCATCCATCTAAACCTGTCAAGTAAAACTATTTGTTCACCCATCCATCTAAACCTGTCAAGTAAAACTATTTTGTTCACCCATCCATCTAAACCTGTCAAGTAATACTATTTTGTTCACCCATCCATCTAACCCTTCAAGTAATACTATTTTGTTCACCCATCCATCTAAACCTGTCAAGTAATACTATTTTGTTCACCCATCCATCTAAACCTGTCAAGTAATACTATTTTGTTCACCCATCCATCTAAACCTGTCAAGTAATACTATTTTGTTCACCCATCCATCTAAACCTGTCAAGTAATACTATTTTGTTCACCCATCCATCTAAACCTGTCAAGTAATACTATTTTGTTCACCCATCCATCTAAACCTGTCAAGTAATACTATTTTGTTCACCCATCCATCTAAACCTGTCAAGTAAAACTATTTGTTCACCCATCCATCTAAACCTGTCAAGTAAAACTATTTGTTCACCCATCCATCTAAACCTGTCAAGCCCCAAAAACATAAATAACACATCCAGCTTAAGTCCAACTTAAATCTTCTAAACGAGCTATCATCAAGCAGACGGCGGAGGCTAACTAGTGGAAATACTTGGCATAATAAATTTAACTAGACCGGACGCCGCCCGGTGTAGTCCTTTAAATTTAACTAGACTGGACGCCGCCCGGTGTAGTCCTTTAAATTTAACTAGACCGGACGCCGCCCGGTGTAGTCCTTTAAATTTAACTAGACTGGACGCCGCCCGGTGTAGTCCTTTAAATTTAACTAGACTGGACGCCGCCCGGTGTAGTCCTTTAAATTTAACTAGACCGGACGCCGCCCGGTGTAGTCCTTTAAATTTAACTAGACTGGACGCCGCCCGGTGTAGTCCTTTAAATTTAACTAGACCGGACGCCGCCCGGTGTAGTCCTTTAAATTTAACTAGACTGGACGCCGCCCGGTGTAGTCCTTTAAATTTAACTAGACTGGACGCCGCCCGGTGTAGTCCTTTAAATTTTACTAGACCGGACGCCGCCCGGTGTAGTCCTTTAAATTTAACTAGACTGGACGCCGCCCGGTGTAGTCCTTTAAATTTAACTAGACCGGACGCCGCCCGGTGTAGTCCTTTAAATTTAACTAGACTGGACGCCGCCCGGTGTAGTCCTTTAAATTTAACTAGACTGGACGCCGCCCGGTGTAGTCCTTTAAATTTAACTAGACCGGACGCCGCCCGGTGTAGTCCTTTAAATTTAACTAGACTGGACGCCGCCCGGTGTAGTCCTTTAAATTTAACTAGACTGGACGCCGCCCGGTGTAGTCCTTTAAATTTAACTAGACCGGACGCCGCCCGGTGTAGTCCTTTAAATTTAACTAGACTGGACGCCGCCCGGTGTAGTCCTTTAAATTTAACTAGACTGGACGCCGCCCGGTGTAGTCCTTTAAATTTAACTAGACTGGACGCCGCCCGGTGTAGTCCTTTAAATTTAACTAGACTGGACGCCGCCCGGTGTAGTCCTTTAAATTTAACTAGACTGGACGCCGCCCGGTGTAGTCCTTTAAATTTAACTAGACCGGACGCCGCCCGGTGTAGTCCTTTAAATTTAACTAGACCGGACGCCGCCCGGTGTAGTCCTTTAAATTTAACTAGACCGGACGCCGCCCGGTGTAGTCCTTTAAATTTAACTAGACCGGACGCCGCCCGGTGTAGTCCTTTAAATTTAACTAGACCGGACACCGCCCGGTGTAGTCTTTTAAATTTAACTAGACCGGACGCCGCCCGGTGTAGTCCTTTAAATTTAACTAGACCGGACGCCGCCCGGTGTAGTCCTTTAAATTTAACTAGACCGGACGCCGCCCGGTGTAGTCCTTTAAATTTAACTAGACCGGACGCCGCCCGGTGTAGTCCTTTAAATTTAACTAGACCGGACACCGCCCGGTGTAGTCCTTTAAATTTAACTAGACCGGACGCCGCCCGGTGTAGTCCTTTAAATTTAACTAGACCGGACGCCGCCCGGTGTAGTCCTTTAAATTTAACTAGACCGGACGCCGCCCGGTGTAGTCCTTTAAATTTAACTAGACCGGACGCCGCCCGGTGTAGTCCTTTAAATTTAACTAGACCGGACGCCGCCCGGTGTAGTCCTTTAAATTTAACTAGACCGGACGCCGCCCGGTGTAGTCCTTTAAATTTAACTACACCGGACGCCGCCCGGTGTAGTCCTTTAACCAGGTCCGCAGTAGCCCTTGCCCGCACCCTATTTTTCCCTTCCAATGACAGTTTCTAATTCCAACTTGCCATGAAAGTGTGTAGGTAAGAGTCGCTGATTTATACATTGGAACCTTTTGCACGGGAATATAGCATGTGTGCGCTTAATAGGGCTGTCGAGATGTTTTCTTTTGTGCCGGTTCAGTGTATCTTTTAGACTGTGTTTTGTAAATTGAAAATGATATCGTTCGGGCTTTAGAATTTGAACGTAACTTAGCTGTAAATATGTAATATCATACAAATAGCTATCTATAGTTACCAGTTGGTTCTCACATACGGCAGTTGGTTCTCACATACGGCCGAACCCATTATCCAATATAACTCTGAGTTAACAGCTAACTCAGGAATAATTAAATAATTCATCTAGCGCCACCAAGAGTTAGAGGTAAACCTAGAGTCAAACTTTTAAATATTATAATACACCCACGGACGTGGGAGAGTTACCCACATCGATGGGTATCTTACATCGGTTGGATTATAATACACCCACGGACGTGGGAGAGTTACGCACATCGATGGGTATCTTACATCGGTTGGATTATAATACACCCACGGACGTGGGAGAGTTACCCACATCGATGGGTATCTTACATCGGTTGGATTATAATACACCCACGGACGTGGGAGAGTTACCCACATCGATGGGTATCTTACATCGGTTGGATTATAATACACCCACGGACGTGGGAGAGTTACCCACATCGATGGGTATCTTACATCGGTTGGATTATAATACACCCACGGACGTGGGAGAGTTACCCACATCGATGGGTATCTTACATCGGTTGGATTATAATACACCCACGGACGTGGGAGAGTTACCCACATCGATGGGTATCTTACATCGGTTGGATTATAATACACCCACGGACGTGGGAGAGTTACCCACATCGATGGGTATCTTACATCGGTTGGATTATAATACACCCACGGACGTGGGAGAGTTACCCACATCGATGGGTATCTTACATCGGTTGGATTATAATACACCCACGGACGTGGGAGAGTTACCCACATCGATGGGTATCTTACATCGGTTGGATTATAATACACCCACGGACGTGGGAGAGTTACGTCGCAAAACTCTGGGTGAGTATAAGAAATGTCAAAATAAATTGACGTTATGAGGCCCCGCTGATAACTTATTTTGTATTTTATATCATTCGACGTTATAGTAAGTGAAAATTTGGTGCTATATCAGCAGGCAATATATTTATGAACTCATATAAAAATAAATACAAATTATAAAGAACTTAAAACATATGTTTCCATATCTGACGTTTTTGTCAATCAATAAACTTAGTCTCCATGGAAACCACATACAATCGATTAAAATGATGTTATAAAAAAGACAAGAAAGTATTACGTATCGTAATGTAGTGTAAAAGAGATGGGTATAAAATTTTTTTGTTCGTTATTTCATTATTTATCTTTGGTTGGATTACATATCAGGCAATAGACACTGCAATCCTATTTTATGTTTCGTCGATTGAACTGCAATGTTCCCAACTCAAAATCACTATTATCAGGTTATCTAAATGTTGAGAGATGTAATACTGCTTTGTTCAAAAAAAGTGTTATTAGCATGGGCCCAATCATTTTTAATAAAGTACCCAATATAATTAAAAATGACACAATAAAAAATTTTAAAAAGAGACTGACATTACTATTGATTGAAAAATGCTATTATTCAGTAAATGACTTTTAAATGACTTGGACTTATGTATTGAATAATTTAACTAGAATTTATTTTTATTTATGTATTGTGGATAATTGCCGACTAATGTTGTAATTTTATTTTATTTCCATTATTTAATTTAATTTTCAATTTAGTGAACAACTTAATTAATGTTTGCATGCCTTATACAAGGTAGATTGTACAAGGCTCATCCATCTTGTTGTAACATCGTATTTTATGTACCTGCAATCTATTCAAATAAAATTTACTTTACTTTACTAACCCGGTGTTACTTTTTAGTGGCGCAATGCGTAAGAGTTAAAATTTGAGTTACCTAACTCAGAGTTTACAAATTCTACAATTATTCATTTAACCCGACTAAACATGCAAGTTGGCCTTATAGATTATTGAAACGCTCAAACCAAAGATGATTTAGTTTTTCTGACTCGATTATGCCAAAACTGGTGATAGATAGGTTATTGCGACTCGCGACTCACGATTTGTACTCGTTATGGAAGATACCTACTGTAAGGCAGTCTTTCATCCTATGCACAATGTTACGGAAACACTCGGAGTTGCCTTACGCCCCTAACGCCACTATTGAGCGTAGACGTGGGTGTAGACCGGACAGAGTTTGTGGCATAGTGCCGGCGAAACTTGAAGTGGTCCGGCGGCAATACAATTTGTTTAGTTCGAGGCTGTACAATGGGGTAAACAGTGTACTCCATATTCATTCTCGTTCTTATAGGGATTGTAAAAAACTCACTGATGACTGGCTTCAAACCCTCACCTATGAAGACCTAGAGAGATTGGTCAAACCCTGATTTGTTCCCAATATCGACCTCTTCCTTCCGAAATAGACTCATTACACATAAATTAAGACACACTCACGCACACACACACATACGCACACATACTCACACACCTATGCAAACACCCACACGCACATAATGCATTCGCTCGTACCTACATATATTCACATTATTTTTTAACGTATTATTCATTTTGTAATCTATCTTCTGTGTTTAGTATAAATTCTAGAACGCTATCGTCCTTTTCCTGAGGTGGGCGTTAATTCCTACGACGCAGTATTTTACTAATGTAGGTATCCTATCGCACTAAATGTTTTGTCATTCTGTGTTTTTGTTCAATAAAGAATGTATTTATTATTATTATTATTATTTATTGGGTTCGGCCGTTATTGGAATAGTTATTAAAGGCACAGAGCTTGTGTTGTCTGACATAGATCTTGTAAGAAAACCCGATATTCACAGTTCACTTAATGCAAGGAAGATATATTGTTGGTGCTACAGTAAGAGGAGGAATACGTGTCTTAGTCTCAGATCCTGCGACATACGATCGTCTACGATTTACTAAAACATTAAAATCACAATCACTTACCTATGTTAATTTCATGGATCATCATCGGCATAGGTAGGTATAATCTTTAGTAGATTTAGGTCATTCGGTCTTTACACTTATTCCTTCTTCAGAAAGCATGTAAAGTGCATACTCCACACCCGCAGCTCGTACCAATAAGCCAGGCCGTCACACTTACACGTATTAGTCCATACCTTGAAAACTACTGAACCGATTTTGATGAAACTTGCACTGTTCCCTAAGTTGAATTTAGGCCAATAAAAAAGAATAGTTACAATCCGATGAATCGTTTCGGAGAAATGCGTGGACAAACGTACATAAAAACAAACATACAAACGTACATACACCTGTAACATTTTGTATGTCAATAGATTATTCAAATTATGTCATATCTTGCAGTTCCAATAACATTATTGAATTCTTTATTGAAGTCGGGTAAAAATATGAATAAAACTTTATTTCTAATACTGTAAATATGCGGAGAATGACCCTAGAGCCTTTGTGTAACAGTAAAAACATGAGAAATGCGATGTTTACTGGCATTAGAAGCTGTTACTACAATCCGATTATACTATTTAATTTTTCTTTTAACTAAAACATACTGTTAACAGTATTTTTAAACTCGTATAATGCTACAGATCTGGTCCCGTAGAGAAAAAAAGAAGCGACTAACATAAGTATAAGGTGCATGCCAACCTCTTGAGGAGTCATTGTACTCATCATAATTAACAACTTTACTGTAGTACCAAACCTGTAATAGCGAAAAAAAAGACATCTTTCCTCTACATTTTGACGAGTTATGCGAACATAAAAGTAGGACCCGCTTTCTATTTGTTCCATACCTAGCGCGGCGCACGTTTTTTCTGCGCGCGTGATTCTGGCGTCCGTGCGAACGTGCACTAGGCCAACGTGCGCACGGACGCGAAAATCACGCGGCGGGACTTTATCACGCACTGGATTTTCAACTCTCGGTCTTGAGCCGAGCATTTAAAATCTAACAGAGTGCATCCCAACATGTGGAAAAATACAGTGTTGGATTTTCAACTCTCGGCGCTAAGCAGAGCATTGAATATCCAGTGCGCGATAAAATCCCGCCGCGTTATTTTCGCGTCCGTGCGTACGTCGGCTAACACCCCTCTTTGTACGTCGTGTTAAAGGGTTAAAAAACACATTCAACCATAGAGCGCAGTTGCGTCCCGAACCCCGCGTGGGATTTGCCAGAGCCGGTATGGGGAGTGCCACCCCTAAATATATTAATGTGGCCAGAGCCGGTATGGGGACTGCCACCCCTAAATATATTTTTCGTAGTTTCGCTACAACATTAGCGGTGCACAGAATACCTACACCTTCTTCATTCTAATAGTCTTGGAGTAAAATGTCAGTGTCACATCCGGACAGACGGACGTGGCAAAATTATGTGGGTTCCGATTTTGCCATTTAGCTACGGAACCCTAAAATTGTGTATTTGGTCGGTTTCGACTGCTGTGAGAGAGCCTGGACAAGAGAGAAGGATCATTAATGGGATATAAGCGATTGATTATTAATTCCTCATTGACAATGAAGTATGTATCAGAACAGCTGATAGTCTGTCGCAGATCCGGCGGGAGCACTCGTACGCAGAGCTCGCCCCTCAGCTCGTCTGTCTGTCACACACTCACAGTGTCGCGTGTTGCAGTTTTCATGGCGGTGGCGGCGCCGAACTTGGGCGCGTTCATGGGGCTAATGGGCGCGCTGTGCCTCACAATGGTGGCCATCTTATTTCCCGCCGTGATGGACATATGCGTCTACTACCCAGATAAATACGGATTTTGCAAATATAAGTTGCTAATAGATATATTCATCATTCTGTTCGGCCTTGTCTGCTGTGGCTCCGGCGTTTATACCAGCTTACTAGAAATGTACGAAACACTTTAATGTTGACATCTTGATCTTTAAAAACTTAAACTACCACTAAGTTAAAGTTTTTTATAGACCTTAATTTGTATTGGGTTGACATGTATACGGTTATCTTTCTTGGAACGAAGTTCTTTAGCGCGGCTTGCGGTTCGAGTAAACTGATAGAAATCGTCTCGCACCGAACAAGCGTTTTGCACAAAAAGTCAGTTTCCAGTGTCAAAAGCTATCTAGTATAAGTTTTTAGCTAAGAATTATACTGGATGGCTCTTTATTAATAAACAAAAACATTCGACACTTGAAACTTGAGACTATATTAGATGGCTCTGTATTAATACATAATATTCATCGAAAGGAACTTCGTTTCAACCGGGTGTCCCGCGACACCTTCCAACTTTATTTTTTGTATGAATAAAGCAATTAAAAGACTAACATTAACCATATGTATTTTTATTCGTTTACCAACTTGTCAAATATATAAATTATCTTATGGTGCGTTTACACTGGCGAAACATTAAATACATACATGTTGAAAACCCTGTGCAAAGATATAATCAAAGAAACTGTTTACAACAACAGGGTAACATACAGGGTGTCTTGTAATTTGACGTATTCCTTCCAGGTCTGGTAGTGTGATCCATTTGCAACAATTAAGCACCCCATAAAGCCTAGGCGAAAATTCATTGGATTCGAAAAAACACCATTTTTATTTATTTTTGAAAATTTTCCCGAATTTTTCCCTAAATATCACTTTTCTCTAAAGTCTAATGGCCTTCATTGTTATTTCATTGGATACATAATACTTGAACAAACCTTTCGGAAACCTTTCCGTGTAACCAAATTTTCTAAAACATCGAACAATTCTAAGTTAAAAGAAGAAGTTTATTAACCATTTTCAAAAATCATCTACGTACATGAACTTTGGTAACAGTTATCTCATAATTTTACTATGACATTATGCATAAAAATAACGGCAAACACGTCTGAATTTAATCAGCTAACAGTTATCTCATAATTTTACTATGACATTATGCATAAAAATAACGGCAAACACGTCTGAATTTAATCAGCTATCTAACGAGGTAGAACAGTAAAAAAAAGTATTTAGAGATGTCGCTGAAACAGTCCATAATGCTGGCAAAGGTCGAATTTGCAAATGGTATAAATATTAAAAAAAGTGTGTTAATCGAAATAATGAACTGGTTCATAACTTCCCAACAATCCATCACACGGAAGTCACAATTGTTCAAAAATCGCAACGGAACTGCAGCTAAATCACGGCTTCTAAGCGTTTTCCTATTCTATTAATGAACAACGATCCAACTGCGGGGTTACGCTTCAGTTGACGCCAACGATCGATCGAAACAATCTCAAAATCCTATTCTGCTAACAAAATCGAAGATGAGCGTGTTTAGTTGCGTTCTAATATTATTTTGACACTTGTTAGAAGAATCGAATCAAAGCTAAACTTCGGCGGTTTATCTGTCAAAATTCGCGGCTGAACATAAGTTAATAAAGTGTAACTTTTACCGCATCGATCTAGGAATGCTATCGTTTTCTTCCATAATAATAATATATGATGCTTTACGTGGATTTCGTTGAACTTGCCCATGTGGTTAACGTAGAAAAGGTAAGAAGAAGAAATTTATCTTCAAGAGTATGTAATAATGCTTTTGACCTTAAGCATCGTCAGTTCATTAAGACGTACCGACTCGCCAAACACCTCGCAAGAACTTTTCACTGAGGAGTTCAGTCGTCACTTGCCCGTCAATCTTCTTTCTGACGGTTTTGATTCGGAAACAAAGGTAAATACATAGTTACTATCGTTTTATTATGCGCCAGTACCTGTGTGTTACAACGTGATAAAGTATTTTCTATTGACTCTATTGTCGTTTTCGATCTTGGTTGCACTGGCTTTTTATGCAATTGGTTCGTACCAAACATTGGTAGGCCAGTCGCAATGTCATGCCGTATCACATCCCTCAGATTCTCAAGCAATAAACCAAGTGACAGAGGTACTTAATATGCCACCTATTTAAAAAAAGTATTCCAAGCTCCAGGGAAGATCATGATGAAATCAAAAGAGGGTAAGTTTTGCAATATTTCCATTTCTGTTTGTATGCAGACCCAGAGTTAAATCCTAATTATAGACCGCGTGGAACTATTTGGCCGCGCCTTAGGTATGTATGTGAGCGGTAGTACGGAGGGGCGGGGGCGCTTGCTGTCATTACTCAGTACGGCGCCATACTTCGCGACTTCAACACGCGTAGATAGTTCCGGCCAGTTTAGATAAAACGCACATGAGCTTTCAACACTATGATGAGTCTGCCGATAAACAGACAATTTAAGAATGTAATATTTAAAGTGATGAGAAGATTTAAAGAGATGTTGATAGTTTGGAATATAAAACTGATGCGAATATACATAAATTAGTAGCGGAAGCAACAGGGATATCAGAACGTAGTGTAAGGAGAGTGATTGCTGAAAGTAAAACTAACTTGCAAAATACATACGGGGAAACAAAATTTAGATTTCCGCGCAGACCAAAATAAATAAAAAAGAAAATACAAGTTGATGATTTTGATTTGGCAGTGTCAAGGAGAAACATAAACCAGTTTTGTTCAGTTGAGAAAAAAATTCCGAATCTTCTAAAACTAAATGCTGTATTAAAAGAAGATAATATTTTACATTGCAGACTAACTTTTTAAAGAGAATTTTTGCACAAACTGGGATATTCATTTAAAAAATATAAATCGAAGAGATCCATTTTAACAGAGAGAGCAAACATTGTTGAATGGCGAGTGAAATACTTGAGAGCCATAAGAAAATACAGAGCAGATAACCGAAATATATTCTTCTTGGAAGAAGCCTACGTTAACCAAAGTCACAATGTTCAAAAATGTTGGCAATCTTTGATTGCTTGATTTCTTGTGAGCCACTTCACTTAATGAAACGCCGGTTCGTGAAGACTATGTAGTTTAATACATGTACATACAATAGATAATTGTTACAATAAATAGAACTCTGACGATCCATAAAAATTGATCTCACTCGTGCAGTGGCTGTCAACGCAATGACGCGCGACCGCGCACCCCCGTGCGCCCGCGCTCCTGGTTGACATTAGTATCGTTCGGATATGGTTTCAACAATCTTCATTGGAGCCTGGAAATTATACCAATATAGGCAAAAGAAGGCGTTAAATAATAGTTCACGCTGATAGTCCGAACGGGTTAGTCGAAGATGCTTTGCTGATTTTCAAGATTCAAAAACGGGGGATTATCACGGAGATATACAACAGGGTTGATCGAAAATTAATACCTAAACTTTCCCCAAACTCATTCGTAATTATAGATAATGCTGGTTATCATTGTGTGCAAGCTGAGAAGAAACCACCGACTATGTCCAGTGTGAAAATTCATATGCAGAACTGGTTGCGAAATCATAACGTGCCATTTTCTCCCACAATGATCCAACCCAAACTCATGAGGTTAATTAATACGACTCAATCAGAAAAAATATACACGATTGATGAACTTCTTAAAGCTGAAGGTCATATTGTTCTAAGGATACCTCCATACCATCCAGACCTCAACCCGATCGAGCTTGTGTGGAGAATCATTAAAAATTGAAATTGTTGTCAAAATAATTAGGAATAATCTAATTAAGTTAATTTATCATTCATAAATTCGTCAGTGCTGTAGTAAGCTTTCTCTAAAAAAGATTTTTTAACCTACTTCTTAATTTTTCAGTTGTATATTCCCTCCAATGTTTTAGTAGCGTATTGTAGAGAATTGGCGCCATACAGAGCTTTTACGCAGCAGAGCTGTCTTGGATCTAGGAATGCAAAGTTTGCTATTGTCACGTCTATTTCGCATTACTTTGTCTGACAATAGGGGGAATAGGTGTGGGTTCGATTTGACAAAAATAATAGTCTCTAAAATGTACATGGATGGAAGGGCAAAAGTTAATGGCTCTCTTGTTTGCCGGTCGGCGCCAAACCTCCAAATAGCGCTGGCACTCAAGTGTGCCACCCGTACCCGCGCTTTTTAAATCTCCATTTTTAATTATAATTCAAGGCTAATATCCTGTGCAGGCATTTTTAGTCTGTGGTCCGGTAGATATTCACGTCAACTAAATGCTTCAAAACTTATAAGATTCGGTTTGGAACGTAGAAAAAAAAAATTAAAGTGACGTTTTGACAATGACATTTGGCGCGACTGATATCTCCGTGTGTTTTTTTATTGAAAATAAAGTGTTTTCGTGTCTAATCGACGGTAAGTGGATAAATATTCATTTATAAGTAGTTATTACATGGTTTTAGATAACATTTGCATGAAATAACATCATGGAAACCATTTTGTTTGAGCAAATAATGTTACGTAAACAAACGACATTTTTGGCCATACTCTGTTGTAATCATATTTTGTTTATAAATACATCTCTCGTAATACGAGTATAGTTTAGATTTTATAGTATGGTATGTTTATTCAAGAACCCAAAACAGTTTACAATAAGTGCCAAGAGCCAATTGAAACATCAGTGGACCATTTTTTGTAAGCAAGGTCATAAATATGTCGCGCCGCGGGAATTCCGCCCGACACTTGACAGATAAAGACATATCAAGTTTATAGACCTCAGCGGTTAAGATTGTTATTTTCTAACCATTTTATCATAGATTCTATAGAATTCTTAATATCAGCTTCGTATGTCTCTGTTTTTACAGGTAATTGTGATGGTACTATCATCGGCAAAAAGTGTCATTGGGTTGTCGATACTTTTGGGTAGGTCATTAATATACAGTATAAAAAATAGTGGGCCTACGACAGTACCTTGTGGCACGCCAAATTTAACTACACGCTCTTTTGATCTATGAATTATTTCATGCTTATTGCTTTTATTTACTGCCGAAATTTCTGTAAATTGTATTCTGTTGCTTAAATAGGATTGAACAAGGCTTGAGACATTTCCTCTAATTCCATATGCTTCTAATTTCTCAATTAGAATGTCGTGACGCACATGGTCGAATGCCTGTGTCATGTCAAACTCAAACTCAAAGCATTTATTTCAATTAAACCAATTACAGGCACTTTTGAATTGTTAAAGAGTCAGTCAGTTAGTCAGAAAATTGAAGCTAGTCGCCCATTCCAAAACGTAGATCTCTATGGAGAAGAATGGGCAAGAAACTCCATGGACACTCTTTTAAATCAAAATTGTTACAAAATCCTGGGTACACTGTTCTTGTTGCTTCTATATGTGAGAACAATGTAAAAAATAGATAATTAAAACAATTCAAAATATAAGATTAAAAATAAGCCCCGGCAGCTAAGAGATGACCAGTCTCCACTGACGGCGCCCGTTCACGAACATGACGCGTGGATCAGCACCATCCAGCTCAACCATTTTGTAGGGAACCGAATGATCCAACACACGCGGCACCATCAGCGAGACATTTAAGTAAGCATGACATACTCTCAACTGCCATACTCTTTCAAGTCAACATACCTACATCATAACATAAAACCGCTCCATGGTACTCACATTTACAAAATTGAAAAGATGCTTCTAATTTATACAAAACTATAGTTTGCAATGATTGTATTTAAAGATTAGTAAACAATAAATCTATAGTCTATATATAGTCAATAAGTCTATAGTAATAACCTAATGTCAGAAAAAAAAGGGACGCATTTCTTCTAAACAAAAAGAAAAACAAAAAACAAAAAAAAAATTAACAAAGCCCAAGTGGCTGTGGAGCAGGACCAGCATTTAGCCAAGCATTTTTATCTATGATATAATCATTCAACCTATAATATGATTGTCTACATAGTGTGCGTTTAATGCATGTCATGACACAAAATATTGTACATACAGGAATATTCGCATCTACTTTTGTCATGACATTGTGTAAAAAATCATATATTGCCAAATTTATTGTTTTACCATTTCTGAACCCTTTCTGTTCTTTCGTGAGTATATTTTCTTTTTCAAGATAATTATACAACTGTTTATATAAATACTTTTCAAATATTTTTGACATTACACTTATAAGGGATATGGGTCTATAGAATTGCATTAGCTCTTTATTTTCTTTTTTAAATAATGGTTTAACTATAGATATTTTAAGTGCATCCGGAAAGGTACCAGTCTCTATACATAGATTAATTATATGGCTTAGATGCATCGATATTTCACTTGCTACTGATTTTATAACTTTTGTTGCTAGACCATCGTATCCTACACTATTTGTGTTTTTTAAAGTTTTTATAATTTTAAACACCTCGTTTGGCAGACATGGAGCCAGGAAAAAAGAATCTTTTCTTGTTTTTATCAATGAAGTTGCGTTTTGTCCAGATTCTGCTATAGGATTAATTTTGTCAACGAAATAATTATTGAATGCATCTGCAATGTCCTTTGGGTCAGTGATAATGTCATTGTTGACACTAATTTTGTCAATACAATTTTTCGGAATGTTGAATTTTGAGTTATTTATTATTTTGCAAGTGGCTTTAGATTTATTTTCTGAAGTATTTATTGTGTAGTTGTTTTGTGCTTTCTGAGTGAGTTTAACAATTCTTTTAAACAGTTTAGAGTAATTAGTAAGTTTTCTTTTATTGATCTGGTTTGGTTTAAATCTGTATTGCCATAAAAGCTGTCTTTTCTTTTTACTACATAGTTTAATGTCACGTGACACCCATTTCGGTTTTCTCATAGTATTTATTCTGACATTCTTTTCAAGAAAGCATAAGTTATTAAATAATGAAAATATGTCAAGGAAAGATTTGTACGCTGCATAAGGATTATTGGTTTTGTAAATGTCAGAAAAAGATACATTATTTAAGCAATTTTTAAATTTTGTCTGAATATTTTCATTGCAGTAGTCACGTCTTTTTACCCACCAGTATTTAATGTTACACTTTTTTTGTACTGGGAATGTCATAAACTGTGCTGTGTGGTCCGACAGAGCTAGTTCCAAGACTTCGACCTTACATGCTTTGCGAAAATTATGAGCAATATTGTCAATGTAAGTTTTACTTTTTAGCCTTGTAGGTTGATTTACAGCTAATTTTAAATTATAGTTTAGTAAAAGGCACTCAAATTCAATAGATTGATGGTTCCTTTTTAAAATGTCGATATTAAAATCCCCTGCAATGACAACATTATGATACCCCTTCTTAGTTAGCTCTTTTAGGAGAAGCTGTAATTTATCCATACATACGTCCAGGTTATTTAGATTGGGAACTCTGTACACACATTCAAATATTCCGGGTTCTGATATGTTGGCTATCTTCTTTAATTCGGTGAAGTGATGTCCGTTCTTTACTAAGATGCATGCTCCACCTCTCTTGCTTGCTTTTCTGCAGCATTATTTGAATGATATTTAAAAAATTACATGGTTGAACCGGGAATTGAACCCGTTACATGAGAAAAACAATCACCCTGTAGCTTTATCATACCGATCGAAAGGCTTCATCATAAGGATTACTTTTAGCTAAATAACAGAGTATCACAAATAAAAGGAAGACCATGAATTTTAACATTTTTAATACAAAATTAATCAATTTATCAAATGCTCAAAATGAGTCCCTTCCTCTGTATACAGGGTTACTGGTTAAGTCGACCTAGATCCTTTAAGAGGTTTTAGTTTTCATCATTCCTAGCTGATTTGACCATGAAACACCCCACCCCAAACCTAAACCATATTGAGATATTGGATTTTGATTATTTTTTAAATAAAATGAAGATTTTTTTGTATAATTGTCCTTTTTTCGGGTTTCGTGCCTCTAATTTATAATGGTTTTGCAATTTTCGTATAGTAGATTAGTTTGATTATTATTCTCAATACAAAAAAAACAGGTAACTGAACCAACTGGGTAGTAGTCGACGATTGAAAGTTTAAAAAATAAATAAATTTGTTTAAACATTTTTTGTTCTTTTAAGAATATTTCAAAAAAAGTCTATGACAGTTATGCTGCAGACATACTAAATAAAATCTACGTTTCTTTAGCTATCCAACAAGGTATAACAAACTAGGGTATCATCATGATATTCAGAAAAAAACTGTGATGTAATGCACGTATCAAAGTCCAGTTAACAAGCACAGTCACAAATCGAAGGGAAAACAGTCCAGAAACACAAGCCAAGTCGAGTAAAAATCCAAGAGCACTAAGTATCACATCTACTACGGACGAATCGCGTATGCAGACTAAAACCAAACAGAATAACAACAAAATGGCCGAAAATAATGTAAGTCGCCTACACCTACGCGTACACCTACATAAATCGTCCCGCTTGCACGCACCACAGCTCCATCGAAGGACAATAGTACCGTCATTTTTGCTAGTACCTGGGACCCTTTTATGAAAGTTTTTTCTAAGAATTGTGATAATACCCTAGCTTGTTATACCTTGTTGGATAGCTAAAGAAACGCAGATTTTATTTAGTATGTCTGCAGCATAACTGTCATAGACTTTTTTTGAAAGATTCTTAAAAGAAAAAAAAATGTTTAAACTTATTTTTTAAACTTTCAATCGTCAACTACTACCCAGTTGGTTCAGTTACCTGCTTTTTTTGTATTGAGAATAATAAACAAACTAATTTACTACACGAAAATAGCAAAAACATTATAAATTAAGAGGCACACAATCCGAAAAAAGGACAATTATACAAAAAAATCTTCATTTTATTTAAAAAATAATCAAACTCCAATATCTCGATATGGGTTAGGTTTGGGGTGGGGTGTTTCATAGTCAAATCAGCTAGGAATGATGAAAACTAAAACCTCTTAAAGGATCTAGGTCGACTTAACCAGTAACCCTGTATACGTTTATAGCATATTTAATTATTTAAGTATTTGTTAGTTTTTGCTTTATATGTGTGTAGGTATATTTAATATTCTTGTTTACATCATATTCTTCTCTTCTTGTTCTCACACACTATTGCCTACATTTCTTTTTCATTTCTCCTTTCGCAGGTCTGCTGGAAGAAATTTCTTAAGAAATAAGCAGTACCTTTGTACTCAATACTCTTAATGTCGTATCTGTTTATGTTTTATTGTGTGTACATAAATAGTAATGTGGCGGCATAACTACATCGCCACAATGGAACGCGTCACACTGACGTCACGCAAAATCCTGCATCGTTCAATCAGAGTTTACCGTGCGACTAGCATATACGAGGAGGGATCAAAAAGTAGTGAGAATGAGATAGAATATAATGACTTTTGATAACATAATAATTTATTTTTCTACATAGTCTCCGAGTCTCTCTACACACCGAGTCCAGCGCTTTTTCAAGGCTTCAATCCCTTTCAAAAAAAAAGTTTTGTCTTGGTCCTGCAAAAAGCTCTCCACGGCATCCATCACCTCGTTATCGTCATCGTACCTGTTTCCCCTTAAGTATTCTTTCAATTTGGGGAATAGATAAAAATCGCTAGGCGCCAGATCTGGTGAATAAGGGGGGTGGTCAACCAATTCGAAGCCAGCTTGCTGAATGGCAGCCATCGCAACTGCCGACTTGTGCGCGGGTGCGTTGTCGTGATGAAACAGCACGCCCCTTCGAAGTTTCCCTCTCCTTTTCTCTTTGATGGCATTCCTCAACTTGGGAATTAAAGCTACATAATATTGGCCTGTAAATGTGGTTCCACGCTCCAGGTAATTAATCAACAATATCCCTTCTGAGTCCTAAAATATTGAGGCCATAACCTTGCCAGCCGATGCCACGGCACGAAGCTTCTTCGGGGTCGGTGATGATGGCCGTTTCCATTGCGAAGATTGCTGATTTGTCTCAAACAAAATGATGGACCCATGTTTCGTCCATTGTTACGAAACGAGACAAAAAGTTTTCAAAATCTTCTTGAAACTTGTCCAACAATATCTTCGAAATGTCAAGTCGATTTTGTTTCTGACTGTCGGTTAACATTCTCGGCACCCATCTTGCGGAGACTTTTCTCATATTCAAAGATTATTTCAATATGGATTGAATACTTCCATATGAAATGCCCGTTTCTTGAATTAAGTATCGGATGGTAACTCTTCGATAGCTCAATACAATTTTCTCGACTTTCGCAACATTTTCTTGGGTGACTGACGTCGATGGACGGCCGCAACGATGTTCTTCTTCCGTGCTCGTTCTCCCTACTCGAAATTGAGAAGCCCACCTTGCGACAGTGGAATACGGTGGAGCAGACTCTCCTAATGTTGCCTCCAAATCGCAATGAATCTCTTGCGTCGTTAACTTTTTTAAACAGAGGTATTTAATAAAGGCTCGCACTTCGTTTTTCTTCATTTTCGAGAACACGTTCCAACACGAAGCAAACAAATGACTACATTCAGAAAAAAAAACAAAAGAGAATCGAAGATTTTTTTCTTTATTAATATTAAAAATATGTATCTGAGCTATGCCTGCCAGTATTTTTTTTTCTTACCAAGGAGTATGTCGTTCTCACTACTTTTTGATCTCTCCTCGTATACAACATCCTGGCATCAACCGTCGGGCAGTAGCCCACCAGACACAACACCCGTCTGGTCGGAGGATCCTCCCTTTTCTATAGAGGATGAGTGAACTTTACTCCCTGTTCCTCATACCTCTATAGTAAAATAAAAAATATCTTTATAATTATGGGGATTATTATTACACTACATATGATATTTATATCTAGGATTATAGATCTACGAGTCACAGATAATGACAATATAATATAGGACGTAATGAAAGATTTCTAAACTTTTGTATAACCATACGATATCCATCTATGCCATAAAATTTTTGCTCCTAAAAGTAACCTTATTCTCAGGAGATTCGGGATTTCCTTTAAGACGAGATATGATGACTCCTATTCTTAATCCTGCTCCAAACACTACTGAGGCCTACCTACAATGAGAAGCATATAAGTGCTAAAAATGTTGTAGAATGGTGATATGAATTTTAAAAGCATGATTTAGGTATGCATTTTTTGTATCTCTATTCAATAATTTATTTAAAAACAACATACCTAATTAATTAATAAAATAACAAAATTATATCCTAACTTAACTAAAACTATTCACAAACTAAAATATGGCGTCGAAAAATTCCTCCGCATCGCTGTCGACTGGTAACGTGCCCAAGAGACTGGCGGCATTGTCACGTTGTATGGCAATGCTTAGCCTCTGGCCAAGGTAAAAGCCGGCCGTTGTATCTCTTGATTTGATTATTTATTTATTTATTTAAACTTTTCACACTTAAAAAAGTACAAAGGCGGACTTAATGCCTTAGGCATTCTCTACCAGTCAACCAAGGGTGGTGAAGAGATTAGATGGCAGGTGCTCTGTTAGAAATGGAACAATTTGTACATAAATAAGTTATAAACTTATAATACACATACATACATATTTACTATAATATATACCTATATTATATATATTCTTAGCGAAACCTCCCTCTCCAAGACCTGGCTCAAGCGGTGCGCTATAAAGGACGGCGCGCGCTTAGCAACGGGCTCCTTTTTTTATCGGTCGGCAACGGTTGAACATCGCTACCCTCGCTTGTACTTTTATATTCGGTCGTGATATTGTTATTTTGGTAATTAATTTATATGATTTGCAGTAATTAGAGTTTCGAATGTCATAGAAGTTTTGTTTGTTAATTAAATAATTTTAGAAAATACTTGTGCGTTATTTTAAAAAAAAACTGTCCTCACTTCTGGTTTCTAAGAATATATTATATACAAATTCAAGAGAGAGAGGTTTTGAGATGACTACGCTATTTATTTTGAAAATAACTCCGCAATCTCCGCTTAAATGCATACCGACTGGTGGCCGTCCTGATGTCAAGAGGTAGCGCATTCCAAAGAAGAATGGACTGAATATGAAAGGAAGAATGAACAAAGTCAGAAGTATGAGAAGGACAGAGTAGGAGAAGATTGTTAGAAGAACGAAGATTCTTAGCGTGTGAAGAATATAGATTATCCGTACTAATATTATAAATTCGAAAGTAACTCTGTCTGTCTGTCTGTATGTTACCTTTTCACGCCTAAACCACTAAACGGAGTTCGATAAAATTTGGCAAGGAGATAGATGGCATTCTGGGGAAGGACTTTGTCTCAAAAATAATTCTACAGGGAGGAGGGATAGAGGGGATGAAAGTTTGTATGGGAAACCCAGTATTTCGTAAGTTAGGGATATGGAAATTCTAATTTATGCTTTTGGTAGGAAATACAGAATTATATGGTTCACCGTTTTTGACAAATCATCCCCTAAGGGGGTAAAATAGGGGTGGATTTTTAAATAAATAATTAAAAAAAATAAAAATAGTTTATTTCAGACAAAAATGTCCATATGCAAGGCAAGGTTGTTAGTAACAAGAATTTTGCTTATATCTAATGTTAGTAATTAAAAAGTAACACAAACTAGACACACCGCCTACCCCTGCTCAGTAGGCTCATCGGTCCCGCAACACATGGAGTTCAGTGAACCTACTGAGCAGAACAGTATCAGTTCTCTCGCCAATCATCCTGAGGACGTGAAGTCATCTACGCTGGCGTCAGCAAACATGCACTACAGTATCGAGGAAGCCGAAACAGAGCCCTGAACACATTATTGTACTGGACTCGCAAGGCATTGTAGGCTCTCTGTGTAAAGTTTGCCCACAGGCCGCTCGTGTAAAATGTCTGGCAGAATGCCTTGAACATTGTTATTTTAACAGGAGCAGTACACCGAGCGAACCTGTGTGCCAACATATTACCACGCACCGACAATGCCCTGCGCTCCCTCTCAATATCCAGTTCGTCACTCAAATTCTCAGTTATAATGTGACCAAGATATTTAAATTGTGCAACACGACTTGAGGTACACCGTTAAGTAATATAGGTGGTATAAAGATATTAGTTTTATTTTTACATTTAAATAACATGAACTCACTTTTACTTTGTACCTCAAGCCATGTTCCACAGCGTTAACCTCACACACCTTTAACAGCTGTCTAAGACCACCAATTGAGGGGCTCAGCAGCACCATATCATCAGCATAACTCAAATTATTGACACATATGTCATCAATATGGCATCCAACATGCATGCTGCTGAGCTCCTCAATCAGATGGTTAACATAAATATTAAAGAGTCGTGGGGAAGTCAGCCCGCCCTGCCTGACGCCACACTCCAAAGAATATTCATTTGAGTATACATTTCCCCACCTGACTACATTAAGCTGCTCACTATACCAGTAGGCGAGGATATTCACCAGATCATTTGGGACACCTGCACTTCTTAATTTTGTCCAGAGCTTATCATATGACACCAAATCAAAAGCTTTGGACAAATCCAAGAAGCATGCATGTACTGGTGTTTGCCTTTTTACATAGTAGTCAACAGTGTGTTTCAGAGATAAAATTGCACTTTCAGTTGACAACCCCTCTCTGAAACCAAACTGTGTATCCCGTAATTTAACAAAATGATCCAATTTTCTATCCAATAACCCATCAAACACTTTTGCTATTATAGTAGCTAAAGAAATCGGCCTATAGTTACTTCTGTCAGAAATATCAGCAGTGCCATTTTTCACTATTGGCACCACCACTGTTCTCATAAGATTAGATGGTAGATATGAGTGCCTTATACAAAAAGTGTAAAACATGGCCAACACCCTATACAGGTGTACTCCCCCATGCTGCAGGTGCTTGACACTGAGTCCCTCATGACCCGGTGACTTCCCTCTTTTCATATTTTTAACAATGTCAGCCACGTCTTTACTTGAAAAACCAATAGGCTTTTCTACTGGGCCATGTTCAGTATCAGACACCAACAGCAAGGAAGATTTCACCTGAAAATGATCCTTGAATGAATTGGCAATCATTTTAGCGTCACTGATGCCATCAACGCACACAGGCAGACTAGCCTCACCATGTAAACGCTTGGTGCCCTTCCAGAACTTATTAAATTTCTTAGCAGAATGTTGTGAGGCAATTATATCCATTTTTATCTGTTCCTGGTTGTTCTGACAGTACTTTAAGCGTGACTTGAAAACTCGGCGACTTTCACACATTTTATCATACAAAGATCCACTAACTGGTTTACCACCTAAGACATACAATTGATGGTCCAGTCTAGCCTGCCTGTGGGCGTCTCTGACATGCTTGTTCCAACCATGCACACACTTAACATTAGTCGGCTTCCTAGGTAAGAGACTGCGACTTTGTGCCGAAGCCTGACTCAATATATTAACAATATTGTTATATGAGTTGTCAATTATAGATTTGTGTTGTATGTTTTGACACATACTATCAGCACAATCATGAAGTTCATCAGGAAACATAATTTTTCTGAAGTTATTATTACAAGTTTCATGATATTTCTGAATTTCTTCTAATTCTCTTACCCCCCATACAATGTTATTACGTAAATAGCTGTGAACTTCTACTTTAGCTTTAATTACTCCTAAATTACAAGTCACCTGTAAAGGGAAATGATCTGACCAATATACATCATTGTGAACCATAATATTCACCACAGACTGCCATGCTGGCTTGGTTACCACGCAGTGGTCCAGCCATCGCTTACACCCGTATACTTAACTTTGAAAAGTATAAGTTTCAGATGGCATTCCTAATTTGACTAGATCGGCACATATCCAGTCATTTTCCTCACAAAAATCAAGAAGTTCACTACCGAACGGAGCATTAGGATGTGCATTGAAATCCCCTAACATAAATTCTACTTCGATACTATTGTCTTGTATAATTGCATTCAACTCACCCAAACACTGAGTAAATTCCGGTAAGTTCACAGTTTGGTCAGTCGGCATATACACGCACATAACTAACATTTCACGACCCGCTCCAGTCATTATTTTAATCGCAACAATACGCTCACTTTTGCACTTCACCAACGTAACATTGCGAAAGGCACTTTTTCGCCACAGAAGCGCAACCCCTCCGTGAGGTCTGCCTCGTAGCACTCCAGCTGTCAAGTCCACCGCCGACTTCCCCGTGTAGCCGAAGTTGTCGTCAATATCACCCAATACCTGAGTATCATACGGAAGTAGCCAGGTTTCTTGGAGGGCTATTACATCTATTGATTTACATAAAGTTCTCACACATTCCATACTTCTTTTAATATTTTTGCAGTTATAACTTATTAACGTACTATCCATTTAATTGTATGTCAACTTTATCGGAACCCCAAGGTCTAAATCGTATGAATATCCTAAATGTTATCCCATCCGGCCACAAGTTATCATTTAGAAAGGTATCAATTTTATTAATTGAAACGAATATTATAAAAGAGTTGTACCTACGGTCTTTCTTTCTTCATGACCACTTTTTTAGAGAGACGTTTTCCTGAGTCTTAGTATATATATATTCACATATGTCAGCCTCCATTGTATCTTTGTTTACATTGGAAATAAACAAAGGAATCTTTGTTTCCGCCGCCTTGAATTTTGTTTCTACACCAGTTATTGCCTTTCCCATTTTTCCAATAAACCGATTCTTATGTCGTCGACGCTGTATAACAGTCCACTCATCTGTTGGCTTGTTTTGTTTCCATTCACCTGGAGACTTAACTATTTCCGCCATCGTTGGTTGCGACGTACACGGCGGCGTTTGTTTACATGCAGTAGTGTCTGAGGATGGAGACAAAACTTTGTTCGCGCGCTCTAGTGACAATGACGTTTGCGACGCCTCCGCCGCCGCCACCGGCCGATCCACAGACGTTCTCGGTGCGAGGGGGATAGTCCTATTTACACATGCGCGATAGTGAGAGAGAGACGTCGGCGACGGCTCAAGCGCATTCCGTCCCGACGATTTTGTCATAATGCCGGTACTTGATAAGTCATGTGATAGACCTACCGGCCCACTATCCGAAAAATATGCACCTCTTTTTTCCGTGTTAATATTTGGGTAATTAACCAAGGAAGTTAGTTTCAAATTGTCTAGATCTATACGTACTGTTTCTACCATGTCTACAGTTGCATAGTTTTCCTTAATTGCTTGTATTTCACTACAAAGTAGCAAAATGTCCTTCAGCAACTTCGTAACATCTATGTGATCAAACGATATTGGAGGCAACTTTTGTAAGTCCCGTGCAACGAAGATGGGGATCACATCCGGATCAATTTCCTTAAAGAGACAGATAATGTCCTCTATGCCTCTCTGTATTTTGCCATCTCGCCTTCTTGATTTTTTCCTCTGAGAAGTCGTTACAGATTCAAAAAGCAAAGTTTTCGCCTCGTCGATATCTGGTTCCGAGAAGGCAGACAGGCACACACGAATTATAGACTCGTTATCCATCAAATCATGTTTATTTTGGATGAATGCTAGTACTTCACTTATAATAATATTGCAATTAGAACACTTCAACTTATTAACCGCCATTATACACTTACATGGATACAGTTATTAATAAATCATGTTTTTATAGTAGTAATAAGCATTATTTCATTCATATTTTTAATTATTTCATGTTTATTGGCTTATTTACTTTGTGTTTATATTACGAAACCTCGTGTGTTATCTGTGGTCTTACTTGTATTTGACACTTCTTTCTTTTGTGATGTACTGACGTGAGATTTGATTTTTATAACGGTGCATTGCGTATTATTTTACCAATTATTTCGTGATATTATTGAACAAATAGATCTAGACCAGCCTTTCCCAAAGTGGGCGATAACGCCCCCTTGTGGGCTCTGCAGGCCTAAGGGGGGGGGGGGGGGCAGTAAGAGACCCAGAAAAAACATGGTGGCGTTGTGTAGAAGCTTAGGTGGCGATTTGTAATTTCATCTAGGAGTAGTTTTTAATTAGGTGAAAAAATGGGGGCGCTAAAAAAATGCAGTAGACAAAATAAGTTTGGAAACCACTGATCTAGACTTTAGGTAATTATTCGTTTGCTATTTATACTACCGTTACAGTGTATTATAATGGCAGAAAAGAGGAAGCATAGCCAAAATTTCACAATGGATGAGAAAGACAAGCTGCTGGTGTAATTGGTGTAGTGTACAGACACTCTTTTTATTATTCGACTGCAAGTAGCCACACTTCTCCCACCTATGTCTGCCACAGCCAACAAATGATTACCCGTAGCATAAAACCTCAATGCTGTTAATAACTGATTTATTGGAGATATAGAATTATTTCTGAAATAAACAAAAAATGCTTTACTTACATAATTGTAATTATGACAATACAACGTATCGTCACAGTATCGTCGACTAAACATAGAAAAAAAACCACGTTCATAATTATGTTAATTTTTTTTTGGTATTTTTTTAATAAATAAATAATGTTATTTTATAGGCTAAGTACTTAGAAAATCTTTAATATGTTAAGTACTCACCTATTATCAGGAAATTCTAAGGCGTCTTCAATCTTTTCCAATAAATACAACACTGAAGATTTACCTAACCTTATATCTCCGAAAAAAGCCAGTTTCATCAAAACTTTCGAAGTAGTTTGGTCGTTTCCGATATATTTTTTGTCTACGGCTGTTATTTACGTCGAATTTAGTAGAAACAGTTTCTAAATTTTCAACAAATTCATATAAATCGCTATCCATCTTCGTTGCTTGAGATATCACTTACGTATGTGCTGGTCTATGGGCCGACATTTCGCCCACCTAAATTTAGGGGACCTTATAACGTTTAACTGACCCCTTACTGTTGGTGAAACAGAAACCACCCTCTAACAGCCCCCTAACCGTTCTTATGGGATCCCTTAAACTCCTAAGTTTGATGTCGGATGTCGGTGGAAACGGGCATAAGAGTCGTAGCGTGATTTTACCAAATGCAAAAGAATTTTTCAAATCCAACTTTTTGTTCACAATTTCATGGGTTTTAATTTTTTTGCGCGGAACCCTAATTATTTTTCTAAAATAATAGTGGCCTAAGTTACTCCCCGTAACATCAGCTATTTTCCAGTGAATGTCCTGTCAAAATCAGTCCAGCTGTTTCAGATATTATCCGGAACAAACAGACAGACAGACAAAAATTTTAAAAATTGCTTTTTTGTTGTTATAAGTATATACATTCTTATGTATTAAGTAAAAAGTTGTTATTTTGACATTACAAACAGACACTTCAATTTTATTTATTTGTATAGATGGATAGATAATCCTATCTCATTTCGGCAGCTCTTTAAGTACATAACGTATTGAGCGCTACTTTTCTATACATCTGATTTCGTTGTCCTTGATCACTAAAAAAACGTGTCAGAATAGATAAATAAAACCATATCTTTGACTCGAAGTATCAGTAATTGGAACATTCATCTCGTTACATGATCAAGTATCTTCATCGGTAACATAAGTATCAGTAATTGGAACATTCATCTCGTTACATGATCAAGTATCTTCATCGGTAACATAAGTATCAGTAATTGGAACATTCATCTCGTTACATGATCAAGTATCTTCATCGGTAACATAAGTATCAGTAATTGGAACATTCATCTCGTTACATGATCAAGTATCTTCATCGGTAACATAAGTCGAGCTTTTTTCCTTCGGGAGACGCTGCATGTTATGTAGAATGAAATATATTTTTAATATTATTTTCTGTATATTTTTTTAGACTGTCGAAAATTATTGCGACTTGATGAAACTAAAAATTCGACGCAGGCGTGTACCAAGCAATCGTGATGTCTGCGTCTAATTTTATACTTTAAATCAATATTGATACAGTTGCTTATTCAGTGAAATTTAATGATTTTTCCGTTTGGTGGAAACTGACCCATATTGGATAAAACAATCGAATAAAGTTTGTTCTTGAACTTTGATATATTTTGCTTTACGAAAGAGGCCTTATATATTTTATTTACTGACAGTTTTTGTCGAATACTTTTCAATTTACACCAAATAAAGAGGTATCCAGTTTTCGTATATTGACAAAAAAGTTGACGTGCAAATGTGTTTTGAAAGATCTACTTACAGATATAAACATCATTTCATTTCATCATTTCAATTCATAATAAATTCTGCTCATCCAACTGGAAAATTTGGCAGAATAATGTGGTAATTATTAATAAATTACCTAAATTCGAAATGGCAGCAGTTTATCCTCAATTATGATTAGAACCAATCAACCGGTCTCACAAACGAACAAAGCAAGCCAAACAACTCAATCAAATTGATTCCTGATGTTACATTTCGAACTTCGATATGTGATTAGTATTCCAATCTAGAACTGAATGTAGGTAACTGATGTAATATTGAATATGAGCACGGTAGGAATCCTTGTGGCGATATTATACTATTGAAAATGATCATGTTCTGCAATATCGATCCCATTGTTACCTAAGTTTGATTATGCTTCGATGGAGTCTGCGAGCTGTGGGCGACGGGACTCGGTGAGGAGTTTGAATAAATAGTAAGTACTGAAGTTTGCGAGCTGTGGGCGACGGGACTCGGTGAGGAGTTTGAATAAATAGTATGTACTGAAGTTTGCGAGCTGTGGGCGACGGGACTCGGTGAGGAGTTTGAATAAATAGTAAGTACTGAAGTTTGCGAGCTGTGGGCGACGGGACTCGGTGAGGAGTTTGAATAAATAGTATGTACTGAAGTTTGCGAGCTGTGGGCGACGGGACTCGGTGAGGAGTTTGAATAAATAGTAAGTACTGAAGTTTGGTGGAATAATATTTTGGTTCTGACAGGAGATTTTGAGGTTTGACTGCCTACTTTGTTATTAGTTAGGAAATTCTAGGTAGCATCTCGTTGCCATCTCGTCGTGTCTTTCTTGGTAATATCTAAGTTTTCGCCTACGCCAACCCCTCGAGTCCGAGTCACTTGAAGTCAGAGATTCTTCAGTAATTTCGTCTAATGAAGAATCACCAGCACCCTAAGGCCGTTTGCCCACCGCCACGTCAACGGGACGTCAACGAGAATGAGATGATGGCGTCGAAATAGCGATACATACAAATATTTACTATGGCCGCGTGTCTATTGCTCACCGTGCACGTTCGATTCAAATAATCTCGTTTCTCGTTGATGTCCCGTTGACGTCGTGCTAAGGACAAACAGTGTAATTGTGTTACACACTTTCAATCACATTCCAAATGATTTGAAACATGAAGCAATGCACCTATTGTACATTGTTTTTTTTCACTCACAATCAATGCACTTGCCATGTTATATCTACGTCACCCCAGGGGCATGAAACTTAGAACTGTTGATATTTTCGACCTTAATGACATGCAAGTGCTGCAATCTTTTAAACTTTTGCAGAACTATATTGACAGAACTGTCAGTCTGATTGTCACACTCAGTCCCGGGAAATGTTGAACTTGTTACCGTTACTACCAGGGGCATGAAACTTAGAACTGTTGATATTTTCGACCTTAATGACATGCAAGTGCTGCAATCTTTTAAACTTTTGCAGAACTATATTGACAGAACTGTCAGTCTGATTGTCACACTCAGTCCCGGGAAATGTTGAACTTGTTACCGTTACTACCAGGGGCATGAAACTTAGAACTGTTGATATTTTCGACCTTAATGACATGCAAGTGCTGCAATCTTTTAAACTTTTGCAGAACTATATTGACAGAACTGTCAGTCTGATTGTCACACTCAGTCCCGGGAAATGTTGAACTTGTTACCGTTACTACCAGGGGCATGAAACTTAGAACTGTTGATATTTTCGACCTTAATGACATGCAAGTGCTGCAATCTTTTAAACTTTTGCAGAACTATATTGACAGAACTGTCAGTCTGATTGTCACACTCAGTCCCGGGAAATGTTGAACTTGTTACCGTTACTACCAGGGGCATGAAACTTAGAACTGTTGATATTTTCGACCTTAATGACATGCAAGTGCTGCAATCTTTTAAACTTTTGCAGAACTATATTGACAGAACTGTCAGTCTGATTGTCACAGTCAGTCCCGGGAAATGTTGAACTTGTTACCGTTACTACCAAAGCTGTGAACAAAAGCAAAAGCAACGGTGCTTTGGTTGGAAACCAGTGTTATTCGCGTTATTTGTTATTTTGTGTTGTTTATTGAGTTGTTGTTACTAGTGTTGTTTGTTGTTGTTACTAGTGTTGTTTGTTGTTGTTACTACTGTTCTTTGTTGTTGTTACTACTGTTCTTTGTTGTTGTTACTAGTGTTGTTTGTTGTTGTTACTACTGTTCTTTGTTGTTGTTACTAGTGTTGTTTGTTGTTGTTACTACTGTTCTTTGTTGTTGTTACTAGTGTTGTTTGTTGTTGTTACTAGTGTTGTTTGTTGTTGTTACTACTGTTCTTTGTTGTTGTTACTA
This sequence comes from Fissipunctia ypsillon, assembly GCA_947568875.1. Lineage (NCBI taxonomy): Eukaryota > Metazoa > Arthropoda > Insecta > Lepidoptera > Noctuidae > Fissipunctia > Fissipunctia ypsillon. The sequence goes on along the minus strand of OX387643.1, from coordinate 58,436,864 downwards.
GTGTTGTTTGTTGTTGTTACTAGTGTTGTTTGTTGTTGTTACTAGTGTTGTTTGTTGTTGTTACTAGTGTTGTTTGTTGTTGTTACTACTGTTCTTTGTTGTTGTTACTAGTGTTGTTTGTTGTTGTTACTACTGTTCTTTGTTGTTGTTACTAGTGTTGTTTGTTGTTGTTACTACTGTTCTTTGTTGTTGTTACTAGTGTTGTTTGTTGTTGTTACTACTGTTCTTTGTTGTTGTTACTAGTGTTGTTTGTTGTTGTTACTACTGTTCTTTGTTGTTGTTACTAGTGTTGTTTGTTGTTGTTACTACTGTTCTTTGTTGTTGTTACTAGTGTTGTTTGTTGTTGTTACTACTGTTCTTTGTTGTTGTTACTAGTGTTGTTTGTTGTTGTTACTACTGTTCTTTGTTGTTGTTACTAGTGTTGTTTGTTGTTGTTACTACTGTTCTTTGTTGTTGTTACTAGTGTTGTTTGTTGTTGTTACTAGTGTTGTTTGTTGTTGTTACTACTGTTCTTTGTTGTTGTTACTAGTGTTGTTTGTTGTTGTTACTACTGTTCTTTGTTGTTGTTACTAGTGTTGTTTGTTGTTGTTACTACTGTTCTTTGTTGTTGTTACTAGTGTTGTTTGTTGTTGTTACTACTGTTCTTTGTTGTTGTTACTAGTGTTGTTTGTTGTTGTTACTACTGTTCTTTGTTGTTGTTACTAGTGTTGTTTGTTGTTGTTACTACTGTTCTTTGTTGTTGTTACTAGTGTTGTTTGTTGTTGTTACTACTGTTCTTTGTTGTTGTTACTAGTGTTGTTTGTTGTTGTTACTACTGTTCTTTGTTGTTGTTACTAGTGTTGTTTGTTGTTGTTACTACTGTTCTTTGTTGTTGTTACTAGTGTTGTTTGTTGTTGTTACTACTGTTCTTTGTTGTTGTTACTAGTGTTGTTTGTTGTTGTTACTACTGTTCTTTGTTGTTGTTACTACTGTTCTTTGTTGTTGTTACTAGTGTTGTTTGTTGTTGTTACTAGTGTTGTTTGTTGTTGTTACTACTGTTCTTTGTTGTTGTTACTAGTGTTGTTTGTTGTTGTTACTACTGTTCTTTGTTGTTGTTACTACTGTTCTTTGTTGTTGTTACTAGTGTTGTTTGTTGTTGTTACTAGTGTTGTTTGTTGTTGTTACTACTGTTCTTTGTTGTTGTTACTAGTGTTGTTTGTTGTTGTTACTACTGTTCTTTGTTGTTGTTACTAGTGTTGTTTGTTGTTGTTACTACTGTTCTTTGTTGTTGTTACTAGTGTTGTTTGTTGTTGTTACTACTGTTCTTTGTTGTTGTTACTAGTGTTGTTTGTTGTTGTTACTACTGTTCTTTGTTGTTGTTACTAGTGTTGTTTGTTGTTGTTACTACTGTTCTTTGTTGTTGTTACTAGTGTTGTTTGTTGTTGTTACTAGTGTTGTTTGTTGTTGTTACTACTGTTCTTTGTTGTTGTTACTAGTGTTGTTTGTTGTTGTTACTACTGTTCTTTGTTGTTGTTACTAGTGTTGTTTGTTGTTGTTACTACTGTTCTTTGTTGTTGTTACTAGTGTTGTTTGTTGTTGTTACTACTGTTCTTTGTTGTTGTTACTAGTGTTGTTTGTTGTTGTTACTACTGTTCTTTGTTGTTGTTACTAGTGTTGTTTGTTGTTGTTACTACTGTTCTTTGTTGTTGTTACTAGTGTTGTTTGTTGTTGTTACTACTGTTCTTTGTTGTTGTTACTAGTGTTGTTTGTTGTTGTTACTACTGTTCTTTGTTGTTGTTACTAGTGTTGTTTGTTGTTGTTACTACTGTTCTTTGTTGTTGTTACTAGTGTTGTTTGTTGTTGTTACTACTGTTCTTTGTTGTTGTTACTAGTGTTGTTTGTTGTTGTTACTACTGTTCTTTGTTGTTGTTACTAGTGTTGTTTGTTGTTGTTACTACTGTTCTTTGTTGTTGTTACTACTGTTCTTTGTTGTTGTTACTAGTGTTGTTTGTTGTTGTTACTAGTGTTGTTTGTTGTTGTTACTACTGTTCTTTGTTGTTGTTACTAGTGTTGTTTGTTGTTGTTACTACTGTTCTTTGTTGTTGTTACTACTGTTCTTTGTTGTTGTTACTAGTGTTGTTTGTTGTTGTTACTAGTGTTGTTTGTTGTTGTTACTACTGTTCTTTGTTGTTGTTACTAGTGTTGTTTGTTGTTGTTACTACTGTTCTTTGTTGTTGTTACTAGTGTTGTTTGTTGTTGTTACTACTGTTCTTTGTTGTTGTTACTAGTGTTGTTTGTTGTTGTTACTACTGTTCTTTGTTGTTGTTACTAGTGTTGTTTGTTGTTGTTACTACTGTTCTTTGTTGTTGTTACTAGTGTTGTTTGTTGTTGTTACTACTGTTCTTTGTTGTTGTTACTAGTGTTGTTTGTTGTTGTTACTACTGTTCTTTGTTGTTGTTACTAGTGTTGTTTGTTGTTGTTACTACTGTTCTTTGTTGTTGTTACTAGTGTTGTTTGTTGTTGTTACTACTGTTCTTTGTTGTTGTTACTAGTGTTGTTTGTTGTTGTTACTACTGTTCTTTGTTGTTGTTACTACTGTTCTTTGTTGTTGTTACTACTGTTGTTTGTTGTTGTTACTACTGTTCTTTGTTGTTGTTACTACTGTTCTTTGTTGTTGTTACTACTGTTGTTTGTTGTTGTTACTACTGTTCTTTGTTGTTGTTACTACTGTTGTTTGTTGTTGTTACTACTGTTGTTTGTTGTTGTTACTACTGTTGTTTGTTGTTGTTACTACTGTTGTTTGTTGTTGTTACTACTGTTCTTTGTTGTTGTTACTACTGTTGTTTGTTGTTGTTACTACTGTTCTTTGTTGTTGTTACTACTGTTGTTTGTTGTTGTTACTACTGTTCTTTGTTGTTGTTACTACTGTTGTTTGTTGTTGTTACTACTGTTGTTTGTTGTTGTTACTACTGTTCTTTGTTGTTGTTACTACTGTTGTTTGTTGTTGTTACTACTGTTGTTTGTTGTTGTTACTACTGTTGTTTGTTGTTGTTACTACTGTTCTTTGTTGTTGTTACTAGTGTTGTTTGTTGTTGTTACTACTGTTCTTTGTTGTTGTTACTACTGTTGTTTGTTGTTGTTACTACTGTTCTTTGTTGTTGTTACTACTGTTGTTTGTTGTTGTTACTACTGTTGTTTGTTGTTGTTACTACTGTTCTTTGTTGTTGTTACTACTGTTGTTTGTTGTTGTTACTACTGTTGTTTGTTGTTGTTACTACTGTTCTTTGTTGTTGTTACTACTGTTGTTTGTTGTTGTTACTACTGTTCTTTGTTGTTGTTACTACTGTTCTTTGTTGTTGTTACTACTGTTGTTTGTTGTTGTTACTACTGTTGTTTGTTGTTGTTACTACTGTTCTTTGTTGTTGTTACTACTGTTGTTTGTTGTTGTTACTACTGTTGTTTGTTGTTGTTACTAGTGTTGTTTGTTGTTGTTACTACTGTTTTTGTTAATATTAGGTATAAACGAGTATTTCATTGTGATTCTCGCAATGAGTTCTCGCCAAGCTCGTTGCATTTTTGGTTGCGACACTTTTGGTAAGTATTGCAGTTATTCTGAAGTTAAATAAGTATATATGACTATTCTGTAATGTTAAAATACATTGTCTAACATCTTCAACCACTGTTTCCACAATCAACGTTTTAATAAGTTGGAATTCGACGATTCCAAAGCTCGACATTATAAATATTTTAAATCTATATTTTATCGTATTAAAACTTATACAACTTTGAAAACATACACCTGTAAAAAGTCATTATTTATTTTTGTACCTATCTTGTTTGTAAATAAACACTATTATTTTCAGGAGTGTCAATACATGGTTTTCCAAATAAAAATAGATACCCAGCCGTCTTTGAAGCATGGGTAGCAGTCATACCCGAAAATATAGTCCATGAAGATCCTGAGAAGCGTCTGAAATCATTAAAAGTGTGTGACTACCATTTTAAACCTGAACACAGGACACGGGGCCATGGTGTAACTAAAACAGCTATCCCCTGTCTGTATTTAGAAGGTAAATGTATTTTGTATATGTATCCCACCTAGGGCTGCCCACCCTCCGGGTTTGACCCCAAAACTCCACGTTTGAATGATGCATCTCCAGGCTATGGGTTGACATTGTATATCTCTGGGTTAGACAGGGTGGGAGCGAAATCCTAAGTCCTATCGCTCACTCCACTTCTGAGTTCTCCAGTTTATATGTGATTGACCAAATTACTTATGTTTCAGGTGTCCCAAAAGTAATAACAGATCTGCATACAGAGCATAATTATTGCTTACCAAGGATGAGCCTAGCCGTTTCCTCAACAAAGATTGAAATGACTATACCATCATCATCATCTGGTGTAACACAGGATACAGGTAAATAATTATTGTCAGACATAATATTTCAGATCAGATCTGCAGATACACGATCTGCAAATACAAGGCAGTTCTTAATATGACCAAAAATGATTGTCACTCATTGTCATCCACAAATGTATTGGTTGTCATATTATCTTTATTTGTTTTGGTTCTGAGAAGTTAACAAATAAAGTTATTTACTTTAATGTAATAATACTGGATAAAATTATACTTTCTAACCAGTATTTACTTTCTTCTTTATAGGCATTGCATCTACGAGCCATGTGCATGTGGAAACATCAGTGGAAGCTTGTGTGCCGCATAATGAGAAAGAACCTTCTAAATTTGCAAACATCAAATCAACAAATCAAAGATTACCAAAGGCAAATCAAAAACTTGAAGAAAATGGTTACTCGGATGAAGAATAAAGAAGAGTCATTCAAAACCCGACTGTCAAGAGCAGAAAAAATGGCACGATCGTCTGTTAAAATAACTAGTGGTATGTCCAAGGCAGCCAGAATTCTCACTGAATTACAATGCAGGGAGTCGGGAAAAAGTTCAAGAGGTCGGAGATTTACTGAGGAAGAAAAAGTACTTTCGCTTTCCTTACTAAAAAAGAGTCCAAAAAGTTATAGCCTTCTCAGCAAGTATTTTTGTTTGCCATCTAAGAGGACTTTGTTAAACGTTTTAAAATCGGTTAAATTGGTTCCTGGCATAAACAAAATAATTTTTGAAAAATTAAAAAATACTGTTTCGAAAATGAGTGCCGAAGACCGTTTATGTAGCCTGATTTTTGACGAAATGTCTATAACTCCGCAGGTCCACTATGACAAATCTAGGGATGAAATTATTGGTTTTGAGAACCTTGGCACTTACAAGACCCATAAGTTTGCTGACCATGTCACAGTTTTTATGATCAAAGGTTTGAGAAAAAATTTTAAGCAGCCAGTTGCCTATTACTTTAGCCAAAATATGAAGTCTGTAGATTTAAAAAGTATTATTATAAATGTTATAACAAATATTCAGTCCACTGGACTACAGGTTTTAGTGACTGTCTGTGACCAAAGTGGAGTAAATACTGCCACTATGAACAGCCTTATGTTAGATGCAAAACGTCAATGTTTAAGGAATGGAAAAAATTTCAGAAACAATGTTTTCATTGTTGGTGGTAAAAAAATAATACCCCTGTATGATGTGCCCCACCTCTTAAAAGGTCTGAGGAACAATTTATTAAAAAAGGATTTAATATTTGTTGATCCCATTTCAAAAGAGGAGATAGTAGTGAAATGGGAATATTTTGAAATACTATATCAGGCTGACAAGTGTTTTGGTGAGCTTCGGTTGATGTACAACCTTACAGAGGAGCATGTAATCCCCGAAAAAATTAATAAAATGCGGGTTAAGCCAGCTGCACAGCTGTTTAGTCACAGCGTAGCTGTTGGCATCAAACATTTGTCAACTAGGAATGATGTTCCAAAAGAAATGGAAAAAACAAAGAGATTAAATTGATTATACTAGCAATAGAGCGGCCATCAGAACAAATGTCATAGAAAAACTGTGATCTCATGTCTCAGTAACGCCATCTAGCTTTGAATAGCAACCATAAAAGTTAAATGTATTAAATTCAGCTATCATTTCATAGATGGCCAGTGTGTAATAGAGATGTTACCAATCATTCAGATATCGACTATCGATAAATAAAAGTTCTATTTTTTTCTTCAATGAATAGCAAAAAGTTAGGAAAGCAATAAAATGCAGTAGTTTCAGAAATTTAAAAAGAATTTTACATAAAATATCTTTTTGCTTTCAAATGTGTTTCTCACCAATTTTATCATGTGACTGGGATCAAGAAATATCACAACACTTTCTTGATTAACTGGATGTGGAAAATTAGTTTTTAAATTATCTGGATCACTCAACAATTTACAACCTAATATTTCGGCAGTACTAAAATTTGTTGGAGCACCATCGAAAGTTATACTGACAATTTTTACGCCTACTTCGTGGCATAAGCTTAAACATTGCCTAATTAATGTAGCTTTTAATTCAGCTTTAATACTATTTATGAAAAAATATCCTACTGGTATTTTCCACTTTTGGTCCAGTGATACTACCATAAAAACAAGAGCTTGAGAAGCTATTTCATCTCTTATATCACCAAAACCTAAATTGACAAAACCTTCATAAGTTTCGGTGTTCCATATTTTTTGACGTCTAATAGAAATCTCATCAAAAACTAAAGAACAAATTAATTCCTTTCCCTTTTTGATTCTTTTTAATTTCAAAGCACGAAACGACTCATTAGTAAAACCAGGCTGTGCATCTATACTAACATACCATCTGCGTAATGTTCTTACATGTGGAAAAACTTTATGAAAACACTAGCTGACCCGGCGAACTCTGTTCCGCCTTAAAGGCAATAAATAAGCAGATTTTCGAATTTATTAAGTTAATTTTTTTATTAGAAAAAAAAAGAAGTACATTAATCATTTATTATTGTTTCTGCATTTCAGTACATAGGTTGCTCTTCACTTAAGTACCTTGTGATACACGACATTTTTTGTTTTCTTATCAGGCGCAAAAACAAACAACGCAGATGGTCTTCCGACCCGTGAACATGCCACATATCAATTGACCATGGGAAAAACATGGATGTTCTAGATTCAAACCACAAACTTTTAAGGATTGGCCTTGTGATTTGTTGATGGTCATGGCAAATGCAAGACGGATCGGAAATATCGGTTGGGATCATCGGGATCCTCGGAATGAGAACTTCCTCACCTTTGAATTTTCCTTTCAGTATCGTCGCGTAAATTACATTGTTCATCAATTTTCTAACCACCAAACGCGTACCGTTGCACAGTTTTGGTTGGTTTATGTTTCGAAGCATGATTACTACGGAGCCAACCTTTAGGCGTAAATTGTGTGGTGGTAAGCCAGGCACATCCAAGGAGTTTAAATTGTGTGGTGGTAAGCCAGGCACATCCAAGGAGTTTAAATTGTGTGCTGGTAAGCCAGGCACATCCAAGGAGTTTAAATTGTGTGGTGGTAAGCCAGGCACATCCAAGGAGTTTAAATTGTGTGCTGGTAAGCCAGGCACATCCAAGGAGTTTAAATTGTGTGCTGGTAAGCCAGGCACATCCAAGGAGTTTAAATTGTGTGCTGGTAAGCCAGGCACATCCAAGGAGTTTAAATTGTGTGCTGGTAAGCCAGGCACATCCAAGGAGTTTAAATTATGTGCTGGTAAGCCAGGCACATCCAAGGAGTTTAAATTGTGTGGTGGTAAGCCAGGCACATCCAAGGAGTTTAAAAATTCAATTGGATAGTTGGTGGCTTCATCTTCATTTGTGACGCAGTCAATAGATTTGAATGAATGCATTGTTCCAATGATCTTATTTTGAATTATATAGTTCAGGTCGTCTACATCTTTATTCTTAGCCGCTAAAATTGCTCGCTCACTCAACCATTCATAATTTTTGTAGTTAGAAATAATGTCTGGAAATACATCATCCTGAAATTATAATAAAAATCTTAGTGGAGTCGTACTCGCGCTTAACTATATCTACTAAGTGGTTATCAACATAAGACTTGAAAATTTCCCTTTCGTTCGCATCTTCTTCATTAACTGGTTGGTTTCAAGAAAGTTTGTATTTAATAATAAGTGGTTGTGAAACTCGATTGCTAATGCGGCCAAAAGCAATATTTGAACATCTGATTTCTATTTTGTTCTTGTGATAGAAGCCGCTGATGGACGAACAAATCTAGGGACTAGTGAGGACTATTAGGCAGTGTGGGTAATTTTAATAAATAGAACACATAACATAACATCACGAATTGTTTCCTCCAAGGGTTATGCAAACGTTTACCCATAGCAGTACACCCACATGTTGCCAAACAAAACTTAATAGAAAAAATACGAAAAATCGAGAAACGTGCAACATACTTCACTTATAGTACAAGGTACCGATCCTTTTTGTAAAATGGATCGACCAGTCTTTCCTAGACCTTGATCCTTTGTTGACATTTAAATTAAAAAACAGGATTATGTTCAATTATTTACTTACCCCATAAAATTATATCGATAACAAAATCGATAAACAACAATATTATGGACATCTCTTACAAGAAAAAGTTAAGCTACTCAACAATAGAGGGCGTATATTACAAAATTACCAAATATTCTAGAACTTTTTATGAAAATTATTGAATTCTAATTAATTACGGTGTAAATTTAAAAAAATCTTACGAAAATAAACCGCAGTTAGGTCCAGTCATTTTACCGTAACGTGATTTACAATAACGCAACGCGCAACTCGGCATATTTACTCAGTAAATGTTTTTCTTTTGTTGAATAGAGTGGACACAAATACGATTTGACATGCAGGAGTGCCAAACTAGACTGAGCGAATTAAGTCCACGAGGACTTAATTAAATAAACTATCGGATTACGATTTTGTTCGCTATGTCCTGTCTATTGCTAGTATAATTTAATGTCTTTGGGAAAAAATCATACCATTTATACTTCTTATTGACAAGTTATTTGATAGCCTAAATGGTGGTACTTTTAATATAAAAAACGGCAAAATGTATACAGGAGCTGTAAAAAAAAACTCTCCACATCACCAACTGTGGAATGATGCGAAAAGCTTTTTGAATTCTGTACGGTATGTTGATAAGGTAAGCAAAGTAGTAAAACGAGTGCCATCTTTACCAAATTGGATTAAAACCATAGAGGGATACCAACATTTGTGGAAAACTTTAAATGAGAAATACTCCCAAGATTGTTTCCTGACTCGAAACTGCAACCAGGATCCTCTGGAAAATTTCTTTGGCAATGTCAGGAGTATGGGTGCTCGCAATGTCTCACCAAATTGTGTAGGCTTTGAAGGAGCATATAAAACATTGCTTTTAAACAATTTTAGTGCTCACCATTCACCTCGTGCAAATTGTGAAGAGGACACAAATTCTTGCCTACAGTCATTGCAGTTTTTTATAACAGAAAAAGAAACAAACCAGGAAGAACCAGTTAAATATGGAAATGTGTACATTGGTGAGCCACATGAATTGTTTACGAGAGACAACATCGAAACTTCTGGCATCTCCCAAAGAAATTATGTTTGTGGATGGGCATTAACAAAAGTATTAAAACTGGTAAAAGGGTGCAAAAAATGTAAGCTTTCTCTGTGTGGCAGTAAAGACGAATTAGGCAATGAATTTATAAAATGAAGGGAGTATAATAAAAACAAAACTTGGTTATTATATCCTTCTCAAAACTTATCTTTATCTTTTAGCCACATCCAAACTGTGGTATCCATTTTTTTAACACATGATGTGCACTTACCAGGTCTAAAAGAAAGAATTAAATTTCTTGTAGAAACAACGTCTGATTTTTCGTATCATAACTGTAATAAACATACAGAAATGGTGATAAAATGCTTTACAGATATCTCGGTAAATGTATTAGTGTATAGTTGGTGCAAAATTGTTAATAGAATTTTATCAGGCAAATGCAATTATGATGGTGATGACCAAATTAAATTAGCAGCCCTTTCATACTACTTAAAATATAAAACGAAACCAAAAAAGTAAAATAATGGCATCACTGATGTAATATAATTTGGTGTTCATGTTTGACCGTTCTTATTTCATTTAGGGCCCACACGGACCAGTATATTAAAATTAATTTGTTATTAAAATGTATTTGGTGAACCAATGATTGATGTCTAAATAATTAAAAATGTTGTTTACTGTGATTTGGTTTTATTATTTTAATTTATAGGCGATCGGACACCAACAACCCGATTTGCATTTAATTATTGTTCTTATTCTCTTTAAGTTAAAATCTTTCTGCTGTGGTGATGTATTTATTTTCTTTATTAAATGCAAATCTGGCTGCGGTGTAAGGTCGCCTTCCAGTTCAATCCGTTTCAAATATGGCGGTAAACTTAATAAAATAATATAGGTATATATGTATATTTATATATATCCCACAGCCTTGGTGTTTAGTTCTGATAAAGTTTCATAGACAGCAGCACTTTCTTCATGGCCGTTCTTTATGGTCGACTTGCTTCTCTTATCCATTATAAATAGTTACTACTCTTTGCGTCACCCTTGGTTAGCAGATACAGCATGCCTAAGGCAAGTGCCAAGACAGCCTTTTGTCAATCACAACTCCCAGGTATTTTATGGTATCTATCTTGTTTATTGTAGGGCAGTTACAGCTGTTGTTAGTACCAAGGCAGTTATGTATTCTAAGACTATACTCTGGGGGAGGTTGAGTCCTACTGTCGATTGCGAAACACATATAGTTGGTCTTTGAGGTGTTCAGGGTGAGCAAATTCTTCCTCAGCCATAGGTCAGTGATAGCCAAAGCAGATTCAGCATCCCTCTTTATGATGTCCCAGGATTTTCCCGTTATTACCATAGCAGTATCGTCAGCATATGAAAAGACTTGTGTTGTTGGAATTCAAGTTGCAGAGCTCATTTATGTAGATGAGGAATAGTGTTGGCCCCAGGACGGAGCCCTGGGGCACCCCAAAAGTCTGTTCAGCTTCCTCACTCACTAATTGTGATATTAATTAGTTAATTTCTTTTTCTATGCTACCTAAATAGTATTAGATCCTCTTTAGAAGAACTTTTTTATTTCAAATTAAAAAAATCTGTCCTGTCAATTCCTCTGCGCCTCGCTGGTACCTAAATTGCCTGTCTAATACATAATTTTAAGTTTAAAAAAAGGTTGTTGTTGTCGTTGTTTAATTTTATGTTTTGTGGTTTTTGTTAAATTATAAAATTTAACAAAAACCACAAAACATAAAATTTCTTCAGTTTCTTTCAAAGCTAAAACATAAGTTTTAGCTTTGAAAGAAGCTACATTTTATAGCTTCTTTATATTTTCCCTATCAGCTGTTTTTAATACCGTAGGTATCGGTGCCAAAGCGGAGCTCAGTGATAATGATATCGCACACAGTATCGCAAAAAGTATCGATGTGAAAGCATTCAGCATAGCTATTCACAAACGCTTCGATTCGATTCGGAAAGTCGTATGTCTATCTCGCTCGCTTTCATAATGACAAAAAAAACAAGATACGACTTGACGAATCGAAATCGAATCGCAGCGTTTGTGAATAGCTATGCTGAAATCAAGACTAATTTATTCTAATAAAATTCACCTTTCACTTCAACTCTGTTACCGACACCTATACCTACCTATTAATATATTTGTCAGAAATACAAAAGAGTGTCAATCCCGTGATGACCAAGAATGTTAACTAAATAAAACTAAATAATTGTATAAAATTAAATCTTATGACGTTGCATATTTGTTAATTTACAGTAGGTAGGTAATAAATGAGTGTATGATTAAATCAGTGTTTTCTTTAGCAAAATGTTAAAATAGTATTTATACGAATACGGTGCTAATATTTTCGCATGAGTACTTCTCCATCCAACTAAACATAGTTATTCCCTCATTTTGATATTATATACTACTTACGTATGTGATATAAAAGACGCTTTTGGAAATGTCCGATTGACGCACCATAAATCTTGGTCACCCTACTTCTAACTTGCATTATAGGTTTTAAGTGCGTAGGTCGTGAAATCCAAACATTAGGGCTTTATTCATACTGTCTACATTTTCTTCGTGTCAGTGGTTAGCAAGCTCCGTTTAAGAGAACTGCGTGGCCGCGCGGTTCTCCATGTGCCGACCGCGCGGCCATGGTTAGCAAGCTCCGTTTAAGAGAACTGCGTGGCCGCGCGGTTCTCCATGTGCCGACCGCGCGGCCATGGTTAGCAAGCTCCGTTTAAGAGAACTGCGTGGCCGCGCGGTTCTCCATGTGCCGACCGCGCGGCCATGGTTAGCAAGCTCCGTTTAAGAGAACTGCGTGGCCGCGCGGTTCTCCATGTGCCGACCGCGCGGCCATGGTTAAACCTTTATAACTTTCTGAATATTGGATCTACGAATTTGCGACTTTTATTGTTAGTGTTTTACAAATTCCTTCGTAATGTTGACGTAGTCGTTTTTCTTCGTCTTGCTGGAGTAACGGACACGACGTTCTTCGGACAACTGACTGAACTTCGAGCAAGCGTGTCGGGTGATGTACTCATGTTCAGATCCTACCCATCCCTCTTGGGTGGGTAGGATCCGAACATTTTTAGGGCACACGTTGACAATGGGTCAGTCATAAGTTTCGTATAGTTGTCAGGTAAGAAGAAGATATCTAACTATTACTTCTGTAACGTCTAACTACGCAAATAATAATAAGGCAGCTGGATCAGGCTCGTGATTCAGAAGGCAGTACTTCTGGACAAGACTCGTATTGTTAGGAGCTTCCTATCTCTGGAGTCCTGAGTGCTGACCGCCGGTAGCTTGGACCCTGTTCCCGGTACTGTTACCGGTTGTCTGTTCTCTTCAAATCCGGGTGAGTATGAAATTATATTATTATGTACTTTCTACCTTTATCTTGGATATCACTGACACCAGTGAAGGAAAAACATCGTGAGGAAACACCTGAAGCCCAACTACCTTAACTAAAAACGTTCAAAATTTAGTCGCAATCTCATCTCAGCGACAACCAAATGTCAAAAATCTAGGGAAATTATTCGTCATGCTCCCAGGCGGAACCACTTTTGCTTTAACAAGTAGGTAATAGGTTACATAAAAAAGTCTACGGAATGTCTATAAAATTCTAGTCCTATTAAAAGAAGTTTATATCTCTAGTTTCGACGTAAACTTTTATTTAAAATGGTTGCGCTGCGGAGTATCCTTCCCGGCGAAACCACCATGATATATCTATTACTATACATAGTATAAGCAAAAATATAGTGTCAAATAATTCTATAACAATTTATTTTGAATTAGTGCCCAAATCCTTATGCTTATCCTTTATCACTAGAGAATATATTTCGTTAGTTAATTTTTGTTTCTTATGTAATTACATTTTTAAATATTTCATAAAATAAAAAATATAAAAAACATTTAAAAATATAAAAAAAATAGAGTTCCACCGGTGTCAGGAGCAGAGTCCAAGCTACCGGTAGTTAGGGCTGCAGAGACAGGAACCTCCTCACAATACGAGCCGTATCAAGAAGAACTGCCTTCTGAATCAGGCTCTTGATCCAACCGCCTAACGAGAGCCTCGAGAGATGTTGGTCGAGGCTGTCAGCCACCAGGCCATTGGCCGTTACGACAATCGGCACAATGACAGCCGAGCTCACATTCCACATGTCAACAACCTCGTGTGCTAAGTCGAGATATTTTATTTGTTTCTCTTTCTCAGCTTTCACGAGGTTCGCGTCATGTGGAAAACATCGATTATCATTGCGCAGCGTGCTAATCGATCTATCACCGCTATATCAGGCTTATTGGCGACAATAGTCCTGTCAGTAATGATAAACTGAACCCAGTACAACGTGACATGGTCATTTTCGAGAACTGGGTCGGGCACATACTTGTAATACGGTAACTCAGAGTCTACAAGTTTGTATTCCAAGGCAAGTTGCTGGTGAATAATCCTGGCCACTTGGTTATGTCTGTGCAAGTACTCTCCGTTAGGCAGACGAGAACAACCAGAGATGATATGTCTGATGGACTCACCCGGACGGTGGCATGCCCGACACACGTCCACCGTCCCGTCCTTCATAATATGTTTCCGTTAGTTATTCGTCAAGATAACTTCGTCCATAATTGCACAGACGAAACCTTCGGTTTCCCCGAAAAGGTCACCAAAACTAACCGGACAAACTAACCACAAAATCTACACCGGGCTCATGAAGAGCCCGATAGAAGCGCCCGTGAAGCTCCTTGCTTTGCCATACCGCCTTGCGGTCATCTGTAGTAAGTATTACAGGTTTGCGCCAGTTCTCTTTAGCCATGGAGAGTGGGGTGAGCCCCTTTTTTTATTTTTTTATTTTTTATTTATCATTTATACTTACAAAAGAACACAGGATTACATATTTAATAGTAACCAAAAACCACTAAGGTTTAAACTTGTGCTATCATGAGTCTATCTCAATATCAAACTATACGTGAAGCATTTTATATGTATGCGTTATTGCCGATACAATATTTAACATCTTTAGGTTTTTAAACAGTAACAATCATTCCTATATAATACTTAAGTAATATTGCTGAAGTTTACATTTAATATTTGCTTATTTCTGAGGGTAGACATTATAAGTCTCGGTATAATATAACCGCTAGTTCGTTCGCCATACGTATTGTTGGCGCGTTGTGTACGAAGCCTATTCTCAGAAACTGCCCGAGTGCATACAGGATGTTCGATTTTGTTTCTTAGAGATTCGTTGAAAAACTGTTCTTTTAATAACAAAAAAATTAATTGAATATGAACTGGTAAGACATTACAGTGTTTAAAGAGCCCGGTTTTGGAGGGTCTTCGCATTTAAAAAACCTCGACCCCCGCACTTCCGCGGGATGTACAGTCTCATCACCGATGAGCGTGGGTGGTGCATCCGGTTTGCGGTCAGCAGTGTACGGACCCTTCTATCTAGGGCATCGAGTTCGGTCTGAGTCCATTTGAGTATGCCGAAAGAGTACATCAAAACCGGCATGACCCAACCGTTGAAGGCGCGCACCTTGTTTCCGCCTGAAAGAAGACTAATTAATACCTTCTTCAGGCGACCAAAGAAGCGCTGCTTCAACGATTGCTTCATGTCAGCACCATTGATGCCTAACGCTTCCGACATACCCAAATACAGCTCAGCTTTCGAATGAGGAGAGGGATCTAAGCTGTATGGAATCCGAAAGTTGAATCCCCTCGGATTCCATAATCTCGCCTCGCTTTACATGCATGACTGCACATTTGTCCACACCAAATTCCATCCTGATGGCGTTACTGAAAGTTTCAGTTACGTTCAGTAGTTCCAGCAGTCGCAATTTGTTGGGGGCAAAGAGTTTCATGTCATCCATGTAGAGGAGGTGAGATTATGACCTGACCACCTCTCCTCAACCGATAGCCTAGACCTGAATCCTCCAGCAGTGTGCTTAGAGGATTCAGGGCTAAGCAGAACCAAAGTGGACTCAAACTGTCGTCCTGAAATATTTCCCGTTTAATCCATACAGGTTCATCATTCCCCTGGATCTGTCCACACCCTGGATAGCGAAGAACCGTCCTCCATTGCCCCATACAGGATTCAAGGAAGGTGCGTAGAATTGCATCTATCTTGTACAACTCCAGCACCCTTATGAGCCATGTATGTGGCACCGAGTCGTAGGCCTTCTTACAAACTATCCAGCATGTCGACAGATCCTTGCGGGATCGACGAACCTGTTGGCTTATGGCCATGTCGATGAGGAGTAGCTCCTTAGTACCGCGGGACCCGTTCCTACATTCATTTTGAAAGGAAGACATAATCGAGTTACTCTCAATGTGCGTATTTAGAAATATATTATTATTTGTAGGGTTTACAGTAGAACTTTTTATGTCATAATATTATTTTGCATAACAGCGGATACATAAACTTCATTTCGCAGAAAATCGTTTGGCAAAGACTCATTTATCATACATTCAAACCTCATAATTTTGTAATTCAGAATCAGCTTTACGCATACATTTCTTAACCATAATAATTAAAAAGCAGAACCATCATATCTCAATAAGTTTACACTTAGAATCATCTTTTAGCATAAATTTCATATCCATAATAATTGAAAGACTCATCTATTGAATACCCTAAAAGTCAATGTCTACAATACAAAATAAAATTATGCTCAAATCTTAAAATATTGCCTTGTGACAAGCTTTGGGGTCAAGAGCAGTTTCAATGCAATGACAGAAGTCTTGAAGTAGGGCGTGATCGATGGTTTTGAAAAAATAACCACGAAGGGGATGGCGGGGTCTTTCAGACCCAGCCAAGCCCTTCAGGCTCTTCTAACCTAACCTGTCCGAGTCGGGGTGCCCCAAGCCCAGAGCTCGCTTCGCTCGCTCTTGCATCCTAAGTTCTGCCATCTTCATAGTACGCCAAGTGAAATTGTAAAAAATAATAGTCACTCTAAATTAACGTTATGCTAAACGAAATTATGCGGAAATTTGAAACTTGCCAAAGGTAATTATTATGAGAAATAAAATTCGATTCTGCAAGCGTTCTCAGACAGTCGTTTCTCCTTTGGACTGATCACCGACAGGATGTTTCGTTTTTGATAGATTCGTCGATAGATCGTCAGAGTCGTTTGTGATAGGTTCGTCACCTATGGATGTTTCGCATTTGTTTATTTCGACGACAGGACTTTTCAACTATGCAATATTCGCCGTCAGATCGTTTCGTCTACGATTGTTTGTAATGTAAGACCGCCTTTACTTTTAATGAATGGTATTTATCTGTTACCTACTCTTTGTATTCTTCTATTTTGTTATTGCAAACATTGCGCAAATATCAAAACAAAAGATTAAAGAAACATATTTATTTATTCATATTATAAAATGAGTTAATTACAACTGATTACACATTTTTAAGCCAATTTTACTACATCTACAGTACCTACACACAAAAGTTTCTCGAAATAACTTGCTTTTTGTAACATTGCTAGTAATATAGTAATAGGCGCTTGATACTGAGCTTAGTATAATAAAAGTTAAGTGAAACAATGTGAGCGGTCACGATTATCTGTTTTACTTTTCTGTTCATTGGTTAAAGTATGCTGTGCATCCTCATTGATGATTCTGTTTGTTCTTAATTAACGGTTTCAAAATGAATGAATGTGAAATTGTTAAGTCGAAACGTGGCAAAGATGTGTTAATTTATGAAGGATATTCATACCATTTCAATAAGTGGCGTGATAATAACTACTACTGGAGACGTACGACAAAAGATAGTACTCGGTGTAATGTATCTCTTACTTCTTTGCTTACAACCAACAATCAACACATTGTGCTGTCCCAACCCTGACGAACGTATAGAAGTGAAGTTAAAGGCTAATTTGAAAGATAAAGCTAATCAGTCGATGGATTCACCTGCACAAATTGTACAGCGGTGCATCCAAATGGTACAGAGTACCAGTGCTCCCCATATGCCCAATAAAGATGGTATGAGGAAAATGATTCAAAGAGAAACAAATGAAAATCTTCCACCGATTCCAAAGGATATTAACAGTGTCGTGATTGCCGAAGAATTAATGATCAATGACTGTGGTGAACAATTTTTGATCGGGAACTAAACTCGTATTGATGATAATGAGTAAGTAATAGTATTTTCCACTATGGATAATTTGAAATTGCTGAACGACGCTAAGTTTTGGATGATGAACGGGACCTTCGCTTGTTGCCCACGTCCATTCTGTCTGATCTAAACAATACATGCAATGGTTGGCGCACCACACTCCACGCCTACAATAGTTCCCCTAGTGTACGGGTTGCTTTCTCACAAGTCAGTAAAATCTTATACATTTTTTTTAGTAATTGTTCAATGAGTGGGATTTTATAAATTGAATGTCCATTTGGATCTGGACATTATCCTCAGTGATTTTGAAGTTTCGGCTATGAAAGCCGTCAACAAAACATGTCCCAATTGTTTAAATAAACTCTGTTTTTTCCACTTAAATCAGAGTATATATCGTCATATTCAGCAAGCTGGTCTAGCTACGAAATACAATAATGATGCTGTTTTCGCTCTTAAGATGCGGTATATCGGTGCACTGGCATTTCTAGAGCCAAGTGAAATCATTGAAGCCTTTGCTAAAATAAAAGACGAAATTATACCGGACGAAGCAATGGGGAAGATCGGGCAAAGCTAATTGTAGATGGCGTGATCATAGCTAGGTCCCCACGGCCTACAATAAGTTTGACATTTCGTTCAGTCATGAGTTTACTTTTATTTCGCTATCACGTTATTTTCGGTGATTTCAATATTTTAAATCAAGTAAATGATAATAATGACATACCGAGACTCTTCCGTGCCTCGGAAAGCACGTTAAGCCGTTGGTCCCGGCTGTCATTCGTGGATCTTTGACAGTCGTTACGGATCGTCAGAAGCCCGAAAGTCTGAGAACCAGTCTTACCAAGGGGTATCGTATTGCCCAGGTACTGGGTTGTGGAGGTCAGATAGGCAGTCGCTCCATGTAAAATACTGGTATTCAGCTGCATCCGGTTAGACTGGAAGCCGACGCCAACATAGTTGGGAAAAGGCTAGGCAGATGATGATGATAAATGATATGGAAAGTGTCAGAATTTAAAACCATAAATATATCCTCAAAGTCACTTTCTTCAAAATGTTTCTATTCTGTTTAATTTATAAAACATCTCTACAAATATCTATAAGCCACCATCTTTTAATTTTAGGGTGTCTCAGGAAATGGTAGACTCCAGTTTCGGAGTATTTAGTAACACAGCAACGCATCATTTTCGCAAAAATAAAATAAAACCACCTCACGCCTCGTATTATTGGCTTGTGTTGGGAACTAGCTACGACAGCGCCATTTTGACAGTTGCCTTCCCCATTGATGTGATAACGTGGTTAGAAAAATATTATATCAACGGATCAATGAGAATTACAAAATCAGTTTAATGACAATGAAACCACTTCCACCGCAATTTCCACCTACTCTGTGGTCAGTACATGATAGTATATTATCATTATGTTTCTTTATCACAGAACGCCCTTGAATCGTGGCGTATAGATGGAACACACTACTGAACTCGACAGAAGTGGAACATGTTTAAGAAGTGGAACATATTTAAGAAGTGAACATATTTAAGAAGTGGAACATATTTAAGAAGTGGAACATATTTAAGAAGTGGAACATATTTAAGGAGTGGAACATATTTAAGGAGTGGACATATTTAAGGAGTTTAAAAAGGAGCATAAGAATACAGAGAACATTATTGAAAGAATAAAATCCGCAGAACCTATGTCTATAGTGTGGCCATTAGTGCTGTGCACTCCCTGAGGTATGCGCGGCGAGGTGGGAGGCGATCATTTTTAAATTCAAAGCTTTCTGTCTGCTTTTCTTTTCTTAAAATATTCAGTCACCTTAAAAATGACAGTCTTCATATCACGAGATAACGCACGACCCATCTTTGAATATTTATCTCATGTGCATCTGACATAGACAGTCCGATACAGATAACACTACATGCCGCCACGAGCGTTGACGGCGCACTGACACGAGCGCAGCAGCCGATTCTCCCCCCCGTCTCGCCGCGCGCATACCTCAGGGAGTGCACAGCACTAATGGCCACACTATAAGCGAAAGCGTGGAGATACAGATTACTATAGAAAAAGGATTGCGACACATTCATCAGAAAAGAATCAAATGGACTAAACATCATATTTAAATGCATGTGCACATATTTGCCACCTGATGAAATAATTTTATATTTTTTAAACCTATGTAGGTATTTTTAACTACTTACCTACTTATAATAATAAATTAAAGTAAATTGAAGATATTTTTTACACATACTGTGGCGGCTTGTCGCGCGACACGATTCTGCGATTTTATATCCTAACAATACCTATGAAAACGCGCGCGACGCTTCACACAGGAGCGAGCTGTCGCGCCGCGACACAGATATATCGCGTCACGTGATGCGATAATATTGCGCAGCGCGACGCGGCACAAGAGAGTATAAATAAGGTACTAGTGAGTGTAGTGAGTGTAGTATGGGTGTAATGGCGGTGCAATCGAAGCTGAGCTCAGTATTAGGGTGCGTTTCCACTGAAGCGGAGACGAGCGGAGCTGAGCAGAGACGTGCGGGAATCGACCAATCACAATGGTTGAAATCCTCATCGCGTCTCTCGTCTCGTCTGTGATTTGACGATTTCTGCACGTCTCCGCTCCACTCCGCCCAGCTCCGCGTCAGTGGAAACGCACCCTTAGACGATCTTTGTCACAGAACGAAGGCAGGTCTGTACGTGTTTGCTGAACGACCCGTCCTAGGTTCGATTCCCCGGTCCTAACCTAACTAGGGCATGCAATTATCCGCGGATTTTTACTATCTGGATAATCCGGATAACGGATAACACATAACATCACGCCTGTAATCCCCAAAGGGTTAGGCAGAAGTGTGGGTAGGTATCTATAGTACACCCGCATTTCCCTAGTGATGCATACTATACATAGAGTTGTAAAAAACAGTACTTACAATATTCTTACTTGTATCTATGGTATTACATACATACGGAGCATAATTTTACTAAAGAAGAATTCACGGAGATACAGAATTAATATGATAAGTAAATTAAAAGTAAGTACCTACGAGTAGGTTAGTTGTTTTCACTTAAACAAATATCAACTTTACGAGCGCGTAAATTAAGATGATTTCAAAATGATAAGTAGGTAGCTACCATAGATATTATAAGTTATATTTATATACCTACCTACCTACTCATAAAACGACGGTAAAAACGTGTTGCAGCCGAAAGTACATTTACATGTAGAAATTAAAGTTATTTTTCACATATACTGGTGATTTTTTTTACCGTCTCGAAATGTTTGCAGGGTGTTCTACCCATGAATATGAACAACTTTCACTACGGGATCAACTATGAGATCACGAAAAAGAAATCTGCTGTTTCATACACACATCACATTGTGATTTTTAAGATTGTTTCTTTATTAAGTTCTTTTAAATTATAAATTTTATAAAGTAGTTCCCTTTCTTATGTAAGTCTGATTTTGTTTTCTTCATAATAATATGTTAGTAGTTTAATTGTTATTTTTATGATTTTTGTTTTTATTTCAATGTTTGTACGCCTTCACGGCAAAACATAGCGGACATATAATAATCTAAGATCTTTTTGTAAATACCTATATTTCACAAATAAACGTTCTGATTCTGATTCATACATTTTGGTCAAGTAGGTTTGAACTTTTCTATTAAACAGCTGATTTTTTTTTCGTGATTTCAGAGTTGGTCCCGTAGTGAAAGTTGTTCATATTCATGGGTGGAACACCCTGTAATAATTTCGAGACGGTAAAAAAAATCATCCAGTATGTATATTGGAAACAAAGAAGCCAGTGAAAAATAAAACAAAGATAGTGAAAGAACACAAGCAGCAATTCATAAACGACTGAGAGCCACGTACTGTCCACTTACAAGTTTTCAGTTTCTATTTTTATCTTCTTTCATTTCAATTTCTCTTGCGTTTAAGTGCCTATACATAAGTAATAAAACAATCTGGATTTGTAAATAAATACTGAAGTCGCCAGTTTCGTCGTTCGTGTCTGTGTGGTCAAGCTCAGGTACCTATGTTACTTAGGTCCGGTTCATCGAACCTAGGACCCCGCGCTCAGCAAACACGCACAGACCTGCCTTCGTTCTGTGACGAAGATCGTTTAATACTGAGCTCAGCTAGGATTGCACCGCCATTTATACTCTCGTGTCGCGGCGATATCGCGGCAATATCGCGCTAGTGTGAAAAGTGTTGCGTGGCGATAATACCGCAATATCGCCACCCGACACGTCGCGCGACAAGTCGCGCCAGTGTGTCAGAACCTTAAAACATTTTCTTTGTTCATATATTTGTAGCAAGCTAAGTATTAGCCTTTTGGTGACTTTGTAGTTAAATAGTGAAAAACCATGTCGAAACAATCGTAGACGAAACGATCTGATGGCGAATATTCCTTATTTGAAAAGTCCTGTCGTCGAAACAAACAAATGCGAACCATTCTGTCGGCGAAACATCCATAGGTGACGAACCTATCACAAACGACTCTGACGATCTATCGACGAATCTCTCAAAAACGAAACATCCTGTCGGTGATCAGTCCAAAGGAGAAACGACTGTCGGAGAACGCTTGCAGAATCGAATTTTATTTCGCATAATTACCTTTGGCAAGTTAAATTTCAGCATAATTTCGTTTAGCATAACGTTTATTTAGAGCGACGATTATTTTTTACAATTTCACTTGGCATACTATGAAGATGGCAGAACTTAGGATGCAAGAGCGAGCGAAGCGAGCTCGGGACTTGGGGCACCCCGACTCGGACAGGTTAAAAGGGCCTCAAGGGCCTGGCGGGGTCTTATAGAGCCCGCCATCCCCTTCGTGGTTATTTTTTGAAAACCAACCAGAAATAGGAGCCCCGCAAAGCCGCAAAGCGGGGCTCCGTCGATCACGCCCTACTTCAAGACGTCTGTCATTGACCTTGAAAAAATCGTAGAAAAAACGATCTGATGGCGAATATTCCATAGTTGAAAAGTCCTGTCGTCGAAACAAACAAATGCGTACCATTCTGGCGGCGAAACATTCATAGGTGAAACATTCATAGGTGAAACATTCTATCGACGAATCTCTCAAAAACGAAACGTCCTGTCGGTGATGAGTCCTAAGGAGAAACGATTTTTTATTTTTTTTTATTTGAGATAGGTTTGCTCTTGACTCTAGTCTAGGTCAGAGATGACAGAGACAAAGTCGACGATGGAGCGAGCTTACCCAGAAGAAGCCTGTTCACTCTCACTTTGAAGAGATCGGGGTTGTATGCGTTCGGAAACACAGACGCATTTTCACAGATTGTCGGAGAAC
This sequence comes from Fissipunctia ypsillon, assembly GCA_947568875.1. Taxonomy (NCBI): domain Eukaryota; kingdom Metazoa; phylum Arthropoda; class Insecta; order Lepidoptera; family Noctuidae; genus Fissipunctia; species Fissipunctia ypsillon. Next base: position 58,414,008 of record OX387643.1, on the reverse strand, counting down.
GCTTGCAGAATCATAAAATTCTGCCATCTTAAAAGTATGTCATTGTAAATTCGGACATACCTATATAAACAACATTCGAGACCAAGCAATAATTATATTAAATAATTTTTATGCATTAAAAATATTCGTTTAAAGAAGATTATGCCAAGTGTGTTATGCCAAATAAATTTCGAAGCATCAAGATTCTGCCAGATAGAGGGGGAACCCAGATTCTACCAGTTAGAGGGAACCCTTATTTTATACTAATAAAGTAAACGCCTGGAAGAACATTGTATGATATTTTATACTAATAAAGTAAACGCCTGGAAGAACATTGTATGATATTTTATACTATTATAGTAAACGCCTGGAAGAACATTGTATGATATTTTATACTATTATAGTAAACGCCTGGAAGAACATTGTATGATATTTTATACTATTATAGTAAACGCCTGGAAGAACATTGTATGATATTTTATACTATTATAGTAAACGCCTGGAAGAACATTGTATGATATTTTATACTATAATAGTAAATGCCTGGAAGAACATTGTATGATATTTCACGTAAACGTAAATTTAATCTAAGCGCTTAGCGACTATTTCAAAGAGAAAGTTTGAGGCACCGTTTTGATCCTATATTTTAATTAGATTCGAGGATTTGGGGGTACGTACCAGTTCAATATAGAATTGTTGTAGAATTATTTGACACTATATTTTTGCTTATACTATGTATAGTAATAGATATATCATGGTGGTTTCGCCGGGAAGGATACTCCGCAGCGCAACCATTTTAAATAAAAGTTTACGTCGAAACTAGAGATATAAACTTCTTTTAATAGGACTAGAATTTTATAGACATTCCGTAGACTTTTTTATGTAACCTATTACCTACTTGTTAAAGCAAAAGTGGTTCCGCCTGGGAGCATGTCGTGAAATTATAGGTATTTTTGACGGACATCAGTCTGTAAATGTTCTTAAAATTACGAGCATTGCCCTTCTGGACTTATAATGAATGTAATTGCCAATCAGCCTAGAGAAGCGTGATGGTGAATGCTCATGGCTGGCAAAGGCCTCTTTTCATAAGTTGAGTGACTCCCTGGCTGATCTGATCAAGATTTTCAGGCGAGGCATGGTTTGAAATTGTACACATTACTGATTTAGGCATAGATAGAAAGAACATCATTAATGCAGGCAATCACATTAATTTAATAGATAAGCAACATAGTCTAATTCATATATACTTTGCATACTTTATAAACATATATACTTTGACTGTGTCACTACAACAAAAATAATATTGTCTCGCCAAAGGCTACAGTGAGACAATAATAGGCTGCTATTATTTATTCATATTATCGGGAGTATGACTTAACTGTTACAGATTCTCAAGTAGTTTTTTTAATTATTAAAAAATAGGGAACAACGAATTTAATCTTGGAAATATTGTCCATCGTGCTCTATGACCTTGCGCCATCTATCAGGCAGCATATGGATGCCACCGCGAAAGAAACTTGCAGGCTTCGAGGCGATAAAATCATCGACGAATTTACTCCAGCGTTTTGAACTGTTTATCCTGTAAGCCGTGCTGCATTGACCTGAACAAATGAAAATCAGATGCGGCCAAGTGTGGCGATTGTGCCGTTTGCGGGAGAACTTCCCATCCCAAATCCAAGAGGGTCTTATGAGTCGCGCGAGCAGCGTGAGGTCGAAGCGTTGTCATGCAGCAGTATGACTTGCTGGCTTCCTTGCCCAGTAAATGGCCTTTTCTGATCCAGCTCTTCGCTCAATTTGTTCAACTGTCGACTGTAGCGTTCCGCTGTCACCGTCTGAACAGTTTTAGATGTTCATAATAAAGCACACCACCACCGTCATGTCCCACCAGATACACAGAACAACTTTCGGCTTCGACGTCGATGTAGAGGGTTGCCCGGGATCTACGACTTTTTACGTTTGGGATTCTCGTAAAAGATGTACTTCTCATCACCCGTCACAATTCTCCACAAGAAGTCCTTTTTGTTGCCGGGCAAGCAGTAAGAGACACGTGTTCATATGTTGACCTAGGTTGAGTTCCGTCAACACATGTGGGACCCAACTTCCAAGTTTATGAATTTTTCCCATTTGGTGCAAACGCTTGGAAATAGCTGTTTGGGTAACTCCTAGTTGAGCTGCAAGTTTCTTTTTTTGCATTTGCGTTGAGTCCTCATCTAGTAAAGCTTGCAATTCCTCATCTTCAAACTTTCGAGGCTGCCCAGGGCGCGGCTGGTCAGTAAGATCGAAATGACCACTTCTAAAACGTTTGTACCAATACATGTTTCATAAGATACAACGTCGTCACCAAGAACACTACAAATTGATTCCCGTGCTTGAGACGCATTTGTTTCCTCGTTTGAAGTCGTATAACATGCAGTGCCGAATGTGCTGTTTATCAGTTGCCATCGTAAACTTTACTATTCTGAGAGGATATGTAACTTGTATAGACTTGTCGTTTGGTGTTCTAAACTTTTGTGTCCAATCCTTACAAAATCACAAAAGACCGCGAAATATTTGTTTTAAATATAGTTTTAAGCTCTAAGAAAAAATCTGTAAAAATTAAGTCATTCACCTAATATTATTTACATGATGGAGGGATACCCCATAGTAGCACGTATTCTGTGAACATTTCTACTAGCTCCCTATTAAAGTATTACAGCCCTGTGACCGATAGACGGGTGGACAGGCACAGACAAACAGACATTGTGTGTGGAACCCTAAAAACGATGAAGCAAAGCTATGCCAGTGATTCTGCCATCTCCAATAAGCTGGTATAAACACCGGAACAGCAAGCGACGATGCCGAAAATTATGATGAAGATATCAGTCAGGAGCTTGTAGCGGAAGATGCCATATTTGTCGGGGTAGTAGACGCTGATGTCGATGATGGCGGGGAACACTATGGCCACCGTGGACAGGCACAGCGAGCCCATTAGCCCAATGAACGGGCCCAGCGTTGGCGCCAGCAGCGCCAAGATGACTGGAACACAGAACGCTTGTTACTGCATAATATTTCATTGTTATTACAAAAATCTTCATTTAAAAAGGTGTTTAATTCAAACCCATAAGGTCCAAATTCCTAAGGTCCAAATTAAATATTTACTCAAGGGGGGCCAGGTGATGTACGTCACAAACTTAGATCGTAGGCACCACTAAGGAAGGACATTTGAAAATCCTATCCCCATTACAGATTATTTTTAATACATACATACACACAAACTCACGCCTTCATCCCATGGGGGTAGGCAGAAACTACAGAACGCCACCTGCTACGATCCTTACATACTCCTTTTGCCTCGTTTACATTCATACATCTGGTCATACACGCACGCCGCGGCCGGTTTGAGAGTACTATGCACCTGACCTCTCTGAAGAACATCACCAATAAGATCACTATATGTCTTCCTAGGGCGTCCCCTTCCGGCGTTTCCACTCACATCTGCCGTGTAAATACCTTTTGTTAGTCGACTTTCATTCATCCTCTCAACATGACTTCAACCTTCTAAGCATACTCTTTTCAATTTTTGTCACTACATCTTCTTTTAAACCGCACCGTTGCCTTATCACATCATTTCTCAGTTTATCATTTATAGTCACACCACACATGCTTCGCAAGGAACGCATTTCCACAGCATTTATTCTACTTTCATACTTCTATTGCCACACCCAACATTCACTTCCATACATAAGCGTAGGCACCAGCACACCATTGTGAACAGCCAGTTGGGCCTTTTTGGACATTAACTGGTTGGTCACAACCGCACGTATAGCACCATTCACTTTATGTCCCGCATTTACTCTCCTTTCCACATCTTCATCTATCTTTCCATCCCTTGTAAACAGACTCCCCAAATATACAAACTCACTTACTTGCTCCACACTTTTATCATTTATTTTCACATCACACATCGATACGTCCTCTTCTCTTTCAAACACCATGACCTTCGTCTTATTCACATTTATATTCATCCCTTTCATCTTATATGCTTCATCCATGACAGTCACCATGTCTTGCAACTGTTCTGCTGACGATGCAAGTAGAACTTGATCATCTGCGTAGAGAAGGCATTTGACAAGAAAATCATTCATCCTCAATCCGCACTCACCCTCTTTCAAATTTGTCAGACAACTATCTATGTACAAGTTGAACAGCCATGGTGACGCTACACAACCCTATCTAACACCCCTCGAGATGCAGAACCAGTCCGTGTATGCCCCATTTATCCTAACACAAGCACTGGAATCCTTGTATAAAGATATCACTGCCCGTACCAAGCGCCAGTCCACACCGTACACCGATAGTGTCGACCACAGTTCCTCCCTCCACACACTGTCATAGGCCTTCTCCAAGTCAACGAAAGCACAGTAGACTTTCTTGTACTTTGCCAGATGTTTTTCGGCTTTGCACCTTAGGGAGAAGATCTGATCCGTACAGCACGTTCCTTCTCTAAATCCTGCCTGCACATCCCATATTTTCTCCTCTGTCACTCTTATCACTCTATTTATTAAAACCTTTGCATACAGTTTGCCAACAACACTCAAAAGACTAATGCCGCGGTAGTTTTTACACTCCTGCTGAGAGCCTTTTCCCTTATATAGTGGTACGATTACAGCCTTGCACAATCATCCGGCACACGGCCATATCTCCAACACATATTAAAGATCCAGCACAACAGACTTGCTACCACCCCGTCACCGCCCTTCAGCATTTCAACAGGCACTCTGTCGTACCCCGCAGCTTTCCCAACTTTCATCCCTTTCAGCGCTCTTACAATCTCATCTATTTCTATTTCATTCTCTTCATCTACATCTGAGCTCGGGTCTTCAAAACTGGCGTCTGCCCAATTACCCACTCCTTGCACACTATCCTGACAGCTAAATAAACTTTCAAAGTATCCCTTCCATCGTTCCAAGACCTTACATTCTTCGCTTAGTAAACATCCATCTTCTGCTCTTATAACATTCATACTCGATGTTCTTGTCACTCCGCGAGCCAATCTTACCTGTTTCCAGACCAGTTTAACATTGGTCCCGAAGTTTTCAGAGAACTTCCTGTTGTACCGTTCTTCCTGTTCATCCTTCTTCATTTTTACCATCTCTTTTACTTTCGTTTTCATTTCGGAGTATTTTTTCTTCACTCTTTCTAATTCATCTGTCACATTCGTTACCTGATTCATCCTATTTTGGGCCTTATAGGCTAACAAATTGAGCCAGGCCTCTTTCTTCTTCCTCACTACCTCTTTTACTTCACCATCTACCCAAGAATCATTCGTTCTACTACCACATTTCCTCTGCGCCAAACCACATAGTTTTGTGGCCACTTTCACCATACTATTTCTCGCTATATCTCATACTTCTTCCAGACTGTAATCGTTCGCATCATCAAATATTTTATCCGTCTTCACTTTTACTTCCCTCTTTTATTCCTCTTTTACTTTCTAATCTTGCAGTCTTTCTACTTTTATTCTCTCTAGAGCAGTCACAGGAACTATAACTCGGTGACGCCAATGTCTGAACAAACCATCCACCCGACACATAACCTGAAAATGATCAGTCCCTACATTAACACCCCGATATGCTCTAGTATCTGTCACTTTACTCCCTCAACTTGAGAACCTCCTCCATTTTTACGTCGATTAAAAAAAATATCTAGCAACGCGCAGCGCGTTTGGAGATCCCATATCCCATTGCTCATCTTTCATACACAATCACAAAGACGATCATACTTCTACTGTTTTGCCTTTCCCACGTATACCTGTGAACCTTCCTATGATTAAACATAATGTTCATAACAGACAAATTCTTTTCTACACATATCTCTAGTAAATTCATCCCATTCTCATTCACCCTATCATCCCCAAATGTACCTAATACTTTTTCGTAGCCTTTTCTCTTCACACCAACCCTCAAGTCTCCAATCATAACAATCTTCTCGTTCGACCTACATCCATTTAATAAATCCCTGATACTGTCCCAAAATTCATCCTTCTCCGAAGGTGAGCTTCCCATATCGGGTGCATAAACGCATAAAATAAATATAGAGTTCAGGCCCACCTTGGATCTTATCCATAAAATCCTGGGACTCACACAAACATAATCTTTCACACATTTCACAATCCGCTCGGAGAGGACAACCCCCACCCCCTGACAGGCCCTATGTGTCTCTTTGAACACTGGACCAAATAGCGGTCAGAGAACCGGATATGTCCACTCTCTTTCTTTTCGTCTCATTCACACTTAACACATCTATCCTTTTATCTTCTTCTTTCTTTTTCACCATCACACACACCTCATCCATCTTATCATTTATACCTCCCTGCACATTCAGCGTAGCTAAGCGACATTCAGCAGCTCGCTTTTCGCCCCGTGGAAACAACTGACGTGGTATGTGGCGAGCATCACCGCCGCCTCCGAGTTGATTAGAATTTGAAAAACTCAATTAGTTCCTACGAAAAGCAGAGGAAAAAAAATCTGTCAGCACTGTACAGAGCCCCGCATGTAGAGGTAAGGCTTGTTAGTGCCTGGGGACGCCCGATCCCAGACAACAGGCACGCTCGCGACTAAGCTCCCCCCTAGCCATGCAGCTCTCGGCACGGCAACCTTAGCTTGGATGTGTGCTGTTCATACCACACAGAGGAGACCAAAAGAAATCCCAAGAAGTATTTTTAATGTTGTAGGTAATCTTATTCCTTAGGCACAACATTGTAATACTATGTTTCTTCAAACTGGAATAGTAAGAAGAAAACATGAATCTTAGCAACAGCGCTATTGTTGTAGCGACTATTGTATTGTTTTGTCTTTTCCTTTTTGTTTTTTTTTCTTTTATCAGCACTGCTGTTAAATTTTTAGTTAAAATGAGGACAATGGTGTGGGTTACATGTTTGTTAATCTTAGTTTAAGTATTTCTTTATAATCTGTAGCGTGTAACTGTTTTTTGTCCCGAATAAAAAAAATTAAATAAAATTAGGTATTTTTTCATGAAAACCGTTTTAGCGTAGGTACTTAATTTTTTGGTCAAATGTGAGTTGTCCACAAAAATTGGTCAATTTTGACCGGCTTCAAAAAAAGGAGCAGGTTCTCAGTTCGTCGTAATCTATCCTCGATTACTCGAAGACTGCTGGACCGGTTTAAAAAATTCTTTTTTTATTTTAAAAGGTATTTAGACTCCATTCCCATGTGGTCCCTGCATCGGGAAAAGCAATATTTTGTAAAAGGTGAGCAGTACATTAGGCTATTGTAACTTAGATAAATTACAAACCGACCTATTAAAAAGTGAAAAATAAAAAACTTTTTCATAAAAAACAACCAACTTCCAAAAAACACTACAAAGTGAAAAATATTTTATTTTTTATTTGAGGTAGGTTTGCTCTTGACTCTAGTCTAGGTCATAGATGACAAAGACAAAGTCGACGATGGAGCGAGCTTACCCAGAAAAAGCTTGTTCACTCTCACTTTGAAGAGGAGTGGAATAGGGAGTAAAGTTCACTCAACCTCTATAGCAAAGGGAGGATCCTCCGACCAGGTGGGTGTTGTGTCTACTGCTCGACGGTTGATGTCGGGATGTTGTACTATATGCTAGTCGCGTGGTAAACTCTGATTGCGCAATGCAGGATTTTACTTGCGTGACGTCAGTGTGACGCGTTCCATTGTAGCGATGTAGATATGCATCACTCCCCTCTGGAGACCGGAGGTCGATCGTGGGCAGAGTCGTCTATCTTGCGATGCTTGCCAGGGCCAGTTGAGGTTCCAGTGAGTTGGAACCGGGTGCCGCATAGTTCACGGTGAGTCGGAACTGTCTGCGGAGATGCCCCCAGTGAGTCAGGGTGGCGCTGCGTTATGCTCCAGTGCGTCGGATTTGGTACAGCGCCGGGTTGAGGCTGACTGCTAGCGTCGACCAGGAGAGGTTTGAAGGGCTCTGCTTGTTTGACCGGCCGAGAGTGTAGTGTGCTGTGCCAACATTGCTGGTAAGACTAAGGGTGATGACCACGTATGCGCGGTCGCTGCATGCTGGTGGTCAGGATACCCGTTGAAGCCGTGGGTGCTGGCTGACTGTGTGACTCACTGCTCGAAAGCTCGAGGAAGTGATGCTGATGACGTCACGCTGTAGTAGTTGCACGAAGGCTGCGCTGACATTCATGTTCGGGGTCACCAGTATAGAGGCATGAGGAACATGGTGTAAAGTTCACTCATCCTCCATAGAAAAGGGAGGATCCTCCGACCAGACGGGTGTTGTTTCTGGTGGGCTACTGCCCGACGGTTGATGTCGGGATGTTGTATATATGCTAGTCGCGCGGTAAACTCTGATTGAACGATGCATGATTTTGCGTGACGTCAGTGTGACGCGTTCCATTGTGGCGATGTAGATATGCCGCCACATACCCTTTGTGTACCCTGAAAAGTAGGAGTTTGATCGAAACGACTACTTTTAGCGGTAAAAAGACACGCCTGTGTTTTGATGGCGTTAAAAGAGACCAAATTATCATCACCCTACTGGGAGATAAGGCTTAAGGTCAGATCTGTCCGCTCTACCATGGAATTTCTCAAGGAATGAACTTCGGCCCAGCTGGTTTTTGCGTTGGACATGTCTCTCTCTGAATCTGTACTGTCATCTGCGTACCCAACAATAGCAGGCCAAAGTAGGTTATTTATGTGCAGCAGGAAAAGAGTTGCAGAGAGAACAGACCCCTGAGGAACTCCGGCATCAATAGCCATAAGGTCGGAAGAGCAACCGTCAACGACTACTCTGATCGACCATCCACTAAGGAAGTCTGATACCCAGCTACAAAAATCAGCTGGGATGCCATAAGCAGGAAGCTTGCTGAGTATACCAGCGTGCCAGACCCTGTCAAAGACCTTCGAGATATCAAGCGATACAGCAAGTGCTTCGACGTTTCTCGATGGCCTCGCCCCAGCAGTGCGTGACATACACAAGAAGATCGCCAGTTGACCGTCCCCGGCGAAAGCCATATTGAAGGTCACTGAGGAGATCATTTTTTTCAAGGTAGGTCAGCAACTTACTGTTCAGTAGTAATGGGCAGGGTCTGCACGGTTGCCCTCTTTGGGCACTGGTTGCACATTTGCAAGCTTCCAGTATTTTGGTACCGTCCTTTTTTTAAGAGAGAGGCGGAACAAACGTGTCAACACAGGAGACAGTTCAGGCGCACACTGCCTCAACACTCTCGCTAGAATGCCGTCAGGCCCGCTGTCACAATGAGGTGCAGTAGGTGGTTTCTTGGAGCCAGCATCCATAAGTGAATTGCTTGCAAAAAGGTATGCAAATAGATTTGCTTTCTCACCTGCAGAGTGAGCCAGCGACCCATAAGGTATCATCATTAGAGGTAAAGTGGCTCGACAGAAATTCGCTTCAGCCCGCTTTAGGCAGGGACCAGAACTGTTTACTACCAGAAGGGTGCGAAGCCAGCTTGGCCCCAATATGTCCGATATGGTCAAAACGTGCCCTACGTAAAACCCGCTTGTAGAACTTGGCGGCAGAATGAAACGCTCTTTCCTCGCGCAAACAATACGCGCTCTAACTTTGCGGTCGCGGGCCTTGACCTAGGCTGGGTAGGCAGATTCTTTTCGGGCCTTAGCGTGCGCGGCTTCTGCGTTATACCAAGGCTGAGATTTGTGACCGAGCGGGATGTCAAAGAATGGAATAAAATACTCCATCCCCTGCCGAATCACGTCCGCAACCACGTCAGCACAGCACGAGGGGTCACCCGAGGAGAAGCACACTTGCCACCAAGGATAAGATGCAAAAAAGTGCCGCATCTTATCCCAGTCTGTTGACTTGTATCGTCATACTCGCCTCGTGCCTCTAGGACTCTGGAGGAGAGCAACTCGATACGGATGTCACCAGACAGTGGTCAGATGTTCCCAGCGGAGCTGAGACCGATACTGAATGATTGTCCGTATCAGTTGCCAGCAAAAGGTCCAAGCAATTGGGTGTATGGCCGTCAACATCCGGTAACCGCGTTGCCACATTCGCCATCTGGGTTAGATCTAGCGTTAAAGCAAACTTGCGTGCCTCTAACCCGGCATGGTCAATTTTCTGTTACGGGAACAACCACTTGTAGCTACCTCTCAATCACAGCACAATCTGCACGTTATGACACTCTGTTCAAGAAACACAGAAGCAAACAGTTCTGAAAAGAACTCTAACACGTTTTGACGTTCTGAAAAAGAAACGCAACAGTTCTCAAAAGAACTCTTTTATCAAAGCACGTTTTGACAACCCCTGTCTACAAGAAACAATACGTTTTAACGTTCTGCTAAAGTCGTATTCTTCGAAACAGTACGCTGGTATTCGCGTCAATCTTCTGTCACCGCCGCGAGCACAAAACATCTTCACTGGACAACGCTGCCTCGACGAATGAAGCGCGAACTACGCGCCACCTATATTTATAACTGCTAACGCGACACCGCGAGGCAAAAGAGATAACAACAATGCTGTGATTTGATTGGTTATAATATTTTTATTTATATTGGTTAAGATTTTTGTAAATATTTATTCTGCACTTGACATTGGTTAGGTCCTAATTGTAATTTACTATTTAAGCGGGAACATTTCGATAATAAAGCACCATTCTTCGGTACATTCTAAAAATTGGAGTCAGCAGTATTATTTTACCAACAACCTAACTACCAGCGCCAAACACTCTTTATGTGCAGGACGCCCACACCCGTATGAATGAAGAACGGCCTATTCATATGGACTTACCTATATTTCCAATAAATAGTCTTCAAGCAACAAGGAGTTTTCATTGAACCAAGCGGTCTCCTCCAACCCAGCGCACACGAGCAGAGGTGGGAGCACAAAAACTAGCCCTCTCATCCCGTTCACTTTATGATGGGCGTTGAAGTCCCCCAGAAAGATGAGCTTCGCTGTTGGGTACCGCTGCTGGGCTACGTCAGTCGACTCCATGAGGAAATTAAAGAGCGCTGTTGTCTCCTGGTCACCGCTGTGCGATCGGTAGACGCCGATGTAGAGAGATTTCTCCACGCCAGTGTCCACAAGTAGCCATATGGCAGAAAAACTCTTTCTCAAAGCAACGGAGACGACGGCAACAAATGTCATCGCGGACGTACATACAGACCCCAGGTTGCTTCTTGAACTTGTGTTCAAAAGAGCAACCTGGGTAATTGAGATACGCCATATCCGGCGGGGTTGTTATCTTCGTCTCCGCAAGGAAAAACAGCTGTGGCTTCTCAGTCTCAAGGTGGTGATGGACCAGATTTAATTTAATTTTGGAAGTCGGTGGCAAGAAACTAAAATACAGATCCAAAGATACCGACTTCCAAATTTAAATTTATTTTTCACTTTGTAGTGTTTTACTCAGATTGCTATTCCGGGCGCTGAAAATGCGCGGCGTACACGTTCCATGCATCATAAACCATTGATACCTGTGGGCCATAGGATGCTTACATAAAGAAACAGAGGGCCAATCCTCGTAATTTTAAGATCATTCATAGTCTGATAGTCTCAATATGTCAAAAATACCTATAATTTCCCTACATTTATGACATTTGATTGTCGCTGAGATGAGATTGCGACTATATTTTGAACGTTTTTTGTTACGGGAATTGGGCACCAGGTTTCCGATACAGGCGCGTCTGTGCGGGTCGGCACCGATCGCTGCAGGCATAATATTCCCATATTATCTTATTTGGAGGAGCTCGTGACTAAGTAATAACAGCCGCATGGGTCGATCCATCAGGTTAAGCTACGCTTGCCGGGGTTGGTGGTGACCATCTTTACATACCGAGACTCCTCCGTGCCGTGGAAAGCACGTTAAGCCGTTGGTCCCGGCTGTCATTCGTTGATCTTTGACAGTCGTTACGGGTCGTCAGAAGCCCGAAATAGTCAGATAGGCAGTCGCTCCATGTAAAATACTGGTATTCAGCTGCATCCGGTTAGACTGGAAGCCGACCCCAATATAGTTGGGAAAAGGCTAGGCAGATGATGATCTTATGTGCTCACTTATAAAGGTACAGGTTTAAACTTGTCAGTGCCGACTAACTTATTCACCCTGTGAAATATATGAGTAAAACAACGTGTAGCTAGTAATGTGGCTTATTTGGAACGGCCATAACAGACATCCCTGTGACGGACCGCGCACATGACAGACATCCCTGTGACGGACAGCGCACATGACAGACATCCCTGTGACGGACCGCGCACATGACAGACATCCCTGTGACGGACCGCGCACATGACAGACATCCCTGTGACGGACAGCGCACATGACAGACATCCCTGTGACGGACCGCGCACATGACAGACATCCCTGTGACGGACAGCGCACATGACAGACATCCCTGTGACGGACCGCGCACATGACAGACATCCCTGTGACGGACCGCGCACATGACAGACATCCCTGTGACGGACAGCGCACATGACAGACATCCCTGTGACGGACCGCGCACATGACAGACATCCCTGTGACGGACCGCGCACATGACAGACATCCCTGTGACGGACAGCGCACATGACAGACATCCCTGTGACGGACCGCGCACATGACAGACATCCCTGTGACGGACCGCGCACATGACAGACATCCCTGTGACGGACAGCGCACATGACAGACATCCCTGTGACGGACCGCGCACATGACAGACATCCCTGTGACGGACCGCGCACATGACAGACATCCCTGTGACGGACCTCGCACATGACAGACATCCCTGTGACGGATCTCGCACATGACAGACATCCCTGTGATGGAGCGCGCACATGACAGACATCCCTGTGACGGACCGCGCACATGACAGAGATCCCTGTGACGAACCGCGCACATGACAGACATCCCTGTGACGGACCTCGCACATGACAGACATCCCTGTGACGGAGCGCGCACATGACAGACATCCCTGTGACGGACCGCGCACATGACAGAGATCCCTGTGACGAACCGCGCACATGACAGACATCCCTGTGACGGACCTCGCACATGACAGACATCCCTGTGACGGAGCGCGCACAAGACAGACATCCCTGTGACGGATCGCGCACATGACAGATCATAAAGAATATAAGTTTACCATACATTACACCTTCACTCTCACAGTCTTACTAATAAACATATTTAAACCCCTGGTTTAACAACTATATACGTATATAAACATTGTACAAGCTATTAATAAGAGTTACACACTCCCTTTACCAATAATAGCCCGATCAACGGGGCTTAACTTCAGGCCATCGAGTGAATCTGTCTATTGCAGTCAGACAGTGAGAACGTGAGAAAAACGACAACCAGGTAACTTAAAATAATGGTCATTAAATACTGTGGCCATTTGTGCAGGGTCTGTAATAATAAAATTAAATGATTCTATTATTACAGACCCTGTACAAATGGCCACAGTATTTAATGACCATTATGTTAATGTGACGCATACACAAGGGGGTAGTAGAAGCCCACGTCAAAATCCCTATAAAAATGCATGTGCCAACTCAATGTTCCTTAGACCAATGCTGGCGAACGAAGTACGACAGGAAATAATGTCCTTGTCTAACACCAGATCCGAGGGTTATGACGAAATGAACACCAAAATCATAAAAGCTTGTTGTAATGAACTAACTAGTATTCTCACTCATTTAATATGTCTTTTTCCCATGGAATCTTTCCTGATAAATTGAAACTTTCTATAATTAAGCCTTTATTTAAGAAAGGAGACAAATGTGACATCAATAATTACCGACCTATTCAGTGCCAATCATGTCTAAAATTTATGAAAAATGCATGTATAAAAGATTAATTAATTTCTGTAATAAATTTCGAATTATTGGTGTCAAGCAATTTGGATTCCAAAAGAATAAATCAACATCATTAGCTATTTATTCTCTAATGCAAGCGATATTGTCAAGTATTAATAATAATTTTATAACTACCGGTCTTTTTTTTGATCTATCGAAAGCATTCGATCTGGTTTCACACGACATACTGCTGCAAAAATTAGAAGCTAATGGGATAAGAGGGCCGGCACTCCAGTGGTTATCGTCCTATTTAAGTGATAGAAAGCAATGTGTCATTATCAATAAAAAAAATCTAAATAATGACATAATATCCCACTCATCCGAGTATAGACATAATAAATATGGCGTTCCACAAGGAAGCGTCCTGGGCCCGATATTATTCCTCTTTTATATAAATGACATCATAAAAATAACTAATCATGAATGCATATTATTTGCCGATGACATATCTATTATAGTGACATCTAATAAAAAATATAATACCATTTTAGATCATGAGCTTGACATTAATAATACTATTGACAAATTACTGCATTGGCTTGACATTAACGATTTAAGAATAAATTTAGACAAATCAGTGTACATTCAATTTAATCAATCAAATAATCATAAAAATGACATCAAACTCAATATTAATAAAAAAGAAGTTACGCATACAAGATTTTTGGGTGTAATTATAGATAAAGATATTAATTGGAAAGAGCACATAGACAATGTTAGTACTAAAATCAATAAATTTGTATATGCACTTAAACAGGTCAAAAATGTAACTAACGTTAAAACTGCTGTAATGTCATACCATGCATACGTAGAATCGTTGTTACGTTATGGGCTTGTAATGTGGGGTAATAGCACCGACTTCCAGAGAGCATTTATCGCTCAGAAAAAGTGCATGAGATCAATCTATGGACTCAAACCTGATGACTCATGTCGACCAATATTTAGGAAACTTTGTTTGTTACCGTTACCGTCACTTTATATTTACGAAATATGTATGTTTGTAATGAAAAATAAACAATTATTTAAGACTGCAAATGATGTTAACCCCCGGAACAGACGAGATCCATACAAACTAGTGCTGAATGATTTGCCTCGACTAGCTAAATATAATAATAACTGCCTAGCAATGTGTGTGCGCATTTATAATAAAATACCGAGACATTTTAAAACATTTAACTCGTAAAGCTAAATTTTATAAAAGGCTGCTTGAATATAGTTTTTATAGTTTAAAAGAATTTATAGACAAAAAGTTTTGATGTTTCAAATTGTTCATTGTTGATGTCTCCTATTTGCCTAACTTTAAAATGTTTGCATGCTTTGTCATAACCTAGCTAAACATGTTTGTGCCATATAGTATTTTACACCATTTTATACCATGTTTTATGCAAATAAATATATTATTCTTCTTATTCTTATTCTTCTAAAATCTCCTAAAGGTGACGAAGTATGTCTTTGCACCTTGGATCGCTAGCAGTCTTCACAGGTTTGAATCCAAATACGACAATCTTTGTGTACTGAAGGCCAAACATATCTGTCGGTAACTAGTTTAATGGTTGCCTAGTTAATCAGGGCAAAAGCGAAGTGCCTCAATTCTGGAGAGAGTATCAGCAGTCAAGTTATCTTTACCTGATATATGCTTAATATCTGTAGTGTTCTGAGAAATTAGATCTAAATATGTGAATTGACGAGGCGTACATTTCCTGTCTTTCTTCTGGAATGCGAAAATTATAGGTTTATGGTCGGTGTAAATAACAAAGTGACGACCCTCAATCATACGCTTGAAATGTCGAACTCCTTCATAAATTGCGAGCAGCTCCCTGTCACTAAGCACTGTAGAGCTGTTGTGACTTACTCAACTTCTTAGAAAAGAAAGCTAGCGGTTGCCAATGACCACCTACTAGCTGCTGTAAAACTGCTCCTACGGCAGTATTTGAGGCGTCTGTAACGTGAGCGATGTCAGCATTAGGAACAGGATGGGAAAGCAAAGTAGTTTTTGAAAGACTTTTCTTACAATCGCTAAAAGCCTGGAGGAGTTCTGGAGTCCAGATTAAAGGTTTTCAACCCTTTACATCCGGTCCTGCGAGCATGTCGTTTAAAATTGCCTGATCTTCAGCTGCATTGGGCAAGAAACGACGATAAAAATTTAACATGCCGAGGAACCGGCGCAAACCTTTGGCTGTCTTAGGAGCTGGAAAATTCTGGAAAGGAGCTGGAAAGGTCTGGATCTTGCTTTCCAGTGGATAGGTACCTTGAGCAGCAACCTTGTAGCCCAAGAACACGATTTCGCTTTTACCAAAACTGCACTTGGTTTCATTGATAAGAATTCCGTAGGTGCTCAATCTTTTGAACAGCTGTTCCAGATGTTTGAGGTGCTCAGAGCTGGACCTGGAGAAGATCAGGACGTCATCGATATATGAATAACAAAAATCTAAGCCTCGAAGAACGTCGTCCATGAATCTTTGAAAAGTCTGAGCTGCGTTTCTGAGACCGAAGGACAGATACGGAAACTCTGGATATCATCAGCAGCAACAGGAATCTGATTATATGCCTTCACAAGATCAATTTTGGAGAAAACGGAACAACCAGCAAGCCTCAGTGAAAAATCTTCTATGTGTCTGATAGGGTATCCGTCTGGAATTGTACGCGCATTGAGACCGCGGTAATCTCCACAAGGTCGCCATCCAGAGTATTTCTTCGGTACAAGATGTAATGCAGATGACCAAGGAGAGTCTGAACGACGAGCAGTACCGTCGCGAAGCATCTCGTCGAATTGCTGTTTGGCTATGGCTAAACGGTCTGGAGCAAGGCGTCGAGGTCTGCAGACAACGGGTGGGCCGGGCGTGGTTCTAATATAATGAATGGTGGAATGTTTTGTGTACGTTACTGGTTGCCAACCTTTTGTTGAGTGGACAACAATATGGCTGAAAGGAAGATGCGATCGCGCCCTCATGGTACGCTCGAAGTTCTGTGTGTACTGTAGCGTTGTATTGCTTCTACAATATCAATTAGTCGAGTGAGCTAACTATTTCACTAGTTAACCGTAAAGTGTGACAACTCTAAAAGCGGGGTACAACACTAGCTGTCCTAAGGAAGACTCGTTCATTTTGATCGCTGACCGCCTTGCCGACAGGAGTAAATCCTTGAACCTTAAGATTCTTTGTGCCCCAAATCTAGGGTGAGTTCTTCATTAATTAGTATTTATAATGGACCCTATGCACTGGATAATCTATGTTATTATCATCTCCAATGTGGCATCTGATTTTACAATGGTCCATCTCTGACCATGCGGTTTTCAATTATCCAGTGCGCAGGAGACTGAAATATGTGTGTATTGCTGTTGCATCGGGCTGTGCAAGCCCTTACTGTGTATTATAAGCGATATCGCAAGCCATCTGCTGAGATGCCTGTTGGTCTACCTTGTGTTATGCTCGCGTGTCACATACTTAACCTCACATTGCATCTGTCATTGTGACACGCCATCTTTGCAAACTTTCTTCCTAACTGACTGCCTGTAAGCTGCTGCGATGTGTTAAGCTTCCTGCCTACCCTGCTTCCCACACCGTTCCTTGGTTGCTGAATGGGGGAAACGAGCAGAGCACATCGCATGCGGCTAGCTGCTTACGCACCGCATCTAACATGCGCACCCGTCTAACGCGCTTTCCAGGGTTCTACGTCCAGGCTGAGGGCCGGTCTTCAATTGCTACAAGCTACCCTAGACCAGACTGCGCGCTGCACGTGCTGACGCTGCAAGCCATCGTTCGGGACCTACAGCCCGCTAGCAATCTGACGAGGGCCTCTCACTGAGCCTGTCCTACAGGCCCCTACACCTGCCAGCTACAACCAAGGACGGTACCCTCTTACCTAACCTAGTGTGCGAGTGCTCAATTCAAACAGTTCAGTGACTACCTACCCACGACCTAGCCGTGTTACCCTAGACAAACAATATATGTATTAACCTACCTCCTTGGTTTCATTCTATTTCTACAACCTAACTTGTTAACGGACTCCGCAGCCTACCTGCGAAGCCCTAGGCCGTTACAGTAAGTACGTTACTGGTTGCCAACCTTTTGTTGAGTGGACAACAATATAGCTGAAATGAAGATGCGATCGCGCCTAAATGGTACGCTCGAAGCTCAAGTGACAACACAAACTGTACTCACACGGCAAGCCTGAACACGTAATTCGTATCATCATGTCTACCATGCGCTTTTTCTCAGTGAACTTCTTCTGTAGGTGACCCCACATGATTTCCCACGCTACATAGTTTTGTAGCGGAAATGACGTAAAAATAGTTGCAGCAAATGCCAATTTCGCCGCCTGCGCTTTTCTGTAAAATAAAATTTTGCACTTTTTATCATTCATCTATTCAGCGTCGTCGTCGTCGTTTGATCGCATCATTATGGGAAACCTAAGCCTATGGGCTGTTCTAAAAGTATCTGACGAAAGTGTAAACGAACCCTGTGCAGATTCAATTGTTACACAATCACTCACTAGGGCATTAGAAACAATCATCTGTATTTAGAATGTTTAAACTTTATATCTCCCCACGTTTTTCAATAATTTTTGTTTGAATAACATTATTAAGAGCGTTCATCCCGCGCGGGCTGGCTACGTCGCATTTTTAGAGGTTTTTCGTCATTATTTTATTAAATTTAAATAAAAGGACTATTTTTTCAGCCAATATTGAGTATGTATGCTATTTTTTTACAGTTATTTTCATTTATTACTCATAAAAATTGACATATTGTCAATTATTTTCTATTTTCCATTTAACGATTAATTATTTTTATTTACTATAGAGTAAATTTTAAAAATAGTTATAAATCCCAACGATTTAAGTAATTGACTGAAAAAATAGTACTTTGATTTAAATTTATAAAATAATCACGAAACACTAGAAAAGAAATACTAAAAGGAAATACAGAAAGGACAAAAACCTCTAGAAATACGACGTTGCCAGCCCACGCGGAATGAACGCTCTTAAACTGTAATTTAAAAATCATCGATGTAAATTGAGATTATAAAATTGACATTTGTCATAGAAAAACAAGGTGATTTAAAATTAGAATTTCGGGTAATTAAATGTTCGGATAATCAAATTATAGCACTCAATAAAATTTGTGGCACTGCAAATTAGCATCCACAAATAATTCATTTGTTTACCTTTACCTCAGATACGTTTGGAACAGACATTGTGTGCTTTTATAATTCCTTACGTGACGATATTATCGTGGACGTAAATTTAAAAGCTCCTTCATATCTGTGGTGTCTGGTGTCTACATCGCGGGTCTCAAACCATGTGATGGAGTCAGCTTGTTGTGATTTTGCATGTGACTATTATTTACACTTCAGTTAATATGGGTTGCTTGATTTGAAAGTATTTCCTCTATAACACTAGCTTTTTATCCTTAAATCTATTTGGCATGATGGAAATACGGTAAAACTCCATCAAAATTCCCCCAAAGATGCTTGGAATTTATGGACCTAAAACCTTTTTTCTTAAATCCATCTGTTTGTGAAGATGGATGTTTGTTTCTGTTTCACGCAAAAACTACTCAACGGATTTAGATGAAATGTATCACACAGATAGTTTATAACCTGGAATGTATCACACAGATAGTTTATAACCTGGAATGTATCACACAGATAGTTTATAACCTGGAATGTATCACACAGATAGTTTATAACCTGGAATGTATCACACAGATAGTTTATAACCTGGAATGTATCACACAGATAGTTTATAACCTGGAATGTATCACACAGATAGTTTATCACACAGATAGTTTATAACCTGGAATGTATCACACATAGTTTATCACACAGATAGTTTATAACCTGGAATGTATCACACAGATAGTTTATAACCTGGAATGTATCACACAGATAGTTTATAACCTGGAATGTATCACACAGATAGTTTATAACCTGGAATGTATCACACAGATAGTTTATAACCTGGAACAACAATATAATACGTATACTTTTCGCCCGATAGAATCAAGACTTATGCGGGTGAAACCGCGGGGCGTTGCTGATTATTAATAATTGTATCGATATCTATTTGAACCTAGTTGGTGATTTAAAATATTGCAATTTAGGAATGAGAAACCATCACAATTAATAGTCCAAGCTCCCAGAGCCCCAAGACCTACGTCATTTTAGAAAAATAAAATTATAATTGTAATGTAGGTACATTAATAATATTGTGAGGTGTCGGTAGATCCTAATAAAGTCAGACTCCAACCGTGGTTTCATTACGTTGCACTGGCGACGAGTCCGACGTAAAATATATTTTTACGTAGAATCTACGCGTACGGTGCACCAAATATTGTTTAAGTTCGCTCGTTGTGTTGTGTTGTTGCTAAAACAAAGTAAATTCGCAATTCCAATCGGTAAAATCGAACCATTTGATTTAACATCCAAGCAATCCAAGCAATCCAAGCAATCGTACGTACGACGTGTCAATCAGTTCATAAAACTTAACGAGATCAAACCGGAATCGAAAGTGTCGATGTTAATTACAGTGGTCGGCGATGCAACTTACAGTTTGATGTGTGACTCATGCGCTCCATCAAATGCGGAGGATAAAAAGTTTCATGAGCTAATTGAACTAGTGCGAGCTCACCTCGAGCCACAACGGTCGGATATTGCCGAACGCCATATCTTTCGACAAAGGAGACAACGACCAGGCGAATCGTTGACCGCATACTTACAGAGTATAAAGCATCTCGCGGTCACTTGTAATTTTGGCAACCGACTGGAGGAGGATCTCAGAGATCAATTTGTATCGGGGCTTGCGAGTGAAGTGAGGAGATCTAAGATTCTCGCTGAGAGGTCGATCAACTACCAGAAAGCGGTGGAGCTAGCTCTGGCTCTGGAGGCGGCGGACCGGCACGTCGAGATAAGCGGCGGCGGCCCGGCCGCGACGGGGAGCGCGGGCGCTGGCAGCGGCGCGGGCGCGAACGCGGGCGGCAGCGAGGCGGGCGAGGGCCTGCACGCGGTGCGCGCCCAGCCGAGCGCGAGCGGCGGTGGCGGAGCCCGCGGAGGCACGGCATGTTGGCGGTGCGGCAAAGGTCATCCGGCTAACAGGTGCCGTTACACGAATTACAATTGCGATAATTGTAATCAACGCGGTCATTTACGTGTGATGTGTGAGAAAGTGTGTAATCGTAAAAGTGTTAATGTTCAACGTCAAAATTTGTTGGTGAAGATTCCGAAGACGATGACTTTTTCAACATGATGGTATCCTCGGCTCAAGGTAACCAACCTTATTTTATAAACGTGCAAGTGGATTCAGAAATGTTAGAGTGCGAGGTTGACACCGGTAGCCGTATTTCTGCGATCAATGACAGTTGCTATGAGTGTTTATTTAGTGACAGACCCTTGCAAACAGATAATTTGATTTTGCGCAGCTATTCAGGCTCAAAGATCGAACCACTCGGATATATTTTAGTTAATATTAAATTTAATAAGGTAATGGCTACTAATGTTCGATTGTATGTAATAGAAGGCGGCAGTAGGCCGTTACTAGGTCGAGACTGGCTCGCTGCTTTAAATGTAACACAAATAAACATTAATAAATTAATTGAAGAGGATAAATTATTCAGTCAATTGGTTAAAGAATTTCCTGAAGTGTTTACAAATAAGCGGCACATGTAAGAAATTGTTACGGTTACAGCTCGTAGACAGCAGCGGGGTATACGTGCGCGCGCGGCTAGCGCGGGTTGAGCGCGAGCTCGAGCGTCTCCAGCAGGATGGCTCCAAATACCGCGTCGAGCACTCAGAGTTTGGAACAGTGCCTGTAGTCAAAAGTAATGGGGAACTCAGGATTTGTGGTGACTATAAAATCACCCTTAATCCCAAGTTGAAACGTGATTTTTATCCACTTCCCCGTATAGAAGAGTTATTTGCGAACTTAAGTAACGGGGAGGAATTTACTAAAGTTGATTTACGACATGCATACCAACAGGTGCTTTTAGATCCGGAATCACAAAAATTTACGGCAATTACAACACATGTAAAGACGTTTGCTTATAGGAGAACGCCGTATGGTTTATCTTGTGTACCAGAGCAATTTCAGAAAATGATGGAGGAGACACTACGCGGCATTCCGGGCACGGTAGTATTTCTTTACGATATCTTCATAACGGGCAAAGATAGACACTCACACATGCGCAGTTTACGGGCTGTCCTCGAACGATTACGTCAAATGGGCCTCACTGTCAAGTTGGAAAAATGTACTTTTTTACAAAAAAGTGTAACTTATTTAGGGTTTATTATCAATAGGGACGGGTTGCATCCCGACCCCGCTAAGCTCGACGCGATTGCCAAAATACCCACACACCTACTGATGTGACACAGTTAAAAAGCTTTCTCGGTCTTTTAAATTACTACGGGAAATTTATCCCTAACTTAAGTTCATTGCTCCACCCGTTGCACTATATTTTAGGTAAAGGTGTTAAGTGGAATTGGGATTCGCGTTGTGCACAAGCAATGGAGAAAGCAAAGAAGATATTGTTAAGCGATAAGGTGTTGGCTCATTATGAGGAGGGGCGGCCGCTCGTGTTGTCGGTGGACAGCAGTGCGTACGGTGTGGGGGCGGTCCTAGCACATCGGTATGAGGATGGTAGCGAGCGGCCAGTCAGTTGCGCCTCGCGCACGCTAAACGGTGCGGAACGTAACTATAGTCAGCTAGACAAAGAGGCTTTAGCAATTTATTTTGGCATTACAAAACACCATCACTCTTTGGTAGGCGGTTTACTTTGCTTTCTGATCACAAGCCCCTGACACATGGCCATGGTACGGAGCGAGAGTGCATGGGAAGCCATTACCTCCTTCTGCGAAGCAGTAATGCTCGTGAAGGAGGAGGCGGGACGCGTGAGGGAGAGGCAAGCTTTGCACCCTCACGCCCCTAGTCGCCGCAGGAGACGCCCTGGGCGTCGGGAATCGGCAGCCGATTCCCGGCCACCGTAGGCGCGGGCTTGCGGACGGCGAGCAATGGGTAGCTCGCCGTCCGGTAAGGACCAGGCCCGAGTCGACGGCGCGTCGTGTTCCACGCGCGCCTCAAAGAGATGTCAGCACTATTGACGGGGTCCGCTAGGGCCGATGCCAGCTAGGGTTGCGGGATGTTCGAAAGAGTTACCGTGGCCCCGGCACAGGCAACAGAAGGAACACGGGTGGGTTTTAGTCAGTAAAAGTCTGACACGCCCTCCCGCTCCGCCCAGAGCGGGAGAAGTCATTTGATGATTTCCCATCCACAAAAAAAAAAAAAAAAAAAAAAGCCCCTGACACATATTTTTCATGAAAAGAAGGGTATTCCGCAGACGGCAGCCAGTCGCCTGCAACGCTGGGCCGCACGACTGGCGGGTTACGATTTTTCAATAGAATTTGTGAAGTCAGCGGATAATGGTCCGGCTGACAGTTTATCACGTTTGCCCTTGGCACACGAGCGGCAACCAGTGGGTTGCCAGTGGGTTGTGGTTGGTTGAGTAGTGACTCACATAGATTATTTACATTATGTCGAAGAATCATTACCTTGTAATGCTTAACGCTGCTTTGTAAAGTGATAGGTTACCTGTTGTTAGGGTGGCCGGCATCGCCTAGTTGTGATGAAGAAAAGGTATTTTTTGCTCGTAAAGAACATTTATTCACAGATCGTGGTTGTATTATTTATCAATATAGAGTGGTAATTCCACAAAAGTTACGACCAGATATTTTAAAAGAGATCCATAGTGGCCATTTAGGCATGAATAAAATGAAAAACATTGCTCGTAGTTACGTTTACTGGCCCAATATTGATAGGGACATAGAGGACGCTTGTCGGGCTTGTAACGCGTGTAGGTCGGTGCGAGACATCCGCTACATCCATGGGAGTACCCGTTACACCCGTGGCAGCGCGTTCATGCCGATTTTTTTGATTGTGCGGGTAAACGATTTTTAATTATAATAGATGCCCACTCAAAGTGGATAGAGACAGTGGTCATGGGAAGTATATCAGCTAGTGCCACTATTACCACTTGACGATCTATTTTTGCTCGGTTCGGTCTTCCATCACAACTAGTGACCGATAATGGTCCGCCTTTCTTCTCGGAAGAATTCAAACAATATTGTCATATAAATAGAATAAGACATTCAACATCGGCGCCATACAGACCCCAAGGTAATGGCGAGGCAGAGAATGCCGTAAAAACCGTAAAGAAAGCGATTAAACGAGCAATTTTTCAAAAAGTGGATATTTTAGCAGCTTTGTATCGCTTCTTATTTCAATATAGAAATTGTGAGCACGCCACTACAGCGGTGTCGCCGGCAGTCGCACTTTTCGGACGTCGCTTGCGCGGGCGCCTCGATGCGCTACGTCCGGACGGTGCGACTGTTGTACGCGCCGCACAGGACAGGCAGGTGGCGGCCGCCGGCGGTCGTCACAAACGACTCGCGGTGGGCGACCATGTACTTGCGAGAGATTATTCCAAAAAAGGGGACAAGTGGGCGAAGGGTTACATATCAGAGGTAACAGGCCCAGTTTCTTGTAAAATAAACATTGGGGAAGGGGTGGAATGGCGTCGACACCACGACCAACTTGTCCCGCTTCGTGGACCAAGTCGCTATTCACTATCGCGTACAAGCACGCAGCCGATAGTGGAAGAAACCGAGGGGTCTGACGGTCAAGAGACACCTACAGAAGCGAAGGCGACTGGCGCGACGGGTATGTGTGCTGCGCAGGCAGTGTCGGAAGTAGTAGATTCAGGAGATGAGTTTAGGGACGCGTTTGATGGTAATGATTTCGGTCGGGTTCAGTCGGAACCTCCTCCATCGCCGCCGCCAGACGCCTCCGCCCGTACCAAGAGAGCGTACAACAGGTCTAAGAATAAATATTAAACTTTGCCAACGTGTTATTATAATATCTTTTATTTGGTGTAGATTTAGTTATTGTTAAGTGTTTTTTTAACTGTATACTTTTGGTTTATTGGGGGATGTGTAATGTAGGTACATTAATAATATTGTGAGGTATATACATATATAGACTATAGATTTAGTGTTTACTAATCTTTTAATTACAATCATTGCAAACTATAGTTTTGTATAAATTAGAAGCATCTTTTCAATTTTGTAAATGTGAGTACCATGGAGCGGTTTTATGTTATGATGTAGGTATGTTGACTTGAAAGAGTATGGCAGTTGAGAGTATGTCATGCTCACTTAAATGTCTCGCTGATGGTGGCGCGTGTGTTGGATCATTCGGTTCCCTACAAAATGGTTGAGCTGGATGGTGCTGATCCACGCGTCATGTTCGTGAACGGGCGCCGTCAGTGGAGACTGGTCATCTCTTAACTGCCAGGGCTTATTGTTAATCTTATAATTATTTTGAATTGTTTTAATTATTTATTTTTACATTGTTCTCATATACAGGGCATTTTTTAATCACTATCCAAATTTTCACAGGGTGTTCTACCCATGAATACGAACAACTTTCACTATGGGACCAACTCTGAAATCACGAAAAAAAATCAGCTGTTTCATACATTATGGTCGAGTAGGTAATGAACTTTTGTATGAATCAGCTGATTTTTTCTTCGTGATTTCAGAGTTGGTCCCATAGTAAAAGTTGTTCATATTCATGGGTAATAATTTTGATTTAAAAGAGTGTCCATGGAGTTTCTTGCCCATTCTTCTCCATAGAGATCTACGTTTTGGAATGGGCGACTAGCTTCAATTTTTCTGATTAACTGACTGACTCTTTAACAATTCAAAAGTGCCTGTAATTGGTTTAATTGAAATAAATGCTTTGAGTTTGAGTTTAAGCTCGTAGATAAATAATATTAGGTACTATACAATATACATAGAAGGTTCCAACAGTGTGCGAGGTAGTAGCGGTCGTGGTGCGGTCGAGCGACATCGAGGAAGTAAGGCGCAATAGTCTCAATTATGGAGATACAGATTTTAATGGACATTTATTTGCTTAAGAGCTTTTACTACTATTAGGTTAATATGCTTAAAGTCAAGTTCAATAGGGCAGGCAAAAACGTTCACCCTTACTAAATCAAAAGAGAGCGAGGAATTTAAGATTCCAGTAGTTTTAAATGAAAAGTAGGTAAATAAATTTAATAATTTACTTACATTTAATTTACATACCATGTTTTAATGCAAGTAAATATATTCAATTAAAAAAAAAATAAAAGATTCCGACGAACTAAGAACCTCCTCCTTTTTTTGAAGTGGTTTAAAAATGGTCTATAAATCTACAGTCTATCACGTTTTCACATTCACAAAATATAGAAGAATCTACTAAAAAGACAGCTCTGCCCAAACCTTACCGTATACCGTAAAGAAGAAAGAAGAGATTTATCGATCGTCAGGGCGTGAAGTAGAACACGGGGTACACCCGCAGGTAACGGTGTTGGGATCATTTATTTTTATATTATACATTAATGACTTGCCTAAGTGCGTTGAAGAACCGGTGACCCTATTCGCGGATGACAGTACTTTGACAATACCTTAAAAAAGTGTAGAGACGTATGAGAATGACATTAATAATTCCTGAAAACCAGCTATACAATGGATGCAGGAAAACTATCTGAAAATAAACGTAAAAAAAATTAAGGCTATACATTTTACGCAAAGGTTACCTAGCATGAACCTTAACATACATTACTTCAATGAAAACATATAAGCATATAAGGAATTAACTCTACAAAATTTCTTGGCCTCTATATTGATAAAAACCATGGAAAGCACATATCGAGATTTTATGTAAAAAAACTTAGTGTAACCGCATACGCTTTACGCACACTTTCATTCATATTATATATATACGGACGCTCTGCTTACAGCGTACTATGGTTTAGTAGAATCCCATCTACGCTATGGGCTAATATTTTGGGGTAACTCGACGGAAAAAGAATCAGCATTCAAGTCTCAGAAGAGATGTTTACGGGCGATGTTTAAACTTGAGAAGACCGATAGCTGCGCGCCTTATTTTAAACATTACAAGATATTAACTTTACCGTGCTTGTTTATATTAGAAGTATAGTCCGATCAACGGGGCTTGAGTAACCCGAAAAATTCCTCCGCCTCTGAAATTTGGTATGTGATGAAGTTATGTGATACAGATTACAGATGTACAATAATCCAACATTTTTTTTTTACGAGAAGTTGGGCATTTTCACCCAAACATGAAAATCACTTATAACTCTCTGTGAATATTTCCTCAGACTGAAATACTTTCTGTATACGTACGTATGTACTAGTTAGAATAAGTATGTAAAGGAATCCAACATTTTTTCGATTTCAGAGATACCCCAAAATTAACTTTTTACATTTAGTACTATAACTTGTACAGAAAAATTGCTCTGCTAATTTTTATTTTTTATTTATTTATTTAATCTTTTCACACTTAAAAAAGTACAAAGGCGGACTTAATGCCTTAGGCATTCTCTACCAGTCAACCAAGGGTGGTGAAGAGATTAGATGGCAGGTGCTCTGTTAGGAATGGGACAATTTGTACATAAATAAGTTATAAACTTATAATACACATACATACATATTTACTACAATATATACCTATATTATATATACAGGGTTACAGGGAAAGTCGTACTGAATATTAAAGGAGGTTATTATTCAGGTCATTTCTGATGATTTTGATTCTGAAATAAAATGTCCGAAACTTAACCGTTATAGAGATATTAAATTTTAAAGATTATTTTTAAAAATCCTTTATTTTTTGGCTTTTAGTCGTTTTCTTTGGGGATTAGAGCTCCTAGAGTCGGTTTTTTTGAGGTATCTAGTTAGAAGACATGTCCATTAATAAAAATGATCAATAGAAACTGAACCTACTACTAACAGCTTAAAAAACTGCTCGACAACGGTTAGCATTATGAATTTTCTAATAGTGTTCTTAACTTTGATGGGCTTTAAAAAAAAAATGTATGGAACTTATTCTGCGAATAACTTTACAAAGTTCTACGTCTCTTTAGCTATTCAAAAAGGTATATCATCTACTAGGTTTGTTCATAAAATCTTAAAATAATGTTATTAGAATAGGCCCATCTGGTAGTACAACATAACAGAATTTCGATACAAAAGAATCCGGCTTACTATCTGGCACTTTTAAACAATGAAAAAACGTTTGGGTAGACATTGTTTGTGCCCGGGAGACGTGCGGTGACAGGTATTTATGTCATTTTAAATGTCTGAATTGTCAAATCGTGGATCGTGGTGTTTGTTTAGTCTGCTCATGCGATTCTTCCATGGTAGATGTGTTATCCGTGCACGACGACTAGACTTCTGCAGATTTATGCTCAATGCCGATAATGAAGATCCGGATTTTTTAAAGAAAATCATGTGGACAGATGAGTCGAAATTTGACAAAGACGGCATCACAAACTATCATAACACCCATTATTGGGCTCCCAAAGCGCAAGGTAACCCCAAGAAAAAAAGACCAAAAGGGTCACAAAGGAGATTCAGTCTTAATGTGTGGATGGGTATAATATCAAATAACTTGATAGGGCCATACTTCCTGCCCGATAACTTGAATGGCGAGACATATGAAAACTTTTTGAGGGAGGAGTTACCCTCTTTAATGCAAGACTTGCCTATTGCATTGAGACGAGACATGTTACTGTCACTACAGAAGAAGTGTTCGAGCATGGTTGGACGAGAATTACCTAAACCAATGGATTGGAAGAGGCGGACCCATAGCATGGCCGACGAGGAGCCCCGATTTAACGCCGATGGATTTTTATGTGTGGGGTCATATTTAAAGCCTAGTATACGACCAAATGACACCGATCGCAAATGTCGATATTCTAAGACAAAAAATGATTGATGCGGCTGAGGAAATGAGGCGGAACCTACGAACTTCTGTCGTGAAAAGTAATTTAAGAAAAAGAATGAGACTTTATGTAAGAAATAGCGGCGGCCATGTAGAACATGAATTATAAAAATATTGCTAAAATTTTTGTCTTTTTTTTACGTATTTTAGCTACTTTTACCTCAAACTAAAAATGTACCCTCTCCTAACTTAACTGTTATTTGGGCAATGTTTTGCCTATTTAATAGCAAGTGTTATACCTTTTTGAATAGCTAAAGAGACGTAGAACTTTATAAAATTATTTGCAGAATAAGTTCCATACAATATTTTTTATTAAAAGCCTGTTAAAGTTAAGAACACTCTATTAGAAAATTCATAATGCTAACCGTTGTCGAGCAGTTTTTTAAGCTGTTAGTAGTAGGTTCAGTTTCTGTTGATCATTTTTATTAATGGACATGTCCTCTAACTAGATACATCAAAAAAACCGACTTTAGGAGCTCTAATCCCAAAGAAAACGACTAAAAGCCAAAAAATAAAGGATTTTTAAAAATAATCTTTAAAATTTAATATCTCCATAACGGTTAACGAGGGGCTTGTGGCTAAGAAATAACAGCCGCACGGGTCGATCGGTCAGGTTAAGCTACGCTTGCCACGGTTGGTCCGTGGATGGGTGACCATCTTTACATATCAAGACCCCTTCGTGCCTCGGAAAGCACGTTAAGCCGTTGGTCCCGGCTGTCATTCGTGTATCTTTGACAGTCGTTACGGGTCGTCAGAAGCCCGAAAGTCTGACAACCAGTCTTAGCAAGGGGTATCGTATTACCCAGTAACTGGGTTGTGGAGGTCAGATAGGCAGTCGCTCCATGTAAAATACTGGTATTCAGCTGCATCCGGTTAGACTGGAAGCCGACCCCAACATAGTTGGGAAAAGGCTAGGCAGATGATGATCTCCATAACGGTTAAGTTTCGGACATTTTATTTCAGAATGAAATTCATCGGAAATGACCTGAATAATAACATCCTTTAATATTCAGTACGACTTTCCCTGTAACTCTGTATACATTATATACAAATTCAAGAGAGAGAGGTTTTGAGATGACTCTACGCTATTTATTTTGAAAATAACTCCGCAATCTCCGCTTAAATGCATACCGACTGGCGGCCGTCCTGATGTCAAGAGGTAGCGCATTCCAAAGAAGAATGAACTGAATATGAAAGGAAGAATGAACAAAGTCAGAAGTATGAGAAGGACAGAGTAGGAGAAGATTGTTAGAAGAACGAAGATTCTTAGCGTGTGAAGAACATAGATATTGGAAGTGAGACACTAGATAAGAAGGAGGAGTGGGAGAGTTAAGAAGGGAGAAAAGCGTGGTCAAAGCACGCAAATTTCTTCTCTGGCGATTGGTCATCCATTTGAGCTCAGACCTGTAGCTCGACACATGGTCATATTTTCTGAGGTTGAATATGAACCGGATACAATTGTATCCTTTATACATATATTTATATCCTTAAATACATAGCTTTGTTTAGTTATCCAAAAGATTTTCCTTATTAAACATATTTTTTTTATTTTTGCTTAACTACGTAATGTGAAAAATTGCTCCGTCCAAGTTTATATCTTCATTAGTCATATGATTTTATATTATAACAGATTTATTAATTATCCAACAAATTTTCGAACGTTCAAATATTTTTTAGTATATGTCAGCTGATTTATGCTAGAGCGTAAGGGTATATTTATTTATTTATTTAAATCTAGAACTATAAGTACTCAATACGACAGTGCGGTCCTTCATTAACCACAATTTAACAATTTAAATATTAAACAACTTGTAACACGATAGAAACTATAACACAATACAACACAATAACATTCTACCTATATTAATCTATATTAATTTATAACATAAAATAAATAACAGTGTCCTTGCGAATTCACTCAAATGACACGTGAACATCAATTTCGCCATACGAACTCCCTGGGTCACAGGTGTTTTGGCGAGTAGGTTGGTGCTGGCTGTCTGCACGGCCTGCAGTGACGGGCACCGCCTCCACACATAGCGGCCTGGTACGCAAAAACTCAAGCGCTGAAGCACTCCTGGATTATGCTCGATGCCACGAAGTAATTTGACCAGATACGAGACAAGTACGACTCCCGTCGTACCCTCAATTCATTGTACCCAATCATATCCAGCACAAATAGAGTGGGGTGCATCAACGGGTAAAACGATATACCCCATAAAGCTTCCTGTACAAGTGGCGTATAAACTTCTTCTGAACGCGCTCCAACATTACAGAGTATATGTATGTCCTCGTGTGGAGCCCATATGACAGCACTATGTTCCAGATGACTCCTGACTAGTGCGTCATACAGGACCCTGACTGTTGCAATATTGGTGAAGTCTCGTGTCTGTCGTCTCAGTATGAATCCCAAGTTTCTGAGTGCCCTTTTGCAGATCTTATTTATATGATCACGAAACGACAATTCAGAAGATAACAGAAAGCCCTAAATCACGTACTTGTATGACTCGTTGCATAGGCACTGCGTCCACCACGTCGACCTTCACTAAGCTGCGCGGAGCTGCTTTGCCACGCACTTTTGGAGTAGTGTAGGCAAGTTTGCTGTCCACCGTTTTTACAAATATATTTTTTTTATCTTATTATGCACAACGTACAACGGCGTTTAGATATTCACTTTATATTTAAAAGGAATATTTAATATATGCATTTAAAATAAACGTTTGATACTTCCTTAAGGACTAAGGAATAAGTATAATAAATTAATAATGTTTAGAAAGACACCTACTGAGGAGACACCGAGTTAAGAAAAAGAAAAACATCTTTGTTTTTAAAAAGAAACAAATCTGCATTCAAAAATTTTCGAAAATTCGCTTGCGACATTCGAGAATCGAACCGGATAAAATCTGGAAAAAATAACACCATGTACTTTTATGGCATTAGTCGATAGGGTTAATCTTAAGGATAAAATCTGTAACTAACATGATGAATTTATTTTAATTGAACGAGAAAAATGGGTAAACTTACTAATTATTTGCTCGAAATGAGCTCCATTTTGTTGGGTACACAAAGGAGATAGGGTGATTCTGCCCTGAAGCCCAATAGCGATAAGACATATACCAATGGAAAGATTTCATCAAGGAGAATATTTCTTATTATGAAGACTTCTGTTGTTGTACAATTGAAATTCTGGTATTTCGCCAATTAATTAACTTTAATTAATTCTTTGCCTTGAAAACATCATCTTTCAAGCCTATAATGGATATTTTAAAACATTGGCCTCCTAGATGCCGTTTTAGGAACAAATGTTTTAAAGAGTCGGTCAGCCGGTCAGAACGTTAAGCCTGCTGCATCCCCCAATAGCGTTAAGATACATGCCAATGGAAAAATCTCTTCAAGGGAAATATTTCGTTGTACGACAACGTCTCTCGATTTTAGTCAGTGAGAGCTACAGAGCTATAAATACGAGTAATTAAGCACTATCAAAATTCAGGTATTTCGACAATTAATTAACTTTCACTATTTCTGTGCCTTGCAAACATCATCTTTTGAGCCTATCACCGTCCACTTTAAAACATGGCCTACGAGCATATCATATGCCGTTTTAGGAATAATATTCCTAAGAGTCAGTTGGACATACATGATCCGATCAAAAGTTTCTGGCACTCATGTTTGCCTATCGACGCCAAACCTCCAAACAGCGCTGGCACTCATGTGTGCCACCCGTTCCCGCGAAGAATCGCGATTTTTAATTATAATTCAAGGCTAATATCCTGTGCAGGCAATTTTAGTCTGTGGTCCGGTAGATATTCACGTCAACTAAATGCTTCATAACTTATAAGATTTGGTTTGGAACGTAGAAAAAAAAAGTTAAAGTGACGTTTTGACAATGACATTTGGCGCGACTGATATCTCCGTGTGTTTTTTTATTGAAAATAAAGTGTTTTCGTGTCTAATCGACGGTAAGTGGATAAATATTCATTTATAAGTAGTTATTACATCCTTTTAGATAACATTTGCACGAAATAACATCATGGATACCATTTTGTTTGAGCAAATAATGTTACGTAAACATACGACATTTTTGGCCATACTCTGTTGTAATCATATTTTGTTTATAAATACATCTCTCGTAATACGAGTATAGTTTAGATTCTATAGTACTCGAGAACTTTAATGCCCCAACGGCCGTCAAGTCAGGCAGTGGCACCAGGTTTTTTAAAGAATTTATTTGTAAAGGAATGTTAGCAAGTTTATTACTAGCTTTAACCAAATAATGCCTACCACAGTAATTTTATTAATTTTTAGCTTAATATCGTTACTAAAATGATTACTTTAAACATTCAGAGTAATTATTTCTAACATCTATTCAACAAGATATAAGCAAGTTCAAAAAATATGGATGTCACGTGATCTACTTTGTACGTATAATATCTTCGAAATATGACACTTTACGGGGTTTGGTCTTATTATGTTTTCTGTTTGCATTGATGTTAGCTATCGATTTATATAGAATCATGCATGGCCCCCATTTTGAAAAAAAAAATCAAAATGGCAGACAGTAGGTTTATCATGGACCTTCAAAGCCCTTTAATTTCATACGTTTGAGAGATTTTACCAAGAGGTATTTGATATTTATATTAGTGTTTTCTACAACATAATTAAACTTTATTATACTAATTGACATTTTTTTCGCATATTGTACAAAGTCCTTAAGGAAGTATCAAACGTTTATTTTAAATGCATATAACAAATATTTATTTTAAATATAAAGCGAATTTCTAAACGCCGCGCCATTGTACGTTGTGCATAGTACGATAAAAAATTATTTGTAACCACGGTGGCCAGCCAACTCGCCTACACTACTCCAAAACTGCGTGGCAAAGCAACTCCAAGCGATGAAGTGAAGGTCAACCCCGGAAGGATTTTTGAATGACCGCACTGTCGTATTGAGTACTTATAGTAGTAAATTTAAATAACTAAATAATTATACCCTTACGCTCTAGCATAAATCAGCGGACATATCCTTAAAAATATATGAACGTTCGAAAATTTGTTGGATAATTAATAAATCTGTTATAATATAAAATCATATGACTAATAAAGATATGAAAATGGACGGAGCAATTTTTCACATTACGTAGGTAAAAATAAAAAAATATGTTTAATAAGGAAAATCTTTTGGATAACTAAACCAATCTATGTATTTAAGAATATAAAAACATTAAAAAATAAAAAAATAAATTCTGTAGAAGTTATAGTACTAAATGTTAAAAGTTAATTTTGGGGTGTCTCTGAAATCGAAAAAATGTTGGATTCCTTTACATACTTATTCTAACTAGTACTTACGCACGTATACAGAAAGTGTTTCAGTCTGAGGAAATATTCACGGAGAGTTATAAGCGATTTTCATGTTTGGGTGAAAAATGCCCAACTTCTCGTAAAAAAAAATGTTGGATTATTGTACATCTGTAATCTGTATCACCTAACTTCATCACATGCCAAATTTCAGAGGCGGAGGAATGTTTCGGAAATCTCCATACAACAATATCCTCGTTGATTGGATTAGTAGCTGTGTTTGTTAAGTCGAATCCACATTACTATAAGCGTCTAGCCGACGTATTCCCACGCAGTAGACGTGACAACGCTCAGCTTTGTCTCCAATCTGCTAAGACGTCCTTAATGCGCAAGCGTGTATACTGTATGGCTCCAGTCATTTATAACGAAGCACCTAAGAGTTGGAGAGAACTTTCTCAATCTATGTTTAAAAATACACTTCGTACTTTTTTGACCGCCAGAGCATATTAAAGCGTTACTGAGTTCCTTCATGAAAAAGAATTTGTCTTGACATAAGTCATTTGATTCATTTGGAGCTACTTATATAATAATGTTGATTTACTCTGTAATTTTAGTACCTAACCCATTAATAATTAAGTAAGTATGACAACTTTTAATATTCCTTATTTTTATTCTCTTTTTATTTTTATTGTATAAATCCATGACTTTGCACGTCACGTAGTGGCAAACATATTGGACTTAAATTTACTTTATCATCTTGTATGCACTTTCTATGTATATATACACACACATGTTTAAGCAAATAAAAATCTTATCTTGTCTTATCCTTCGGGGAAAACAAGACGTGATGTCATGTTATGTGTCTAATTAAAAGAGATATTTAATAATAAAAATTAAAAACATATTTAAGCCAAATGACATGATTGTCAGTACAACTGTAACAAATCTGAATTAATATCCCGTTCACAAAAGCCACGAATAAATAGTAGAAATTAGAACTGTATGCATATAATATACAATCAACGGTCTTAAGTGGACTGCCACCGGAATGATTATTTTGGCCTGCACGTCAGATCTGCGCCCATCTGCGTGTGTGATGTTATAATGCAGACAGTAACGCGCACACAGCGTAACTATGAAAGCGCTTTGTCGGTTGGTCAGGTGCATGTGCAGTCAGTACAACTACCTACTTATATACTTATTTTTATCTTAATAAATTATCGACCACAGCGCATATTTAAAAGCAATGCTAAAATTATAATTCTGTCAAAGGCCTTCGAGATATCAAGCGATACAGCAAGTGCTTCGCCGTGTTTCTCGATGGCCTCTTCCCAGCAGTGCGTGACATGCACAAGAAGATCGCCAGTTGACCGTCCCCGGCGAAAGCCATATTGACGGTCACTGAGGAGATCATTGTTTTCAAGGTAGGTCAGCAACTTACTGTTCAGTACCCTTTCCATAACCTTGCACAGAATGGAGGTAATGGCGATCGGACGGTAATGGGCAGGGTCTGAAAAATCTATAAATTGTACTATTTTAAATTTATTTTTAAGAGCACGTTTGGTGTTTATTTGTTTTTTTTTTTTGGATTATTAAATTTTATGGGTTATTTTGTTTTATTATACCTACCTCAATATTCAGTTACTTACCAAGATTGTTAATCTAGTTTGATAGCTTAGAAGCCTAGCGGTCTTCTGATGGAGGCTTGTCAATAAATGTTTAGAACGATTCTTCAATTTTATTTGATTATTTTGGAACGATGACTACGAAACGAAACTAAGAATACTCGTACATCACGGGAATTGCATAATTAAAATCCTTTTTTTTTTTATTTGGAAATAAAAGATTTTTGTTTTTTTAAACTTATTTTATAATAATGCTACTTTAAAAAAATTATACTTAATTCGATAGATCCTATACTATTATAGAAATAATGATTTTCTATTTACATTTAAAATAGGTATTTGGTTAGTAATAAAACAACTTTAGTTTCCAAATTTCAAGAGCTACTTATAGATATTTTGTAAATTAAACGTAAAGAGGTGACATTGATTCATAATAATTGAGTTCTTAATAAATGACTGACACCTACTGCATACTGCATTACACCATCCTCGCCGCTCAATGTCACATAATAATGCATCTCGTACGCACTCGCTTGGTTCGATATTTCAGTGTCACTCTAACGTTATCTTACTAAATAAAATTGGGCCCCAAATGAATGGGTGGGCGAATTCATGAACAGAAAATAAATTTAGCAATGTATTTTGTTTTGTCTGTGTGCGTGTTGCGTTAGTATTAGCAGTTTGGTGGTATGAGTTTGGAACCATGTTTTAGCGGGCTTCGTACGAGAGTTATGATTCTATATCATTCTTAACTCGTTGAATGTGTATCATAATTCACTAAAACGTACTGTAGAGGCTTAAGGGTGCGTTTCCACTGAAGCAGAGACGAGCGGAGCTGAGCTGAGACGTGCAGGAATCGTCCAATCACAAACGAGACGAGAGACGCGATGAGGATTTCCACTATTGTAATTGGTTGATTCAAGCACGTCTCCGCTCAGCACCGCTCGTCTCCGCTTCAGTGGAAACGCACCCTTAATTGGGCCAGCCTTCAGCATGAATCCTCCACAGGTGGGGTGATGGTGGTGATGGTGGTATGTCCGAGTTCAAGTTCAAGTTCAAGTTATTTGAATACAGAATTTATCAAGTAATATCAGAGTATTATTTAGTGGTAAATTCAGTGCCGCGTGACCAGATCAAACATTGGTCCTTCGAGCCGGATAGTGACTGTTGCCACAAAGTTAGGGTCGTCGGAGAAGGGCGCCGACACAGTAGTGGATCGCTGCTGATGGTGCCAATGTGCTGGTAAGTTGTGCACCGAGGTGGAAAACACCTAGTTCGAGAGGAGCAGTTCGAGGGCGGCGGGAGCATCAGCAGGCAGCAGCGGCAGCGGGAGCTGTAGCAGCAGGGGTCAGCGGCAGAGAACAGTTCGAGAGCGACGGCAGCGGGAGCAGTTCGAGGGCAGCAGCGGAGGAACAAAAAACGAAGCTCAGCGTGCGTGTTCAGTAGCGCCAGTGCGCGCGCTCAGCAGTGTCAGTGCGCGCGCTCAGCAGTGTCAGTGCGCGCGCTCAGCGGTGATAGGCCCGCTCGGCAGCGCCAGTTGCGCGTTCAGCTGCGACAGTACGCGCGCGCTCAGCAGTGCCAGTGTGCGCGCTCAGGAGCGCCAGTGCGGCGTGTTCAGCAGTGCCAGTACGCGCGCTCAGCGGCGACAGTGCCCGCTCAGCAGCGCCAGTTGCGCACTCAGCAGTGTCAGTGCGCGCTCAGCGGCGATAGTGCCCACTCAGGAGCACCAGTGCGGCGCGTTCAGCAACACCGGTGCGCGCTCAGGAGCGTCAGTGCGGCGCGTTCAGTAATACCAGTGCACGCGCTCAGCGGCGACAGTGCCCGCTCAGCATCTGCGCGCGCTCAGCAGCACCAGTACAAGCGAAACAAGCATCAGAACGAGATCGGCCAGCGCAGTAGGAGCTGTGCAGCGACGACGAAATCAAGCGGAGTGCGGCGGTGGTGTCGACAGTACGAGAGCAAGGTGAGCGACGGATCGATACGTCGCGTCGCTAAAGCAGAACAGAGTGCGTGAGTGCAGTGAAAAATTGTGAGTACCTTTTAATTAGTTTAAGATTTGTAATAGAACTTCCAAGACGACATTTAGCTATACTGTTTCGTTATCATGGAGTCATTATTAAAGTTACAACTTGATGTTAAAAATACTTCAAAAAATCCCCCGAGGAGAGAATAACTCTGGGATATATTGAAACCCGATTAGAATCGTTGGAAGTACAATGGGCAAGGTTTTGTGATACTCATAGGAAAATAATTGAAAAATCCTCAGTAGATGACCTGAAAAGTACATATTTCACGTCCGATATATGTATATGATAAAACCGAAGAGATCTATTTTACATACAAATCGGAATTAAAGGATACACAATTACTATTAGTACAACCTG
This sequence comes from Fissipunctia ypsillon, assembly GCA_947568875.1. Lineage (NCBI taxonomy): Eukaryota > Metazoa > Arthropoda > Insecta > Lepidoptera > Noctuidae > Fissipunctia > Fissipunctia ypsillon. The sequence continues at coordinate 58,376,092 of OX387643.1, read as the reverse complement.
TAACAAAAGGACCGCGAGAACAAATAATATCTACCAATGATAGTAAAATTTGTAATGTTAGATTACCCAAAATCAATATTCCGTCGTTTTCTGGTACGAAGAGTGGACTAGTTTCCGTGACTTGTTTAGATCGCTCCATTTCAATGAGACCTTAGATGATGTACAGAGATTGCACTATCTTAAGGGATGTTTAACGGGTGAAGCGGAACAACTGCTCAGACAAATACCCATAACTGAGGCTAACTATTCAATATGTTGGGAACAGTTAGAACATAGATATAATAATAAACGACACTTAGCGCATTGTATATTGATTGTATATTGCAACGATTGTTTGAACAGAAAAAAGTGAGTACAGAGTCAGCTGTAACATTAAAGCATCTCTTGGACACAACCACTGACTGTATGAGTGCGCTAGGTAATATGGGCATTGATGTTACCACCTGGGACATAATTGTAATTTACATTGTCTCAGCTAAGCTAGACCAGGAAACCCGCAAGCAGTGGGAGTTGAAGGTTGCCTAGGTAAGTTGTTTTTACGGTTAAAAAGAGTTCCGGTTAGGGGTATCGTTTCAGGACTCGGTAGTAATAAAACTACAATAGCCAATCACATGGTCACATTAGTTTTGCGATCGTTGACAGATCCTCAGTTCGAGTTCGAGGTAAGGGCATGTGTAAAAAAACATAACGTACCTTCCTGAAAAACAAGTGCCGCCTCTTATGTGGTCTGAGTTAAGGCACATATCGTTAGCAGATCCTCAGTACGGTGAGCCTAATAAGATCGACATCTTGTTGGGCGCAGATATTTATAGCAAAATAATTAAACAAGGTTTAAAGAGAACGCCCACAGGGTCGGTAGTTGCACAGTGTACAAGATTAGGTTGGATTCTATCTGGTACAACACAAGCAGATAACGAATCACATTTACTACCCAAAATTACTTCTTTGCACGCCCATGTAGAACAAAACGATCTCTTAAAACAGTTCTGGGAGATTGAAGATCAGCTGCCCCACACTAAAAGGATATTTACAGAACAAGAGCAGAGATGTGAAGAGCTGTTTACATCTACAACGATGAGGTCTACTGACGGTCGTTACATAGTGCGCCTACCACTCCAAGAGTCAAAACCGTCCTGTGTGGGTGGTAATATAAGAGAAATAGCAATGCGACGATTCATAGCATTGGAAAGGAAGTTTGCGAGAGATCAAGACCTAAAAAGGAATATACAAGGGTCATGGAGGAATATCTACAATTAAATCACATGAGGAGAGTACAGAAACCAGACAGTTAAATGAAGCTGTTTACTTACCACATCATGCAGTAATTAGAGAAGACAAGTCCACCACCAAGGTCCGCGTAGTGTTCGATGCTTCCTGTAAAAACAGCAAGGGTGTATCACTCAATGATACGCTGATGGTGGGCCCTACCTTACAGTCCGATTTGAGGCACATCATACTTCGTTGGAGACTCCATCGTATAGCACTTACAGGGGATATAGTTAAGATGTACCGACAGATGAGAGTTGCTGAAGAAGTTGTGGCATATCAACGCATATTGTGGCGCAACAGTCTCGAGGAAGAGATACAGGGTTACGAGCTACTTACCGTGACCTTTGGTACTGCTTCCGCTCCGTACCTGGCAGTAAAGGTTCTGCAGCAGGTCGCATTAGACCACCACAAGGAGTTTCCAAAGGCATCTGAAAAGGTTCCCACTAGTTATTATATGGATGATCTAATGACAGGATGTTCTACGGTAGAAGAGGGAAAGCAATTGTACCTAGAAATGAAGGAATTATTAAGTAAAGCAGGATTTCAGCTACAGAAATGGAATAAAAACAACAAAGAATTACTTAAGAAAATAGAGTCATGTGAGAGTAAGAAAGAGAAAGAGCTAATGGTAGATCATACTAAAATATTGGGACTTACCTGGTGTCGGAGTACAGATGAGTTCAAGTATACAGTGCAGCTTCCATCAAGATCTGAAAGTAACTAAACGCAATATTATTTCTGATTTTGCGCGTCTGTTTGACCCGTTAGGCTGGATAGCGCCCAGTATAATACTGGCTAAAATACTTATCCAGAAACTGTGGTTATCAGGAATAGGTTGGGACGATGAGGTACCTGAAACAATAAGACATGAGTGGGATACTTACCGTAACGATTTAATACAGCTTCATAAGGTGCGGGTTTCTAGATGGTTAGGAGTGTCAAACGAGGCCCAAGTAGAGTTGCACGGGTTTAGCGACGCGTCTAAGGCAGCCTATGCTGTGGTTGTCTATACTCGTTATATAGATAGTGCAGGCAAAATATATATCACACTTTTAGTAACCAAGACAAAGGTCGCACCAATAAAACAATAAGCATTCCGCGACTGGAACTTTGTGCAGCATTGCTTTTGACCCGTTTATTATCGGATGTGGCTAAAGCAATGAATATTGAAAGGGATAAGGATTCGACGGTAGTCCTTGCGTGGTTAAATAGTCACCCCAGTCGATGGAAGACCTTTGTAGGGAATCGAGTGTCAGGAATCTTAACAACACTTGAAGCAGATCAATGGTCGCACGTGTCATCAAAAGACAATCCAGCAGATCATGCATCAAGAGGTGTATTACCCACATTGCTATCCGAAAGGGAGCAATGGTTTAGGGAGCCAAAATTTTTATACAATGCAAATATTACATATAATAGACCAGTTAATTTAGATGTACACTTAGAAGAAAATATTAAGTGTCATTTAGCTCTAAGCGAAGAAGATTCACCATGGGTCAAGTTTAGTTCGTTAAGGAAATTATTAAGAGTTGTAGCGTTATGTAGGATTTTCGTTCATATTAAAGGTAAGATTAGAAATGATAGGTCAAGTATTTAAGTAGGGCAGAGTTAGATGAGGCGTTAAAATGTTCATTGTCTCGGTGGCAACACATACAATTCGTAAATAATAACGTCGCCGAGAATCAATGTTTCGAGTTTAATAGAGATAAAAAAATCTCCGAGATCATGAATGATGAGCTTTCGTCACTGTCCAGGGACGGATTTAATGCATTAAATAGTAAAATAGATGGGGATGACATCGAGACATGCGTACTGGATGCGGGTAAAAGAAAATCTAATCTCATTCGTATCGGACGAAAAAATAGTATTGTTCTTAGTGTCCCCGTACGACGCATGCGTGCTAGGCGCAGTTCATCCAAAACATCAACAAAGAAAAAGAGTTTATTTGTTAAAAACACCAAAAGGAAAAACTTTGTTTTTAAACAAAATAATTTTAAAAGAAGGCCTAGGAATACAAATAAAAAATGTATAAAGAAGTTTTCTATTATAAGGTACAAGTTTTTGAAATTAAATTATTTATAGATACTTTTATTAATAACAATGAATGGAAACTTTTTCTTTTAAGAATCATCTAACCTTTTCGATTGTCTTGTAATGCCATGTAAATTTTTTCTTGTTATGTCATTTAACTGTTATTGTCATGTCAATGTAATTTAGATGTAAACATAATTTATATTACCTCGTTATTTTAGTTTGGTGAATGTAATATTATACTTGTAGCGGCATATCTACATCGCCACAATGGAACGCGTCACACTGACGTCACGCAAAATCCTGCATCGCGCAAACAGAGTTTACCGCGCGACTAGCATATACAGGGTTACAGGGAAAGTCGTACTGAATATTAAAGGAGGTTATTATTCAGGTCATTTCTGATGATTTTGATTCTGAAATAAAATGTCCGAAACTTAACCGTTATGGAGATATTAAATTTTAAAGATTATTTTTAAAAATCCTTTATTTTTTGGCTTTTAGTCATTTTCTTTGGGATTAAAGCTCCTGGAGTCGGTTTTTTTGATGTATCTAGTTAGAAGACATGTCCATTAATAAAAATGATCAATAGAAACTGAACCTACTACTAACAGCTTAAAAAACTGCTCGACAACGGTTAGCATTATGAATTTTCTAATAGAGTGTTCTTAACTTTGATGGGCTTTAAAAAAAATATGTATGGAACTTATTCTACGAATAACTTTACAAAGTTCTACGTCTCTTTAGCTATTCAAAAAGGTATATCATCTACTAGTTTTGTTCATAAAATCTTAAAATAATGTCATTAGAATAGGCCCATCTGGTAGTACAACATAACAGAATTTCGATACAAAAGAATCCGGCTTACTACCTGGCACTTTTAAACAATGAAAAAACGTTTGGGTAGACATTGTTTGTGCCCGGGAGACGTGCGGTGACAGGTATTTATGTCATTTTAAATGTCTGAATTGTCAAATCGTGGATCGTGGTGTTTGTTTAGTCTGCTCATGCGATTCTTCCATGGTAGATGTGTTATCCGTGCCCTCCGATTTTTTTTGTAAAAACGCGACTTGGCTTGGATTTTTGGACTGTTTCATCTTCTAACTGTGTGACGTGGCTTGTAACTGGACTTTGATTTGTGTTGTGAACATGGCAACATTTACCAACGAGGAATATGCTGACATCCTAATGTGTTATGGATTTTGCGAAGGAGTGTCGTTGCGTGCACGCAATGAATACATGCTAAGGTATCCTACTCGCCGAGTGCCTGATATTGGCGTATTTGACAGAGTTTATCGAAAACTACGAGAAACTGGTTCTGTGCTAGTACGTCGGACTGACATGGGACGACCTCGTGTTCTTGATGACGACGACGAAGATAATGAAATACGACGTCTCTTTGAAGCCGACCCAACCACGTCAACAAACGTTGTCGCTCGACGGCTTGGTATTTCCCAGTGGAAAGTCTGGTTCGTAATGCACAGTTCTGGGCAATACCCTTACCATTACACGCCAGTGCAAGTAATTGAAGAAGGGGATCCATTGAGACGACTAGACTTCTGCAGATTTATGCTCAATGCCGATAATGAAGATCCGGATTTTTTAAAGAAAATCATGTGGACAGATGAGTCGAAATTTGACAAAGACGGCATCACAAACTATCATAACACCCATTATTGGGCTCCCAAAGCGCAAGGAAACTCAAGAAAAAAAGACCAAAAGGGTCACAAAGGAGATTCAGTCTTAATGTGTGGATGGGTATAATATCAAATAACTTGATAGGGCCATACTTCCTGCCCGATAACTTGAATGGCGAGACATATGAAAACTTGTTGAGGGAGGAGTTACCCTCTTTAATGCAAGACTTGCCTATTGCATTGAGACGAGACATGTTCTTTCAACATGATGGCTGCCCAGCGCACTACAGAAGAAGTGTTCGAGCATGGTTGGACGAGAATTACCCAAACCAATGGATTGGAAGAGGCGGACCGGACCCATAGCATGGCCGGCGAGGAGCCCCGATTTAACGCCGATGGATTTTTATGTGTGGGGTCATATGAAAAGCCTAGTATACGACCAAATGACACCGATCGCAAATGTCGATATTCTAAGACAAAAAATTATTGATGCGGCTGAGGAAATGAGGCGGAACCTACGAACTTCTGTCGTGAAAAGTAATTTAAGAAAAAGAATGAGACTTTGTGTAACAAATAGCGGCGGCCATGTAGAACATGAATTATAAAAATATTGCTAAAATTTTTGTCTTTTCTTTACGTATTTTAGCTACTTTTACCTCAAACTAAAAATGTACCCTCTCCTAACTTAACTGTTATTTGGGCAATGTTTTGCCTATTTAATAGCAAGTGTTATACCTTTTTGAATAGCTAAAGAGACGTAGAACTTTATAAAATTATTTGCAGAATAAGTTCCATATAATATTTTTTATTAAAAGCCTGTTAAAGTTAAGAACACTATTAGAAAATTCATAATGCTAACCGTTGTCGAGCAGTTTTTTAAGCTGTTAGTAGTAGGTTCAGTTTCTGTTGATCATTTTTATTAATGGACATGTCCTATAACTAGATACATAAAAAAAACCGACTCTAGGAGCTCTAATCCCAAAGAAAATGACTAAAAGCCAAAAAATAAAGGATTTTTAAAAATAATCTTTAAAATTTAATATCTCCATAACGGTTAAGTTTCGGACATTTTATTTCAGAATGAAATTCATCGGAAATGACCTGAATAATAACATCCTTTAATATTCAGTACGACTTTCCCTGTAACCCTGTATACAACATCCCGACATCAACCGTCGGGCAGTAGCCCACCAGACACAACACCCGTCTGGTCGGAGGATCCTCCCTTTTCTATGGAGGATGAGTGAACTTTACACCCTGTTCCTCATGCCTCTATACTGGTGACCCCGAACATGAACGTCAGCGCAGCCTTCGTGCAACTACTACAGCGTGACGTCATCAGCATCACTTCCTCGAGCTTTCGACGCTAGCAGTCAGCCTCAACCCGGCGCTGCACCTCATCCGACGCACTGGAGCATAACGCAGCGCCACCCCGACTCACTGGGGGCATCTCCGCAGACAGTTCCGACTCACCGCGAACTATGCGGCACCCGGTTCCGACTCACTGGAACCTCAACTGGCCCTGGCAAGCATCGCAAGATACACGACTCTGCCCACTATCGACCTCCGGTCTCTGGAGGGGAGTGATGTAGCGGCATATCTACATCGCCACAATGGAACGCGTCACACTGACGTCACGCAAAATCCTGCATCGCGCAAACAGAGTTTACCGCGAGACTAGCATATATACAACATCCCGACATCAACCGTCGGGCAGTAGCCCACCAGACACAACACCCGTCTGGTCGGAGGATCCTCCCTTTTCTATGGAGGATGAGTGAACTTTACACCCTGTTCCTCATGCCTCTATATACTAATGCATTGTTTGTGTGTTTCATATGTACGAGACACATCGGATGCAGCTGGGAGAGCCTCCGAGGGGCCACGCCTCTCAGCCCTCCTCCGAGCTTGAGGAAGAGCTTCATCTAGGCTTCATCAGCGCGCTTCGTCTTCTATATTTAATATGCGCGCGGCCCAGAATAGGATGGTCATTCTCCAGATTTATTAAGGCGTATTAGAAGAGGGAAATAGTTATTTGAAACTGTGGTTCCAGCCTTGAACGGGGGGGATAAGCAGTCTAAGTTAAAACCAACCTTGCTGACGGGACATAGTCCTTGCGAGGTGTGTCAGGTTGACACAACTGGTCCAACTGATGATTGTGGACCCACAGTTTGGTCAGAATTGTCTGACAGTCAATTGAGCTTAGTGACTTCGCGATATTTTGAGATTTTTGCCATTTTGACTGTGGCCATGAGTTAGGACTTCATATGAACTATTGCTTCTTGAGCTTTTACCTCCCTCACGCTCATCAATGCCCGGTGTGGTTAAAGTTTAGGTTGATTAGTTGAAGTGCTTGAATACTTGAGATGTTACAATCTGTCAAGTCTCGGGCGGAATTCCCGCGGCGCGACATGTTTATGACCTTGCTTATCTACCTTAACTTAAACTATATACTATACGTGACGTGCTGATGAACGTGACTTCACACCACATCACCGCTCTTAAAGTAAAAAAAAAAAATTAAATTACTTTTTTTTTTCTTATACATTTTAAAGTATCATTCTAACTCTTACAATATAATTTTGTTCTGTTCTTATGTATTACATCTATCTTATTATTATTTTTTTACAATGACATTTGGTGACTCGTCCTTTACAACTTTAAATGATCCATTATAAATGCATTCCAATTTACTGCCTGTTTCGTTTTTTATCAATACCAAGTCACCTTCTTTATAAGTTTGAATTAAGATTCTTATCAAAACGATGTTTCGTACAAAGGTTCAACACTTTCACCTTGAAGACTACTTGGTAACCTGCAAATTTTACCGAAAACCAATTATTCATAAGGTGTATATTTGGTCACAGTATTAACTGTTGTGTTATAAGAAAAACACCAATACGGAATCCAGAAACTCCACGATGATGGATTATTATCCGTCTGTATCCTTAAATACGCGCCTAAAGTTTTGTGAACGTTTTCCAAAGATCCTATACTCTCATGATGATATTGTGTCGATAAGATTTCATTGATGCCCAAGATATTACATAGCTCTACCATTACTTTTGAAATGAACTCAGATCCCCTATCCGTAGCAATTGTCCGCGGTATTCCATGTCTCAAAACAAAATTTTCTGCCAACGCTTTCGCTACCTCATTTGCGGATTTATTCTTTAATGGATACGCCTCCACAAATTTCGTAAGCTCACACTGAAGAGTCGATATGTGAACATTGCCTTTTTCGTCCCTATCAAGTGGCCCCACTATATCTAAATAAATCTTCTCAAACGACGTAGATGCAGTGGTAGTAATTGTCATTGGTTCCTTAGTATGTCCAGAAAACTTTTGCTTCTTACACTTATCACATTTACCAATGTATTCCATTACACCTTTTTCAATAGACGGAAATTTTTTCTGTTATCAGAAAAATCCGGATAATCCAACACCGGTGGATTCATTGACGCTTCCTTAAGCAACAAAAGACCTCTCACACTCATCGGTCCAACTAAACACAACATCCCTTTTCCATAGCCTATTCATAGGTACTATTGAAGACAAAAGTGCATGGAGAGCCTAAGGTCGACTTTTGACTGAGGTTTTGCATTACGTTTCATGACTTTCATGAGACGACTAGATGGCGCTGTTCAAACATGAAAATAACACCGCAAAGCTTAAAAACCTTATTATGCAGAGGCACATAATAAGGTTTTTAATACCTAAAATAATTACTAAGAAATAATAATATATTTATATTCAAATAAACATAAATTATTTTATTTTCTTATTTCCGAGTACTTAATACAGCGCCATCTAAACCAAACCAAATAAACCAATTGGTATATTAGTTAATTTGACTACAGATGGCGTAGATCATAAATAATAAAAATCCCTACATTCACAAACTAGCTCTCATTTTCGCATTCTACAATAAGTAGATCGTAGCTCAGGTGGATAAGCATGACAGAATAACAAAGCTCGTTTCACAGGGCACTGGTTCGAAACCCAGTTCACAGTCGGTTTTTTTAAATTTTATTATTATATAATGTAATTTATATTCTATTTTTTATATTTTTAAACGTTTTTTATTTTATTTTTTGTTATAAATAATATAAGATGTATAAATGAATAAAGGCATAATATACAAGTATACATATACTACTCTACTATATATAACATTGTATAAATAAATATATATAAATTACTTTCGTAATTGGTGGTAAGTATTAGTATTATTAGTAAGAAACATTTATGTAAGAAGATTTAGATATATTTTTCTTACAGATTAAGATTTACTAAGTTTAGTTCTCGTAAAGGATAAGAAATTAAACTATTTTAGTGATATTATACATTAAGACATTTAATTCTCAAAGAAGAATACAATTTATTTATTTCTTTCTTATACAGTGTATAACCTAACCTAACAGTTTTACACCCAATTGACAATTATTTAATTCACTTGTTATGAGAAATACAAGTAAAATTTATAACTGAATAACTCTATTACAAAATGGAAGACATTAACAAAGTAAAACTGTATAATAGATGTTATAAGTATTCTAAATCAAAACTGTGTTGTGCTATTCTTATAGTATTTAGTTTTATTTACATAATGTTATAATACCTTACACTATATATGCAACCTTAGTTCTGTAAATATTTTACCTACTCACAAATTATAAAAAAAATACGTTTTGCATAATTATGGTTAGTGGTATTGACTATAATGATTGATTTGTGCATTATGTTATGACTAAGGTTCACAGCTTAAGTATTCGTTCCAGAACGAGGAAGAAATTGAAGCTAAACCTCAAATCAATAACAATTGTAAGACCGGGTTATAGCTGTCATTTTGGGACCAATTTGTTTATAATAATAAATAAATAATTAATTATATTAGAAAGGAATCTATATTTATATTGTTTTCATTTTAATTTCTTATATTATATAAGAAATCAAAATCATTAGTGTAAAAACATTTTGTTGTTATAAAGTAGTGAATAAATTTATCCCACTTACACTAAGTTTGATCACTGTAATTTATCAAATAAATTATAGCTACCCCGGTCTTTGTTATTACTCAATCCAATAGTCAACACTTTATATTATTTTTTTAATATTTCGTGTGTCCGCCATTTTGATCGATTACAGCTTGCAACCGCGAACCCATGGAGTTTATTAATTTTTCACATAAATTTAGACCCCGTATAGAATCCCATACCTGCATGCAGTGAGTACTCAGTACTTCCTTAGTCCTTTCGTTCCTATTGTCCCACCTTTGAACCATAACGCCCCATAAATTTTCAATGGGGTTTAAATCTGGCGATCTCGCAGGCCAAGGAATAATCTGTATATCCGATTGCTGGCTAAACCACTCTTGCACAATTATGGAACGGTGTATAGGACAATTGTCCTGCACGAACGTTATCACTGGCATGTCTTCTACAGGAAAAACATTCCGTACGGTGGGCAACATGACGTCATTCAGCACATCTATGTAGTTTACACTGTTTGCACGACTGGGTATTACAGTAAGTTCTCCTCGTCCTGCAGCACTCATCCATCCCCAAATGTTCACTGTTATACGACCGGATTCAGAGTTAGGCACAACGTGATCACTATCATAACGCGTATTATTCCTACGCCACAACCTAACTCGCCCATGCTGGCTAGACTTGAAAGTCTTTTCATCACTGAAGATGACTCCGTTGCTCCAGTCGAAATTTCTGTATTTCAAAGCGAACTCCAATCGTGCTCTTTTATTAGCTTCGGTTAGCAATGGCTTAATAGCATGTCGACGATAATGCAGACCTTCACTATGAAGAGCACGATACACCGTCCGCAAAGATGTATCAAACAACTCTGCGTAATATCTTGTTGGTGTAAAGCCATTTTCCTCATAACCTTGCACCATAAGTTGACGCTGGTCTGAGTCAATATGGCGTCTTCTGCCAGATCTACTACGGTGTTCCAACGAACCCTCTTCTTGAAACCGCTTTATCCATAAAGTGACAGTCTTTACCTATAAGGGAAATATATTATTTATTATTTTCGTGTATCGATAACCATGGATAATAAAATAAATAACGAACAGTGATTTTAAAACATTACTTACGTTTAAGCCAGTTTCTCTCGAAATTTCAGAATAATTTAAGCCTTGATTATGCAATGCTATTATTTGGGCCCTCGTAGCCATATCAATATTTGAACGCGAACTCATGATAAAAATAAATATTAAAAACTTGTAAACGCAATCGTAACTGAACTCACTCATAGATAGTAAAGAACATTATGATTGAACAAAAAGATTTAATTTTTACACAGTCAATATTAAACTACCCTCAATTCTTTTGAGATTTATGATACGGGTTAAAGTCACTTAACAACTTCAATATAATAAAGAGAAGGATAATTTCAACTCAATGCGTAATGACGCAATGGTCCAGTGGCTAATGGTATCGGTAAATTTTATGCCACCGAGTTCGAATCCTAGTTATTACGTGCTTTGCTTTATAAGGTTTGTAATGTCGTAGGAGAATTTGTGTTAAAATTGAGTAATATTGTAACTAGCAAAAAACAAGATAATGTTCTTGTATATTTTCCAATCCAACTACTATACTAGCGCCATCTATGTCATCCAAGACATATTATTAAGGCGATGAAACCCTGTACAAACGATTTTGGTTTGGAACTCTCCATGCACTTCTGTCTTCATGTGTACCACTATACTAGCAAAATTTGGTATGAATTTCCTATAATAATTCGCAAACGCCACGAACCGCTTCACCTCATCAACCGTCGATGGATGCGGATAACCTTTTACGACGTCTACCTTCTCTGGATCTGGTGAAATACCTTCCGCCGAAATTACGTGTCCCAAATAAAGCACAAGATTTCTTTTATTTTTTATTATTTAAGATAGGTTTGCTCTTGACTCTAGTCTAGGTCAAAGATGACAGAGACAAAGTCGACGATGGAGCGAGCTTACCCAGAAGAAGCCTGTTAACTCTCACTTTGAAGAGAGAACTTCCCTCAAGCGTGAAAAAACTGTCATAAGGTTCCGGTTATGCTCATCCTTCCGCCCAAAAATAATTAGATCATCTAAATAAATCAGACACCTGTCATAATTCAACCCAGACATGGCCACAGTCATCAACCTGCTAAAAGAACTCGGACTTATCTTCAACCCCATTCCATTGGTAACCTACACATCTGAGATCTGATACTGCCCCTTATCTGTCGTAAAAGCAGTGTATTTCCTACTACTTTCTCTCTTCTAAAGCACATCCATACTATCCATACTTCTATACTAATATTATAAATTCGAAAGTAACTGTGTCTGTCTGTCTGTCTGTATGTTACCTTTTCACGCCTAAACCACTGAACGGATTTCGATAAAATTTGGCAAGGAGATAGATGGCATTCTGGAGAAGGACATAGGCTACTTTTTGTCTCAATAATAACCCTACAGGGGGTGATATAGGCCGGGGAGAGTGAAACTGGCGAGAGATGTCGTGCGGTGTCCCACAGGGATCGGTTCTGGGACCGCATCTGTGGGACATCGGGTACGACTGGGTGCTACGCGCCGACCTCCCTGGTGGCGTCAGCGTAGTTTGCTACGCTGACGACACGCTGGTCCTGGCGCAGGGGAGGTCGCACCAGGCGGCGGCCGAATTAGCGGCACGCGGGGTTGCGACAATCGTAGAGAGGATCCGGCAATTGGGACTCGAGGTGGCCTTGCACAAGTCTGATGCCATGTGTTTTCATGGTCCTCGGACCGCGCCACCATCGGGTTCCCAAATAACGGTAGGAGGGGTTCCCATCGGTGTCGAGTCGACGATGAAGTACCTGGGAATCGTCCTCGACAGCCGGTGGAATTTCGTGGAGCATTTCTAACGTTTGGCTCCCAGACTGGAGCGGGCCGGGGCTGCCTTGAGGCGGCTCCTGCCCAATCTGGGGGGTCCAAACGCCTCCTGCCGGAGGCTCTACGCGGGGGTCGTGCAGTCCATGGCTCTTTACGGAGCTCCGGTGTGGGTGCGTTCCATGAGGCGGCGACCGGTCCGTCGGTTGAACGCATCCCAGAGGGTCATGGCCATCCGGTTAACCCGGGGATACCGCACGGTCTTCGGGGAGGCGGCGAACCTCCTTGCCGGATTACCGCCATGGGAACTGGAGGCAAAAGTCCTCGCGCACATGTGGGAGTGGCGCGTGGAGGCAGGACGCCGGGGCGTAACTCCGTTGCCGCGAGAAATCGCGGCACGGCGGACAGAGCTCCGGCAGGATCTCATGGCGGCATGGAGAGTGCGATTGTTGCAACCCAGCGCTGGGCACGCCACAATTGCGGCGATAAATCCCCTCTTTGAGGAGTGGCTGGAGAGGCGCCACGGCGTCCTCACCTTCCGCCTGACGCAGGTCCTTACCGGACACGGATGCTTCGGGAGGTACCTGTTCCGGATAAGGCGGGAGGAAACGCCCGGGTGTCACCACTGTGTGGATCGCCCGGAGGACACGGTGGAGCATACGGTGGAGGTCTGCCCGGCTTGGGCGGAGCACCGCCGTGTCCTCGCGGAAGCGATCGGCGGCGGCGATCTCTCGCGTCCGGCCCTGGCCCAGGCCATGGTACGGAACGAGAGTACATGGGAAGCCATTACTTCCTTCTGCGAAACAGTGATGCTCGCGAAGGAGGAGGCGGGACGCGTGAGGGAGAGGCAAGCTTTGCGCCCTCACGCCCCTAGTCGCCGCAGGAGATGCCCTGGGCGTCGGGAATTGGCAGCCGATTCCCGGCCACCGTAGGCGCGGGCTTGCGGACGGCGAGCAATGGGTAGCTCGCCGTCCGGTAAGGACCAAGCCCGAGTCGACGGCGCGTTGTGTTCCACGCGTGAATTAAGTGAGCGACAACGAGAGTATTGGAAAAATACTTTATTTGGGCAGAGTTACAGCTAAAGAGTAATTGATTTCTCTTACAAGCTATTGATCTAATATACTAACTTAATTGCTAGCGTGGTACAATGATTGACGTGATCGACTATGACGCACGTCCTAGATAAATCTTAATGCTAATCATTTTACGGAAAATACTTAAAAGAAATGCTGCCGAAGCTTATGTTAGTGGATTGGGGTTCCTTAACTCGCGCCTCAAAGAGATGTCAGCACTATTGACGGAGTCCGCTAGGGCCGATGCCAGCTAGGGTTGCGAGATGTTCGAAAGAGTTACCGTGGCCCCGGCACAGGCAACAGAAGGAACACGGGTGGGTTTTAGTCAGTAAAAGTCTGACACTCCCTCCCACTCCGCCCAGAGCGGGAGAAGTCATTTGATGAGAAACCCTGCATTTTTTAAGTTAGGGATATGAAAATTTAAATTTATGCATTTGGTAGGAAATAAAGAATTATGTGGTTCAGCGTTTTTGAAAAATCATCCCCTAAGGGGTTAAAATAGGGGTTGATTTTTAAAATCACAAATAATATTTTAAAAAAAATATACCTCTTTTTAAGAGATTTAAGGGATTGAAAATGTAGTCTTAAAAAAAATTAAAATAAAAAAAAATTTGCTGCTCCATACATTTTGACCTCGTAGGTAGGCAAAAATGTATAGAGCAGCAAATTTTGTTTTTTAATAACAGACGAAAAATTTAAACGTAGCGGGGGTTCAGAATCATGTACTGAATACGTGGTTTCAATTGATGTGATAACCTAATCGCCACCCTGTATAATACCACTATACTTCTGCAAGAAATCCTGGCCCAATATGCCAGCCAACTTACATGGCAAATCATCAAATATATAAAACCTATGCACGAACGAACACCGCCCGTACTCCAACCTCAAACATACATAACCCACAGCTCGCAAACTACCTCCTACACCATTGATCACCAACTCTTCCTTAACTACTTTATAGCACAAAGCGTTATTCGTCAAGAAATTGCTCTTTACGGCTGATATCGACGCACCCGTATCCACTAACCACTCCGTATCCACACTATCCGCTAGCAAATTAACCCAGTTCTATCGCAAACTAAAATATGCTTAGTCTCGAAAAAACTGAGTCTCACTCAACTGTCCGCCTTCACCGCTCCGTGGCATTGACTCCGCGCCTGAGTCAGTATCGCCCCGCGCATGCTCAAAACACGCTACACGCCGCCTACCTTGCTGAGTCTGACGTCCACGACGAGCATTAAAGCTGCGACCGCGCATTCCACCGCTATGCCATACGCTGACATTTTTGCGCGTACGCCCAACAGCTGTCTACCGTTGCGTAATTGGAGGACAACCGAATCCTAGCCCCCTGGGTAAGCCGTGTGGTTAGCACGAATTTAATTAAAAGAGCACTATCAGCCTCCTCTAACATTGAACTATATAAACCTATGGCATCAATCAAATCTTGGGTCACCTGCTCATCCCCACTCATTTTCGGGAGCAAGCTAACCGCCGTCCTCAAAGAAAACCTTTCCGCCGCCATCTCTTGTTCGATTCTGCCCCCGTCTTCAAACTTTATAGTCTCTACGTACAAATTTTCTATTTTACCTATCAACTGCGTTAACTCTTCCGAAAATTTGCTCGACCTTGAAACTATACTCTTAAATTTACCGTATAAGGCTTTCGCGTCACTAATTTTCCCATCAAAATTGTTGCCTTTCCGCCTACTAGGAGCTAACTTAACAATAGATTCCCTTAACAATTTAAGTTGTATAAACAGTGACGTTAACTCCACTTCCATTTAAAACTATTGTCTCTAAATTTACCGATGACCGCAAGCACTCGCCACAACACTTAAGCTCACATTGGAATCACTTACTTCCCCGGTCAGGCCATTCCACGATGAGGTCCCTGGTCAGGCCATCTGCACCGCTTTACGAACCTCCCGCTGATTGATCTTCTCTTCGATCCAATTCTGGTGACATCTTCTATACATCCGGACTGCCACACCAACGATGACAACCGCCAAACACACAGCAATATGCAACAGCACCGTGTTGATAGCTGTCAGCTGCTCCTGCGTAACCGCTGCGGCATTCGAACCACCCGCTGCCGTCTGACCACCTCTTCCTTAAATGTCGTGCTCCCCATGGCCCGTGACCCGACGTGACGTGAAGCTGACCGAAGTCGACTAAACTGCGACTCCGACTAGCCCCCGACCGGGCAACTATAACGCCGTCCAGCCGACTGGCAAGGTCGCCATGCGATGTGGGGGAGAGGAGGGGTTAAGTAAACAACGTGATGTGTACTACTCCGAGAGGCAACTGCACCTTCTCCCTTAATTGGTGGCATATTGGTGGTGTTGGGGGTTGAACGATGACCTTGACATTGAGAGGGAGCGGAGGGCTTTGTGTGTGCGTTGCAACATGTTGGCCCGTAGATTTGCACGTTGTAGTAAGCAAGTTAAACTGACGCTGTTTAAAGCGTACTGTCAATCCTTCTACACGTGTAGTCTGTGGGTCAACTACACGCAGCGAGTGTACGGGACTCTGTGGGTCAACTACACGCAGCGAGTGTACGGGACTCTGTGGGTCAACTACACGCAGCGAGTGTACGGGACTCTGTGGGTCAACTACACGCAGCGAGTGTACGGGACTCTGTGGGTCAACTACACGCAGCGAGTGTACGGGACTCTGTGGGTCAACTACACGCAGCGAGTGTACGGGACTCTGTGGGTCAACTACACGCAGCGAGTGTACGGGACTCTGTGGGTCAACTACACGCAGCGAGTGTACGGGACTCTGTGGGTCAACTACACGCAGCGAGTGTACGGGACTCTGTGGGTCAACTACACGCAGCGAGTGTACGGGACTCTGTGGGTCAACTACACGCAGCGAGTGTACGGGACTCTGTGGGTCAACTACACGCAGCGAGTGTACGGGACTCTGTGTGTACAATATAACATCTACACGCAGCGAGTGTACGGGACTCTGCGTGTACAATATAACAACTACACGCAGCGAGTGTACGGGACTCTGTGTGTACAATATAACATCTACACGCAGCGAGTGTACGGGACTCTGTGTGTACAATATAACATCTACACGCAGCGAGTGTACGGGACTCTGTGTGTACAATATAACATCTACACGCAGCGAGTGTACGGGACTCTGTGTGTACAATATAACATCTACACGCAGCGAGTGTACGGGACTCTGCGTGTACAATATAACAACTACACGCAGCGAGTGTACGGGACTCTGCGTGTACAATATAACAACTACACGCAGCGAGTGTACGGGACTCTGCGTGTACAATATAACAACGCGTTTAGGGTGTTGTTTGGGTTGCCTCGTTTTTGCAGCGCGTCGACTATGTTTGCTGAGGCGCACACTGATTGCTTTTATGCAATCATCCGTAAGCGGAGCGCCTCGCTGCTCAAACGCGTGCGCGGCACTGCGAACAGCATCCTGGATGCGTTGGCAAACAGGTGGGATTCTCCATTGTTGAAGCAGTGGATGAGTGTTCATGCGACGGAGGCTCAGCCCGGCGCATGCTTTGCAAATAAATTATTATGAAAAACTGTACTAACACTAGGCTAAGTTTATTGTTACTAACACCTATGGATATAATTTTTGAATCCGAAATAAATATATTTGATTTGATTTGATATATACATACGAGTAGATCGTATGTGACACTATGCTAATACTCAGGCTACGAACACAGCTTATCTACCTTAACTTGAACTATATATACTATACGTGACGTGCTGATGAACGTGACTTCACACCACACTGAGTCCAGCTTTCTCCTATAAGAGATAGACCCCATGTTGTAAATTTCAGCCCACGTTTAGGTCAAATAAACGCTTGATATCGACGGACAACGCGGAGTAATTGGCCGCATCCAGCCGCGAAGCCCACACAACCCCATGGACCACTGCCAGCGGCTCCTGCTGTCTGCGACACCTCGCCGGACGTAATTACGTTGGACAACGATTTTTTACGATATTTTTTACATACTTGCTAAGTAACGTAGTTACGTAGTTTAACTCTCTGCAAACTTTTAATTCGTACAATTACAATTTTATTTTAAATTTTCAAGCCTGTAAAATGCGAGTTACCTTGGTTCTCTGATCTCTTTTCCCTTTACCGTTTATCTCGTGAGCCTTACCTAAACAGCGCTTGCAATCGACTCGATAGGACGTCTTTTTTCTTTCGATATTCGCGTACTTTACCCTTTCGGACCAAAGTTCTCGGTTATTTTTCCTCTTATTTTACAATAACCAACCCGCAACTTTATACACTAAATATTCCTTTTTTTTACTTTATATGTATATTGAACTGTAATTTTTGAATATTTAAAAAAAAATCAAAACGTAAAGTGGTGACAAATGTGTTTCTTTTTCCTGTCGCTACAAGTTGTTGGCAATCACGTCATTTGGTTTCAAAAGGTTTTTATTTTTATTATTTTATTTATCTTTTAAATAGATCCTTTTATATTTTTTAAACGTGAGACCGTTGTAAGCTTAAACCTTTGTTATTATTATAAAATTAAATAAGGGCTAATATCATGTATGTTAAGTTTTTTTATTATATGGTTAGATGGATATTCTCGTAAACTAAATGATTCTAAATCAAAAATACCGTTCTGAAACTTGAAAGAAAAATTATTAAAAAGTGACGTTTCGACAATGACATATGGCGCGAGTAATTTCTCCGCGTGTTTTTTAGTGAAAATAAAGTGATTTAGTGATCGACGGTAAGTGGATAAATATTCATTTACTAGCTTTTGCCCGCGGTTTCGCCCGCGTGAATTTCGGAAAATATCGCACGGGAACGTACTACTGGGATTAAAAGGAAACGTAGCGATCGGAAATAACAATGAAATTTTTATCAAACTCTGAAAGATAAATATGGTTACTGTGGGTACTTAGAAGATAGACGTATTTATGCTATTGCGAATTTTTGTTTATTTTTTAAGATGTACCATCCTTTAGAATAATAATAAGTTTAATGTATCTCTTACGGTTTACGCGGCGCATGCCAGTAAAGCTCCCCAGTTGGCATGATTTTGTCCGACATCTTCTACAATAATCGTCATATTTCAGCCAATTTACACAAAACCGTAATGAATTATATACCTAAACCCACTTAAACCTTCCTCATGAATCACTCCGTCTATTGGTTAAAACCGTTTGAAAATCCGTTTGATAATTTTTGAGTTTATCGCATTCACACAGACAGACAGACGCGGTGGGGGACTTTGTTTTATAATAAGTAAGGATTATTGATCAATTTATAGACTTATTCTTTAATTTATTGATCAAAGGGCAAATTAAATTTTCATATCAACTGTTCCTTCTTTTTCACCCTGGAAGGGGTTGATTTAAAAAACTTCTTTAATCATGTTTTTCGTCATTTAATGTTTAGATTACTTTTGACTTAATTTAGATACGCAGTGAAATCCTCCTCAAAAATAAATTACCCCTTTGTGCTGGTCAATTTTCGAAAAACCCAAAAATATGTCTGTTTTTTGTCAAAAGTATTAATACCGTTATTCCAAAATTCTTTCATACAAACTTTAGCACCCTCTAAAATCCCTTTGACGGGCAGTTTTGAAGAACGAAATAATGACAAACTTTATTATTCATTTAAGAATGTATTCGTGCTAAGTTTCAAGTTTGATAAGATTTTTCATACAATAGAAATCCCCTTTTTCACCCCCTTTAAAGGTCGAATTTGCATAAACCCCTTCATAGAGCTCGCCTTGTGCAAAAAATCTGGTAAGTATGTCAGTAATTCAGCACTTCGCCCGTTATTTCGATCGCGCGATTTTCTTATTTTCCCCTACACATTTCACAACCCCCTCCACCCGCTTTAGATGGTAGTATTATAGATTAAGATCTTTATTATTTATTTATACGTTAGTATAAGTAGACATGTTGCGCCGACCCCAAATAAATTGGAATTAGCGCAGGAGAATGATGGTGAAGTATTCGGGCCAAGTTTCAAGTTAAGATATCAACGAAATAAGATTTTTTTCACCCCCAATTTCCATTATTTGACTTATAGGTTATTTAAACCAATTTTTGAGTTTATCAAGCCACGAAGTAAAATCCTCCCCTGTAAAATACCTACCTACCTACCCCCTTTCACCCCGTTAGGATAGATTTTCAAAAAACCCTGATACACGTTATTTTTTATTTACGGTTTTAAGTATTAATACTGAGCTTCGAGATAATCAGACGGCGCGTTAAAATTTTGCCATATAAACTTTAACACACTTAAACTCCCCTTTGAGGGGTAGTTTTCAAAACTAATAGTAAGAAACTTTATCGCTTACTTAGGCAAATATTCCTGCCAAGTTCCAAGTTTATTAACAAAATGAATAAGATTTTTCACATAAACTGTATCCCCGCTTTTCACCCCCACAGGGGCAGAATTAAATAAAAATGTTTAGGATACTTCCAAAACTCAAAGATGATTTATACGAATTTTCGAGTTAGTCAAGCGACGCAGTAAAATCTTCCCCTGTAAAATTTACTACCTCTTTTCACCCCAACAGGGATAGATTTCGAAAAGCCCAGATACAGGTTATTCTTTAGTTTTAGTTTTATATATAAATACTTTTTTTTTGTGAATGAATACTGAGTTTCGAATTAATCGGACTGCGCGTTAAAATTCTTCCATACAAACTTTGACACCCCCCAACCCCCCTCTTGGGGGTAGTTTAGAAAAACAAAAAATTACAAAATTCATAATTTACTTAGATAAGTATTCGTGCCAACTTTCAAGTTTATTAACTCAAGGAATAAGATTTTTCATACAAAAGAAATCCCCCCTTTTCACCCCTTTAAAGGTCGAATTTCCCAAGACCCCGTTCTTAGTGCTCCCCTACGTTATAGAAGGAAGCCGTGTGCAAAATGTCACGTTCCTAGTCCGAGTAGTTTCGGCTGTGCGTTGATATGTCAGTCAGTTTCTCTTTTTTTAAGTGTAGAAGATTATAACATCGTTTTAGCTAATATTTGCACGAAATAACATAAAAGATACTTTTTATTTGGGCAAATAATGTTACGTAAATAAACGACACTTTTGGACTCTGTTGTTATCATATATTTTATTTATAAATAGGTTTGCTCTTAAATAAAAATAAGTTTATTTCATACATCTCATTTGGCTTACACTGCATATCGAGGAGTCTCCATTTAAGCATAAAAAATGCCTGTAGTTGAAGGCTCCGAAGGAAATACATATCTCGTAACACGACACGAGTATTGTATGTATTTTATAGGATGAGTGCAGTTGATGAAAACTTAGCAGGTCATTTTCTTCGGGCGCTTGATCGGAGCCGCGTGAACCGCGTGTAACCAATGTGTTACAGTGGCACTTGACGTTTTTCGTCGGGTGTAACCGCTTGGTCACAAATATAAAATTCACCTGTAGATTGTAGATTTGTAGACCATTTTCTATGTTGTTAAGTATCTGGTACTTCTAGACAGGCCTACACTGTCCTCCCATACCTATTAACACTGTAATCATTCGAAAACATTGTAAAAGCCAATGATTCTTAAAGGAGTAACCGTGGAGTTTGAGAAACTGCACATAAGTAGGTATTAAAACACTCTTGTGATACTATTAAAAACCGAGTCGTATTAATACCCCACCCCTCATTATGCAACAGTTTCATACAAGTATTACGTGATTGCGAATAATACCGCCTAGAGTGTAATGACCAACACAGCACACTTGTATCATAATGTACTATTATGCTACAAGTGCGGAAAATATGTGATTTCCGGCGAGTGGCATTTTTATTCACGAGCGAAGCGAGCGAGTGTATAAGTCGACACGAGTCGGAAATCATCTTACGCACGTGTATCATATGACGTTTTACTATGCATTGTGCGAGGAAATAAAAAGTACCAAAATTTACACAATCGACTCGGCTTATTTTAAATAAATACATGCGCGCTCAGCATATCTCTACTGCGCTTGTGCAAATAGCTACCACGTCGTATTGCAAAAAGGCACGAGCAAAATATACGTGCAGCGAAACATACTTTATGAATATTTTAAATTATTTTTTTGATCAGAATCTAAATCTAGTAACGCATATTAGTTTTATTGTACCTTTTATTTGAATGATAATCTGCTGTACTTGGCTAATTTATAAAACTTTTATCAAGTAATAAAATCTCTGCGTCGGACTGACCATGGAGTTAAAAATAAACTATACAGTAAAAAGCACTCGTGTGAAAAACTGGCACTTTCAGCACAATTTGGCTGCTTGGAAAACGCTCTTTTCGAGCACATGCATTGTAAAACTCTTTTGGTCTTTGGTAGTTGTAAACCGCGAGTGTTTTGTTTTACAACACCCAGCATCTGTGCCTCTTTACAATATTATGTTGATGTGGTGGAAAATATTTGAATACTTTTTGGCGGGAAAGTAGTATCACCTGTTTCCAAAGTATTTTGATAATGTTCATGTAATAAATTAATAATTTTAATAAGTCGACTTAAGTTGGAGTTGAAATTCTGGGTAGGTAGATTAATCGAAATCACGCGCACGTCGCAAGGAAGCGTTGAGCGGGAAAAGCGACTGAACGGAATATTATGTACTAGGTAGTAGTTAATTGTTTACTACCATTATTTAGCTAGATTAACTACATTGTGTCAGGATTTACTGTCGATTTACATTTACTGGACACATAAAATGTATAGTGAATATTATGGAGACATAAATTAACATCTTTTAGTATGCATGAATCCAATAAATAGAAACTTACTTGTCTTCCTGCGGCAGATTTAGCGTAATAGACGCTTTGCATTCCATTCCGTACTTGATATAGCCGATGACGCCGAGTACAGTGTAGATAGCGACTACTATGATCATCCCTTTGGTGAAGAGTCCGCACCACCCCGTGAACCGCCCGGGCCTCTCCATGTTGGCCTCCAGCGACAGAATCTGCGCACACGAGAGTCACGTCAGTCGCGTTACGCGCCCACTCACTCACACTCACTCGCACTCACTACTAACTACTCGCTCACCACTCCCACTGCCTCCATCGCGAACAGGGTCGTGCCAATAAATACTGGAATGTCTATAAGTGACTTTAACTTATAGTAGGATTCATCCATTTCCATCTCTTCGTATACCAAATAATAAAACACTATCGCCAGCCCGACCAGGTTGCAACCGTTGGAGAACGTCGATAAAGGCGCCAACAACTTCAGATCCTTGATCATGCACATGCAACTCAGTGCGGGGTACATACAGGCAATGAGTAACCGCAGCGATGCATCTTTGCCGCAAAATAGAATAAACTGTCGACAGAAATACATTACTTAAGTGCAAGTCGTTTTTACACATGTTTTCACACATCTATAGGTATACTTATTTTATCCATAATATTATATAGGCTGTAATTTTAGTGGTTGTTTTCCCGCGGCAGAACGATTTGGTCTCAGTAGTACTATCGATTCGTAGAGTTAAACTTAAAAAATAAAAATGTTTTTGTTTTCAAATAATTGAAAAAATATACAATAAACTCGAAAGCGTGAGAGACAATAGTAGTTCACTAAACATAACGGCGACCGCCCCCCACGCACTCCCGCCCCGCGCCGTCCGGCTCTCAGTTGTCCCGTGACCGTCGTACGCGCAATGCGTTATCGTGATATGCAAAAATGGATCGACATTACAGTTATTCCAATTTGGAGTTCGTCGCTATGGTGCAACTGTACGTTAGGGCTGATTATAACTTCCACGCTGCCCGGCGACTTTACACGGAGCCACAAAACTGGGAGTCGCTCCGTCTTCGCGGTAGTCTGAACCCCCAAGTCCCACAAGCCCAGACGATCGTAGCGGCGACACAGCGGCTACTCGATCATGGGCAGTAGAGATACCAGCGCATGCACAGGCCAGAGATCGATTGGCGGTTCATTCGCCAGAGGTCGATTGGCGGTTCATTCGCCAGAGGGCGATTGGCGGTTCATTCGCCAGAGCTCGACGAGGAGATCATCGATTACTTCGAACGGGATCCTCGACAAAGTACGCGCATGACTGCGGCTAGGTTTCACGTAAGCCAATATTACGTCTGGAAAGTGCTCAACTGTGATGGACTGCATCCTTATAATTTTCAGAGTTCATGTCCTCCACGAAAACGACGCGCCAGCCAGAATTGCTTTTTGTCAGTGGTTCATTGAAAATCAGAATTAGAACATTTTGTGGACGGACGAAGCAACGTTTACGCGAGTTGGACTGTTCAACCAGCGCAATGAACATTTTTGGGCTTTTAATAACCCACATGTGATTCGCGAGTGTGCATTTTAGTGTAAACGTGTGGGCAATGTGTAGTTTTGACTTTTTGGTTGCGCTCATCGCATACAGACGTGCACATCAATGCAATCCAAAAACAAATTAATTAACGTTTGCTATAAATTGTGACCCAGTTTAATTGTATTAGCTTCATATACAAAGCAGCGTAGTGAGCGGTTCTAACTCGAAATAATGGACTAACTTAATTATAAAGAGTTATTTTAATTCTGGAAAATGGACTGCAGTCCATTTAACCGGAGTGTGATGACGCCTCGCAGCCCTCCATCGACACCAACACCGAGACCACCCCAACAACCCATGGAGTAGCAAGTAGAAGCCGTTGAACCAATTTCTACGCCTGAGATTCAGAACTGGTTGGGGACTATTCATCAATACCTGAATGAGGTTTGTGCTATTTCTTCGGATGGAAAACTTAATTCTGAGCATAAGCAAAAAATTAACAATCTTTGCCAAAAAGTCGGACATGGTGTTTCTCAATTGGCTGTTCAATACCAGTCGTTGAAATCCAGAGCCTTACAAACACAAACAGCCCTGAAAACGATGACTGAAGCTCGACACCTAGCGGACTGCCTCTCAGAAATGAACCGCACCATTCAGGAGTCCTGTATGAAACAATCTGCAAGTTCTACATCTTCCACATCTTTTGCCGATATGGCGAAGAAGGGGTCCAGCAGTTTTATTCGCCCCAATAATCTTAGCTCCGTTGCGATTTTTCCGAGCGACAATTAAAAGTCCAGTGATGAGACCAAGAACATGATAAAGAAAATAATATGCCCTGGAGATATGAAGCTGAAAGTACGAGACGTTCGTAAAATAGGGAAAGGAGGACTTATCATCAGTACTGAGATCAAGGATGACTTAGACAAGCTCAAAAAAACAGTCCAAATCGCTTCGTCAGGCCTTACTATCGACGAACCTCGGAAACGCAAACCTCGCATTATTGTTATCGGAGTTCCCGCATCAATGATTGAAAATGAGGTTTATAAATGCATTTACGACCAAAACATTACGGAAAAACTGCCCATGACCCTAGCTACATTTCCGAGCTCAATTAAACTTAGCCACAAGTCTGATCGGAAAGATGCTGAGAATTGTAATTATATAATAGAAGTTTCAGCCGTCATTCGCAAGGCCCTCATCACTCAGGACAGGTTGTTTATAAACTGGACGTCCTGCCCGGTACGAGACTTTACACTAGTAACGAGATGTTACAAGTGCCATCAGTACGGTCATGCAGCTAAAACGTGTAAGGTCGCTGTCCCGGCTTGTGCCCATTGCGGAGAAGAAGGACACTTGTCAAGACTGCGCAAAAAAAAGCTGATAATCCAAAGTGTGCCACCTGTATGCGCTTTAAAAAACAAGCCAATCACAAGACGGGAGATGCATTTGTCCGGATAAACAAGCTGTCGAATACAGGTACATAAACTCGATTGACTATGAAGGCGCCTAAGAGCGCCACATAATTGTTTTAAATCTTAGACGTAATCTATTTTTTTTATTGTTATTAATTTTAAATAGAATGGATATTAATTTAATTACTGACATAGACAACTCGTTTTTAGCTGAGTTAAAGTCATGCGAGGTCGAGGACTGCAATCTCATCATCTCTCCCAATATCAAAAGTCACTAACCATACTAACCCAAAACATATATGTACGTAGTGTTTATAAGAACATAGATAGCTTTAACATTTTTCTTCATAGACTTAACTATAATTGTGACATAATGGTTCTAACAGAGTGCTGGCTGGCTATCAAAGCGCCACGATAATCTCCCGGTAATACCAAGGTACACTTATTGTACACTAAAATTAATCATAATCAAAATGACGGTGTTGTTGTCTTTGCTAAGGAATCGTTAAGGGTCAAAGTCGAAGAACCCGACCTTCAAGACTGTATTAGTAACTGCCTTATCATCAAAATTGGTACATCCACAGCGATAATTGCTTTGTATAGATCCCCTTCCACTAGAAACCTCATTCCACAGTTCCCTAAACCAGATCTTTCAAGCCCTTAGCCCATTTAAGAATATAATATTGACAGGCGATATTAACATTAACATTGGCTCAGAAAACTGCGATACAGGGACTGAAGATTACCTTAACATCTGCTCATACCATGGTTTTTTGCCTGCTCACACATTACCTACTCATCACAGCGGTTCTTGCCTCGACCATATGATGATTAAAACCAGCTTTTCATATAAATATTACGCTTGTTACCAACTCAACAATAACCGACCACCATTCCGTCATACTAGCCGTAAATTTAACGCTGCCTAAGTAAAATCGACCCCAGACAAAGACTAAATTAAACATAAACTCGAATATGATTTGCGCAACATTGATTATAACGTAGTTTATAATACTACTGACGCTTGCTCGGCTTTATCGTACCTAATAAAACATGTCCAACAAGCAATATTGCATAATTCGACAGCTGTGCCGGTAAAAAATCGTCTTCGTAATATTAAACCTTGGATTACTCCTGGACTAATCCGCTGTATAAGACACAGAGATAGACTACATCAGAGTACTAAGAAATACCCTGATAATTTAGTCATTCTAGGCACCTATAAAAGGTACAGAAATTTTTGCAACAATCTTTTAAAGAAGCTTAAAAATGATTATGATGAACACGAATTAAATAAAGCAGGTAACAATAGCAAACAAATTTGGAAGCATATTAAAAACGTCATCTACATGACTAAACAGCGTGAATCAAATTCGAGATTACTGCTTACTAACCCTTAACCACTTTTATCCGCTAACAAAGTAACTTTTTTGTCAATGTTGGGAAAATTTTGACTGAACAGACTCCGAAACTTTGCGCCCAACCATCTTTCCAAAAATTTTACAGCTGCTCTAACCTGAAGTCATTCGCGATGCTGGACACTGACGAAGACGAAGTATCCCGAATCATTTCTGGTCTTAAAGACGGTTGTGCAGTTGGATGGGATAATATAAGCAACAAGATCCTTAAACTATTTAAGCATATATTGGTACCTCCCTTGACGCATATCTTTCGAGTCTGTCTTTCCAAAGGAATTTTCTCCAAATGACTAAAAAAGGCAATTGTTATCCCTATATATAAATCTGGAGACAAGGACTTTGTTAATAACTATAGGCCAATATCATTACTCCCCTCAATCTCGAAAATACTTGAGAAAATCATAAACAATAGGCTGGTTAACTACCTAGAAAAAAACAACCTCTTGTCACCTGCGCAATTTGGCTTCAGAGCCAAATTATCCACAGCTGATGCGGTGCATAGCCTGACCGATTATGTCTTAGAAGAGCTAGACAAAGGGAACCAGGTCCTGGGAGTCTTCCTTGATTTAGCGAAAGCCTTTGGCACCGTTTCTGTTTCTTTGCTACTTAGAAAATTAGAGGCCATAGGAATAAGGGGAACGACGCTGACATTACTTGCTGACTACTTAGACGACCGATCCCAATGTGTTCAAATTGACGAGTTTACGAGCGATGAGCAGAAAAATACTGGATTTGGTGTCCCCCAGGGGAATATTTTGGGCCCCACCCTATTCCTGGTTTATATTAACGACTTGTGTAACCTTAATATCAAGCACGGCAAAATCATATCATATGCTGATGACACGGCACTAACTTTTTCAGCTAAATATAGTAGCGAATTATATAAAAACGCTCAAATCGGTTTTAATACTATCACTGATTGGTTCCAAAGCAACTTACTAACATTAAATGCTGACAAGACAAAATATATTCATTTCTCCATGTGCAAGCCGCAACTTAATACTACTAACTTCAATATATGTGCTCATCAATGTGCTAACCTGTCAGTTAACGATTGCAATTGTCCTCATATCCTTAAAACCTGTACTATTAAATACCTCGGGGTTATAATAGACGACACTCTCTTTTCGGCATCATATTGAAAGTCTGGTTAAAAGAGTGCGCAAATTAATATACGTATTTAAAAAAATACGAAATTTTGCAGATCCTAAATTAATCACATAGGTTTATTTCGCCCTTTGTCAATCTGTAATTAATTACTGTATCACCTCATGGGGTGGCGCGTCAAAAAAAATCTTGCTTCCTCATGAAAGAGCTCAAAGAGCAATTTTAAAGGTATCACA
This sequence comes from Fissipunctia ypsillon, assembly GCA_947568875.1. Classification (NCBI taxonomy): domain Eukaryota; kingdom Metazoa; phylum Arthropoda; class Insecta; order Lepidoptera; family Noctuidae; genus Fissipunctia; species Fissipunctia ypsillon. Next base: position 58,347,788 of record OX387643.1, on the reverse strand, counting down.
CTTCCATCCCTTTTTCTTTCCCACAGATCAGCTATATAAATCCTGCAACGTGCTGAATGTGCGTCAGCTTTTCATTACTCGTTTAATATTAAAACAGCACACCATGCTCACGTACAATGCTGACAATACTAACAAGAGACGGAATGATATAGTATGCATTTCTAATGTTACCTCCAAACATGCCTTTGTGGAAAGATTCTTTTTATTCTTAGGTCCATTTCTGTACAATAGATTAAATAGAAAACTAAGTATATATAAGCTAAATTATTTTAGCTGTAAAAACTCTGTAATTACCTTTTTACAACCTCTGTCTTATGAACAGACAGAGGATCTACTTGTTGTTTGCAAGTAAACTGCAAGCACGCTGTTTTTGTTAATGTATGTTTTAATTTTAGTACTGTACTATTCACTTGATGTTAATTTATTTGTTTTTAAGTAGGTATTAATGCACCTTGTAGCCTGAAACACAGGTTCAACCTAGTATATTATTTTGTAAATGTGCCCCTTTTTATAAATAAACGATTATTGTTATTATTTCGTTTATTCCATTTTTATACATATATCTTATATTTTTAAATATTTTTATAAAAACATTTAAAAATATAAAAAATAGTAGCCCACCGATATCGGGAATAGGATCCAAGTTACCGGTGGTCAGGGCTCCGAGAGAGGAACCTCCTGACGATACGTGCCGTATCGAGAAGTACCGCTTTCTGGATCAAGCCCTTGATCCAGCTGCCTAACGAGAGCCTCCTCAGATGTTGGTCGAGACTCTTGGCAATTAAGCCATTGGCTGATACGACTATCGGCACAATGAGTGCTGTATCCACATCCCACATGTCGACAACCTCGCGAGCCAGGTCAAGATACTTAATCTGCTTATCTTTTTCAGCTTTCACGAGGTTCTCGTCATGCGGAACCGCTATATCAATAATCATTGTGTGACGCTCTATTCGATCTATCACCACTATGTCTGGCTTATTGGCAACAATAGTCCTGTCAGTGATGATAGATCGATCCCAATACAACGTAATATTGTCATTTTCGAGAACTGGGTCGGGCACATACCTATAGTACGGTACTTCCGATTCCGCAAGGCTGTATTTCAGAGCAAGTTGCTGGTGGATAATCCTGGCTACAAGGTTATGCCTATGCAAGTAGTCTCCGTTAGCCAGATGAGAACAGCCAGAAATAATGTGTCGGATTGATTCCCCGGGACGGTGGCATGCCCGACAGATGTCAACCGTGCCGTCCTTCACAATATATTTCCGGTAGTTGTTCGTCATCATAACTTCGTCCATAATCGCAAAGACAAAACCTTCGGTTTCCCCAAAGAGGTCTCCGAATCGCAACCAGGATACGGACGCTAAGAGGTTTACATCGGGCCCGTGTAGGACCCGGTAAAAGCGCCCGTGAAGCTCTGCCATACCTCCCTGCGGTCATTAGTATCTAATACTATAGGTTGGCGCCAGTTCTCGTTAGCCAAGGAGAGCGGGGTGAGGCCCTTGTCCACTGAGACCACATCTCGGTGCATCCCCACGTCGGCTTCTAGGAAGTATTCCCTGAGACTGCATACTTCACGATTGTGCAGGGTCTTAACATTTAAAAAACCTCGACCTCCGCACTTCCGCGGGATATACAGTCTCGACAGTACGGTCGGACAATCCCGGAAGTACGGTCAAGATCCCTACCAGCATCTTACTGGACTACTTCCTTCCTCCGAGCACGTTTGCTCTTGCGAATCTCTACTCAAGCCAGCCAATAAAGGCAAGAATGAGGTGGGAGGTCAGTTCTCGTCAGTGTTCACTCCAGCCGGCCAATATAGGCAAGCCAGAGATGAGGAACATGACTTCTCCCGGGAGACAGAGGACATTTCTTGTTGTCGTTGTAGGTTGCGTATAGAACTACACAATTCTAACACTGTCCCTTAAACGCAAACTAAAACAATATTTTTGCTATTCTATTAATTGCATTTTGGTATACATTCACGAATAAATCTCTTGAAATCTCCAAAATTGTTTTCGTTACTGCCGAAATATCCAACAGTATACTCCCCCGCTCGCACGCCCCGCCCCATCACGAAGAACTTCGCCAGTAAAATCGGTTGTTTTAGCAAGGATTCTAAACTAAAAACATAGATGATTTCTGTCCCCGCGCTGATTCAAACACATGCCATGCCACGAATTACGTATCTTAAATTTTATGCCTTTTATGCCTTTTTAGCAAGGCTTACGGAATAGGCAATTTGTTTTAGTTATTTGTATGATTAATGTCATAGTAATTTTTTTGACGATACAACATTTTTGAAGCGTTAAAATGAAAATATTTGTAAGATATTATTTTTAAATCGCTCATAATTTTAATTATTTTGTTGAATTAAGTACTTTTAATTATGTTCAATTGTTCATAGCTTAATTGAAGTGCCAGCTACGATATCATTTTTGAACGGTAGGTACCCATTCAATATGTAGTTTATAACGTACCCTAAGTGCGGCCCTTTAATAAGTGCGTCCCTGGTACCCCTCTTGCCCCGTCGCGCGTCGTCCGATACCCCGCCACCCTCCGTGGCCTGTCCGCGGTCCGCGCGCATGCCTACGGGTAGACGCATATCCTTTGCGCGTGTCACCTGTGTTGCTTGTGTGCGCCCACGCCCTAGTTTTAAGATCGTTGTACCTATACCTATCATGTTTCTTGTAACGTTGAAGAATATCATAATCATCATAATATCAATATGATCATCATAATATGTGTAGCGTGTTTCGGGTACCTTCATTAAAGTTTACATGTTTTACGAGTCACGCGTTTTATTCATAACGTTATAAGTTTTTATTTTATTTGCAATTAAAAGTCAAATTTTGGGTAAATATCGAAAAACCAGTAAAATTCAAATATCTCGAAAACTATTGAACTTCGGCCATGCATATGGGGGTTCAATTTGTTGCATGCTGGCCCCCCTATCAGCTCCTGACGGATATACGTCGAATTACAAGTAACCCTGTATACAGGGTGTAAGGGACAGTCCTCCGCAAACTAACAGGGTGCATTCACTTCCTTATTTTGAATCATATCTCACCTAGACTAGAGTCAAGAGCAAATCTATCTCAAATAAAAAAAATAAAAATATTTCACCGAAAATATTCTCAGGAAAATTTTATGGTTTAGGAACTTTGCCGTTAGCAAAATTACAGTCTATTCAACACATGTTAGATAAATATGACGAAATATTGTGTCAACTTTAGCAAATTAAAACTGAAAATAATGACTTTATGACTAGAATGTTTTGGTTTGCTCATTATTATTTTATTTTGTTAGTTAGTTCCTCAAAACAATTAACAATAATTCACATACTGAGAAACAAGTTTTACAATTTATATTTAAACAACAAGCGTATAAAAATAATAATTCTTAGTGGGTAGGTGATGCGCGTAATAGGTACAATGAATATCACCAACCGAGCAAACACGAATACAATTTTTCTTAGGATTATTTGATCATTTATTTTTAGTTCTATATTATTTACGATTTTTTTCTTTGGAGCTATTTTAACATAATTAGTTTTTGTAGTATTAATGGTGAGAAGATTTGACTGGAACCAGTAATTTAGAATGTTAAGATCCTTTTGGATATGCGGTATCATGGTTTCGATCGAGTGCCCGAAGTAAAAAAGACTTGTGTCATGTGCGTAAAGTGAGACGTCTCCTTTATGGCCAATTTGGGACATATTAGTAATATAAATAAGGAACAATAGTGGCCCCAAAATTGAGCCTTGAGGTACACCGAAATTGATAAGATTTGAACCACTTTGCGAGTTGATCTATTTTGACTATTTGCTTACTTACGATTTTGTAAATATGACAAACATTTGTAGTGATTTGCCTGTGATATCAATGTGAGATATCTTTTGTATTGATAGATCGGGACTAATTATGTCGAAAGCTTTTGAGATCGATAAAAATGCCTAAAGCCGTGAGTTTTTCATCGATTTAGTTTTTGATTTTCGTTAGGAGATCAATAGTTGCCGCAAGAGTATTTCAATGAGGTCTAAAACCGTATTGTTTGTTATACAAGAAGGTTTTAGATTTAATAAAAGTTTCCAAACGGTTATATAAAATTTTCTAGAAAATTTTTGAGATCACGGGTAGTACAAAAATTGGACGGTAGTTACAAGGATCAGACTTACTTCCAAATTTATATATTGGGATAAATTTAGCAATTTTTAAGTCATCGGGAAAGATACCTCGATCTAAGCAGAAGTTAATACACGCTGTAAGTTCATTGAATATTAGTTTTTTTACACATAATATAGATTTTGTGTTTACGCCATCAATGGAACTTGTATTTGGGTCTAAATTATCAATTATTTTTTAATATTTCGTCTGTGGTTGCTGAGGTTAAAAAGTCGAGCTCTGATTGGTCACTGTCTTCAGATTCTTAATGATGGTGGTTTTCCTTAAACTTGCTAGGGATAATATCTGCTAAAGATGACCCGATGGATGAAAGGTAAGAGTTGAGGGATTCACATATTTCCTGTTGGTCTGTAAAAGTGCCAGTATCAGTCTTGAGTTTTTCTGGTCCAGTCTTACCTCTTATTTTATTTTTGGAAGGTATGGAATTTTACTAGATAAAAGATTTGTCACTTTACTTAATTACCACACGGTCATCATTTGTGATCATATTCGTGCATTTTACTTTTCAGAGTTAATCGAAAAGCTGTATGAAGGAGTTTATATCCATAATAGAAAACAAAAACATCGATACAAATACCAACAAAAATAAGACCATTGTTTGGGAAGCGGTCGCAAAAAGGTTTGTAAAATACCATGTTTACCTATAAAAGAATTTGGTTTAATGTTTCTAAATCTGTGGGCATGAAACCAGCGGCGGCTGAGCGCTGGCGACTGCAGAGCGGCGCGGGGCGGGTCGATCCAGCAGCAGGCTTTGGGTGGGTACGAAACTGGTGGACGATCCAGTATGGACAAGCGGACGATCGAGTATGAAGTAGCGGCCGTCGAGCGGCGAAATCAAACAAGTTTATTCCCATCGCATGCGTGTTGCCAGCGCGCCGTGACCGCCCGTGCATCGCTAGGCCGCCGCTGATTTCGTGCCCGCAGACTGATAGTCAAATTGTGATTAAATGTTTTTAAATCTGATGAGTCGTTTCGGAGATTACCTCTTACATCCAAACTTTACCTCTTTATAATATTAGTATAGATATAAAACAATATGGTGATTTGTGATTGATAATAATTAATTAATCAATGTATTTCAGGACAGGGTGCTTGCGAGAGAACGCCGTTATGTTCTTGTCAATTGTATAAAGGAGGAGGAATATGATGTGAAAATTAAAAATATGTCAGAAGCTCATAGTTTTATTAAGGAAGAAAACAATTTAAAAATAAAACAAATTAGAGAAAGAAGAAGCCCAGCTAAGAATTAATTAATTTTTTGTTTTTGCTAAAAATGTGTTTCTTTAAACAATCTTCTTGTTTCTTGACCAGATTGGCTATCAATACCTTCCCGTGTCATTTGCTGATAATATTCTCTGAATAATGTTACATAACATCACGCCTTGTTTCTCCGAAGGGTTGGACAGAGGTGTACCTATATAGTACATACACCCAAATTTCGAAAGGTATGTAAAGTTCCATGTGTTATGGGGGTGAGCCTATTGCCATCAACCGAGCTCAAACCCAGACTCCGGGCTGCTACTGAGAAATTGCAGATAGAAAAACCCAATATCACTGGCCGACCTGGGAATCGAACGCAGGACCTCTTGCTCAGCAGTAGCGCTTGCGACCACTAGACCAACGAGGCAGTCAATATCATATGTAACCTATTATAAGATTCCTCGTTCGCACTGCGGGGATTCTAGATTGGTGTAGGTATACAAATAATTCGTTAATACATAACCTGAATCTCTTAGTAAACGGCCACTGAAGTCCCCACTTTCAAATGTTCGTCGTGTTCGGCTTTCCCTCGACATCCTCGCATCATATGTTCGTCGTGTTCGGCTTTCCCTCAACATCCTCGCATCATATGTTCGTCGTATTCGGCTTTCCCTCAACATCCTCGCATCATATGTTCGTCGTGTTCGGCTTTCCCTCAACATCCTCGCATCACTACTATGTCTCTCACTACTATGTCTCTAATCCTTAATTGGGAATCGCACACCACCTGAACATTTAAGGATGAATATCCCTTTGTTTATATAGTATTGAGCACTATCGTCATCAACTTTTTTAATTTTAATGTGTGCAATCGATAGCGCCAATCAAATTTCTGAAACCACTAATGTTTCTAAATCCAGAAACTACTTGTTCTTGCTCTTCAAGAGTTCCAGGCACTGTTACGCGCTCAATAAACATGGCTTGAGGACTGAATAACAGTTGCGTAATTTCTCATACAGTAAAAACTCCTGCTATAACAGATGTATACAACTGAACTGTCAAATATTTTTTATTCAAACTCAAACTCAAAACATTTATTTCAAATAAACCAATTACAGACCCTTTTGAATTGTCAAAGAGTCGGTCAGTTAGTTAAAAAGTTGAAGCTAGTTGCCCAGCCCAAAGCGTAGATCTCTATGTAGAAGAACGGGCAAGAAACTCCACGGACACTCTTTTACATCAAAATATTGTTACAAAAAATTGTTTACGTCATTCATGTTGAAATTGTGTATGTGAGAACAATGTAGAAAGACGTGCACGTTAGAAGCATCCACAACAAAAAGATAAAAACCAAAAACGATTCAAAGATTAAATTAAGCCGTGGCAGCTAAGAGATGAACAGTCCCTACTGACGGCGCCCGTTCACGAACATGACGCATGGCTCAGCATCATTCAGCTCAACCATTTTGAAGGGAACTTAATGATCCAACACACACGCGACCACCAGCGGAGACATTTGAGTGAGCATGATATACTCTCAGTCGCTAGGGCAAATTCAAGTTAGTGAAAGACGTACCCAGTTAATGGTAGCTTTGTAGTTGGTAGGTACAATAGTGCTCACACATGTGCTGTGCAATTATACAATACTAAGAGATTGAATCTATATAATGCAAACAGTTTTTACAATCTTCAGCAGCTCCAACAATATTTTCGAATGCTAATCAATTAGTTTCTGTGCCCTTGTGGAGCAGGACCAGCATTGAGCCAAGCATATTTGTCAGCGATGTAATCCCCCAACTTATAAATGTTTGGCTGCATAGTGTGCTTTTATAGAATATTTAAGTTTCGTATTGGTATAGTAAGCGTTATAACTCCGGTATACGTCGTGTGTAAATCTTTATTAGTAAGGCTGTTCGGCAGTAATAAGAAAGCTTAGTGATTTCATTTCAAGGTTTGGTAAACCTAATTCAATAGTCACTGATAACGGAACTTCATTTGCGTCACACGAATTTGCAAAATTGTAAGTTGAATGAGATATTGCATTTATTTTTACCTGTTTGCCATGCAATGAGTAATGGTCAAGCAGAATCATTTGTAAAAAATATTTAAAAAAGGTATAAACTCCATTTTAGTATCTAGTTGTAAGGATGATTTTCAAATTCGTCTATCACAATACCTTTTTGACTACCGCAACTCTGTAAACAGCACTACCGCAACTTCTCCAGCTCAGCTGGTTTTGACCACAAATTACGTTCACGTCTGGACTTAATTACAAAAACAGTTTTAAATCCTTCCTTGTCAATTCAATTCAATTCAAATATTTGTCATCGGAGTTGCCGGCTTTAATAAAACGGAAACAGTGCCCACAGGTTAGGAATTACGGCGCCAACCCACAGAAAGACTATGCGATTGGTGATAAAGTGTGGTTCAAAGAATTCTTAAATCAAAGAAAATTCAGCTGCTCAAAAGGAACCATCTATCTATATTAATATTATAAAGCTGAAGAGTTTGCTTGTTTGTTTGTTTGGTTGAACGCGCTAATCTCAGGAACTACTAATTCTAATTGAAAAATTATTTTAGTGTTGGGTAGCCTATTTATTGAGAAAGGCTATAGGCTATAAAATATCACGCTGTGATCAATAGGAGCGGAGCAGCGATGAAAAACTTTGCAAAAACGGGGATAAATGTATTCCTTTTGAGAGCTCCCGTTGCGTGCGCTGCGTAAACGGTTAAAGTTACGCAAAAATCATGTATGACGCGATTGTTCCTCTTAAAAAGTTCTAAAAAAAATCGGCGATAGCATATGTCTATCTTTTAAGGTTGACTCACTATAACTTTTTTAATGGTAATCAAATTTGTTATAAAATAATGCATTATTTGCGAAGGTGTTTTCACAAGAACTTTATCCAAATAAATAGTTTCATAATCAAGACTTAATAAGTACATGTAAATTCTTTTTTAAACTATTCAAATTGGACCGTTGGTTTAGAAGTTACGACGGGTTTAGAAATGCTTCAAGTAAAAAAAAAACGCGCTTAGTCTATTAGTTACCGACACATTTTATTTTTTATTGACTGTTTGAACGCGCTAATCTCTGTCACTGCCAGTCGGATTAGAACAATTCTTGTTGCATTATAAAGCCCAATTCTTGAAGAAGGCTATAGGGTATGTAACATCACGTTAGGACCTTAAGAAGCCGAGCAAAAACAAAAAAAGCTAAGAACGAGCGCTAAGCGAAAACGAAGTAACAGCGCGGGCAGGCGATGCGATGCGACGGGGTGGGTCGGGGGAACAAGAAATTTCACGCGAACGAAGTCGCGGGCGGAAGCTAGTTATAAATAAATTTAGAAGAATAATGTACACAATAAAAATACATGGAAGAGATAAAAACATAAAAAGACACAGAAACCAGCTGCGTCCTTATAAACGAGACGCCATTACTTGTGGCGGCGTCACTAATGTGTAGGAAGTTTAAACTTTACCACAAGAAGAAAAAAGCTCAGAACAGAATAAATGGTATACGTCACATTTCATCGGCATCGGCAAATTCACCGACTACGTCCACAGACACTCACGCCAGCCATGACGATAGCAGTACTTACCGACAAAACAGCGGAGATATCATCGACTTCGCCAGGTAGGCCTGGAACCCCAGAAACACCTAGAACGCCGTCAAGCTTCCCTGCAGGAAATGGAAACTTTCGAGTTCAGAGCCCCACTGCAGATGATAACTCCCACACGCCTTTGCCAGTCCGTGTACATAGAAATATACCAATAGTAGACTACAAGTAGTACTTTTAATTTATTTATTTCAACTTTTCACACTCAATAAAAGCACAAAGGTGGACTTAATGCCTATTGCTTAATGCTTTTTTCCCCTTGAACATTTTGTTTCCTTGTTTTAAGAAGGGGAAAAGTGTTATGTATGTGCCTAGTTATAAGTAGATGTGGCTGCGCCGTATGCTAAGCGCAAGCGCGTCGAAAGTGAGTCAGTGTGAATCATTCCGTCTTTGCATTAACACCTCTGTAGGCTTTCTATACAACACCGGTTTCGTTGCCGGCAAGGGAACCCGAGAGCAAATTTTCAATGTCCGCATTCTCATCGAGGAATGTCGTGAATTTAACAAGCCACTGGTCTTGTGGTTCATGGATTACGCTAAGGCGTTTGACCGTGTATAATGGCAGACATTATTTTGATGATCTCATTGAAGTGGGCGTCCCCCCACACCTCACTTTTCTGATCCAGAATCTGTACCTTGAAGGCACCAGCTTTGTGAAACTGGAAAACAAAAAATCGCAGACTTAATCCATACGGAATGGGGCGTGCGTCAAGGCTGTATTCTGTCACCAAAGTTATTCAACCTCTATGGGAAGCATATTATGAAGAGAGCGCTTGATGGCTGGCGCGGCGGAATCGTTGTTGGCGGTGAAAGACTCACAAACCTAAGATATGCGTCAGTACTACTATAGTTGCGTCGAGCGAGGAAGAGATGGCGGCTCTGCTGAAACGTATAGAAGCAGAGAGCGCTAAACTTGGACTCAAGATCAACCATGCCAAGACAAAAGTAATGGTGGTAGTAGTACTCATCTTCATCCGTGCACAAATCTACACGACGGCTATGAGAAAGTCAGCGAGTTCGTGTATCTTGGGTCTTTGATCACAAATGAGGGCAGCTGCCTTGAAGAAATCCGCCGTCGTACTTGTATGGCTAAAAGTGCAATGACCAGTGTAGGGAAAATTTGGAAGAATCGTGGTATCCGTCGGAATACCAAAATTCGACTGACCCATGCTTTAGTTTTTTTAATCTATACAAATAAATAAAACTGAAGTATTAGTTTGTAATGTCATCATAACAACTTTTTTACTAAATGCATAAGAAAGTATATACGGTATTTATAACAAAAAAGCATTTTTTTTTGTCTGTCTGTTTGTTCCGGCTAATCTCCGAAACACCTGCACCGATTTTGACGTGACTTTCATTGGTAGATAGCTGATGTTACGGGGAGTAACTTAAGCTACTTTTTTATTAGAAAAATAATTAGGGTTCCGCGCAAAAAAAAATTAAACTCATGAAATTGTGAACAAAGTCGGATTAGACAAATTCTTTTTTCATTTGGTAGCCTAATTCTTGAGGATAGTAACAGTTATAGGCTATATAACATCACGCTACGACCTTAGGAGCTGAGCAAAACGAAATAAGTCAGAAAGAACACTAAGCGAAAACGAAGTAATAGCGCGGGCGGCGATGCAACGCAACGGGTCGGAGAACCAGGGAGTTTTATTAAAATGTAGCTGTTATTTTAGTATATTGTGTATCTTACGACTTCTACGCGAAGTCGTGGGGTACACAGCTAGTCTTTTTATATGGCGCTGAAACGTGGTGCATTAAAAGTCGCGAAAGCAGTAAGATCGATGCTTTCGAGATGTGGTGATGGCGGAGGCTACTTCGTATACCATGGACCACGACCACCATGAGAACGAATGAATCCATACTGAAAGAACTCAACATCACCAAGCGGCTATCTACAATATGCCAGGAGCGTGCCCTTAGCTTTTTCGGACATAGGATGCGTTCACCTAAGCCCATGCTTACCCAGCCTTACTTACTTAGCCTTTCCAGACCATTCTGGAAAGGCTTATGATACTGGGCCGGGTGGAAGGAAAATGCGCTCAAGGCAGAGCATCGGCAAAATATGGTCAGACGCGATCAAGAACGCTGTTGGAGGTAGCATTTACCTTGCGGTCTACACTGCAGAAGACCTCATAACTTGTAGACGCGTCGTATGTGGTCGTGATCCTAAGCAGTGAGGGGACGACGAAGAAGAAGAATATTTAAAAAATGTAATTTATATGTATATGAATGAAATAAATAAAGGAAATAAAGGAAAGGAAAACATTTAGGGCTGATTTTTCAATCGTCAGATAACTTTTACCTAGAGAATAAATATGGCGGTTTGACACATTTTCTATACAAAAGCTATCAAAACGTCAAACATATTCCCCAGATAAAAGTTATCTGACGATTGAAAAATCAGCCCTTAGACAATAATTTAAATGTAGCACAAAGTATGCCATACAAAAATCCTCCCAATTTTCGCTATTATTGATGAATATGTAGTGTAGTGGTGATCCACAGGATGAAAAAATGAATGTGAATGTTATTGCTTCTGGATCGGTGTCAAAACTTCATGCATGTAACCCTTGAGGTGCGACCGATCAAACAATGCGAAAAAGAGCCATCACTTACTTGTCTTAAATTTTCGGCAACAAAAATCAAAAAGATCGTGCAGACACCAATCTGCCAAATCATGAGCAACACGTCCACAGAAATGCCGAAGATTTTGGCGGACCAGCGTAAGCACGGCGGGCCCTCCTGCACTGCAATCGTGATGGCCTTCGGGAAGGGTAAGTAGCCGACCTTCTTCTTCTTGCACACCATGTACTGCCCGACGATCTGCATGTTAAAACACAAGCACTGTTAAACTCCTTTGAGAATTTGCAAAGAAAAAGGAAGAAAGGCAGAAATATTTCAGAGCTCGGCACTGACCAATAGCAACGACATAGTTTTTGTCGATATTGGAAAGATGGTTTGATTACATACTTGGATTTGGTACTAAATGCGGCCGTCAGTTTCAAATGTCCGCGAAAACATTCATAAAACTAATGTGTTTGGCGATGGCATGCATAGTCATAGCACATTGCAGAATATTTTATCTTATCACCCCACAGCACATCTTGTGACACTGAACTACCATCAGCACAGAAATAAAGGCACTGTCAATGGTCAAATGTTACCAGAACAAATGAAATCAAACGTTTATTTGCTAGAAATACATTGTTTTTACAAGGGTGAGCCCTTGTACAAACAATGTATTGCTCTTAAAGCTTAAATGTCTCTGCCTGCAAGCAAGCGTGCAATAATACAGGGTGTAAGGGACAGCCCTCCGCAAACTAACAGGTTGCATTCAGCTCCTTATTTTGAATCATATTCCACCGGAAATATTCTCAGGAAGTTTTTTTTTTTTAATCGTATTTTCAGTGACATTTCCTTTATTTGAAAGTAAAATTACATTCTCTGTACGCAGCACTCCATTTATGTAAATAAAACAGCTGAAATAAAAAAATCAGCAATGGATGTTGAAATACTCGGCGGCCGAAGGCTCGCTGCGGTATGATAAATAAATAAATAATAAATGATAAAAATCTTTATTTACAGTTTTACAATTTACATGTACCATTTAGTATACATTCTATATGTATCCTACAAATTGTAGGTTTATACAGAGTTAAAACCTCCGACACCCAAGCTAAGATTAAACTTGTGTTATGATATACTGAATTCACGCCATCAGTCTGCGGAGGGCTGTCCCTTACACCCTGTATACTACTACCTGTGCCCGTGGCTTCGCTCACGTGACTGTGTATCCTATTGGTATTATAAAATACTTAATCGAAACATGAAATCATAGTATATTCGTAATATCCTCTACAACATCGGTTGTTTTGTTAATTTAAACTAAATCTTGTTAGTACAGCGAAATGTTGCGCCGACTCCAAATACATTGGGATATGGGCAGGAGAATGATGATAATTTATATATAATACTCGTATATTATGTTTGATTATGATATTGCTTGCGAATGTTTCTTTTAAGCCCAATATACACGGTGCTATAAGCGCATGTTATAAGCACGTTTCTTCAAAACGGTCTAGCACATAGCATCGTAGCGTCAAGAGGGCAACATGTCCCGAGGTGGGTTCACTAATGAATGTTTCACCAAAACGATCTAGCACATAGCATCGTAGCGACAAGAGGCCAACATGTCCCGAGGTGGGTTCACTAATGAATGTTTCACCAAAACGGTCTAGCACATAGCATCGTAGCGACAAGAGGGCAACATGTCCCGAGGTGGGTTCACTAATGAATGTTTCACCAAAACGGTCTAGCACATAGCATCGTAGCGACAAGAGGGCAACATGTCCCGAGGTGGGTTCACTAATGAATGTTTCACCAAAACGGTCTAGCACATAGCATCGTAGCGACAAGAGGGCAACATGTCCCGAGGTGGGTTCACTAATGAATGTTTCACCAAAACGGTCTAGCACATAGCATCGTAGCGACAAGAGGGCAACATGTCCCGAGGTGGGTTCACTAATGAATGTTTCACCAAAACGGTCTAGCACATAGCATCGTAGCGTCAAGAGGGCAACATGTCCCGAGGTGGGTTCACTAATGTTTCACCAAAACGGTCTAGCACATAGCATCGTAGTGACAAGAGGGCAACATGTCCCGAGGTGGGTTCACTAATGAATGTTTCACCAAAACGGTCTAGCACATAGCATCGTAGTGACAAGAGGGCAACATGTCCCGAGGTGGGTTCACTAATGAATGTTTCACCAAAACGGTCTAGCACATAGCATCGTAGCGTCAAGACGGCAACATGTCCCGAGGTGGGTTCACTAATGAATGTTTCACCAAAACGGTCTAGCACATAGCATCGTAGTGACAAGAGGGCAACATGTCCCGAGGTGGGTTCACTAATGAATGTTTCACCAAAACGGTCTAGCACATAGCATCGTAGTGACAAGAGGGCAACATGTCCCGAGGTGGGTTCACTAATGAATGTTTCACCAAAACGGTCTAGCACATAGCATCGTAGCGACAAGAGGGCAACATGTCCCGAGGTGGGTTCACTAATGAATGTTTCACCAAAACGGTCTAGCACATAGCATCGTAGCGACAAGAGGGCAACATGTCCCGAGGTGGGTTCACTAATGAATGTTTCACCAAAACGGTCTAGCACATAGCATCGTAGCGACAAGAGGGCAACATGTCCCGAGGTGGGTTCACTAATGAATGTTTCACCAAAACGGTCTAGCACATAGCATCGTAGCGTCAAGAGGGCAACATGTCCCGAGGTGGGTTCACTAATGTTTCACTAAAACGGTCTAGCACATAGCATCGTAGTGACAAGAGGGCAACATGTCCCGAGGTGGGTTCACTAATGAATGTTTCACCAAAACGGTCTAGCACATAGCATCGTAGTGACAAGAGGGCAACATGTCCCGAGGTGGGTTCACTAATGAATGTTTCACCAAAACGGTCTAGCACATAGCATCGTAGTGACAAGAGGGCAACATGTCCCGAGGTGGGTTCACTAATGAATGTTTCACCAAAACGGTCTAGCACATAGCATCGTAGTGACAAGAGGGCAACATGTCCCGAGGTGGGTTCACTAATGAATGTTTCACCAAAACGGTCTAGCACATAGCATCGTAGTGACAAGAGGGCAACATGTCCCGAGGTGGGTTCACTAATGAATGTTTCACCAAAACGGTCTAGCACATAGCATCGTAGCGACAAGAGGGCAACATGTCCCGAGGTGGGTTCACTAATGAATGTTTCACCAAAACGGTCTAGCACATAGCATCGTAGCGTCAAGAGGGCAACATGTCCCGAGGTGGGTTCACTAATGTTTCACCAAAACGGTCTAGCACATAGCATCGTAGTGACAAGAGGGCAACATGTCCCGAGGTGGGTTCACTAATGAATGTTTCACCAAAACGGTCTAGCACATAGCATCGTAGTGACAAGAGGGCAACATGTCCCGAGGTGGGTTCACTAATGAATGTTTCACCAAAACGGTCTAGCACATAGCATCGTAGCGTCAAGACGGCAACATGTCCCGAGGTGGGTTCACTAATGAATGTTTCACCAAAACGGTCTAGCACATAGCATCGTAGTGACAAGAGGGCAACATGTCCCGAGGTGGGTTCACTAATGAATGTTTCACCAAAACGGTCTAGCACATAGCATCGTAGTGACAAGAGGGCAACATGTCCCGAGGTGGGTTCACTAATGAATGTTTCACCAAAACGGTCTTGCACATAGCATCGTAGCGTCAAGAGGGCAACATGTCCCGAGGTGGGTTCACTAATGAATGTTTCACCAAAACGGTCTAGCACATAGCATCGTAGTGACAAGAGGGCAACATGTCCCGAGGTGGGTTCACTAATGAATGTTTCACCAAAACGGTCTAGCACATAGCATCGTAGCGTCAAGAGGGCAACATGTCCCGAGGTGGGTTCACTAATGAATGTTTCACCAAAACGGTCTAGCACATAGCATCGTAGTGACAAGAGGGCAACATGTCCCGAGGTGGGTTCACTAATGAATGTTTCACCAAAACGGTCTAGCACATAGCATTGTAGCGTCAAGAGGGCTACATGTCCCGAGGTGGGTTCACTAATGAATGTTTCACCAAAACGGTCTAGCACATAGCATCGTAGCGACAAGAGGGCAACATGTCCCGAGGTGGGTTCACTAATGAATGTTTCACCAAAACGGTCTAGCACATAGCATCGTAGCGACAAGAGGGCAACATGTCCCGAGGTGGGTTCACTAATGAATGTTTCACCAAAACGGTCTAGCACATAGCATCGTAGTGGCAAGAGGGCAACATGTCCCGAGGTGGGTTCACTAATGAATGTTTCACCAAAACGGTCTAGCACATAGCATCGTAGCGTCAAGAGGGCAACATGTCCCGAGGTGGGTTCACCAATGAATGTTTCACCAAAATGGTTTAGCACATAGCATCTTAGCGTCAAGAGGGCAACATGTCCCGAGGTGGGTTCACCAATGAATGTTTCACCAAAATGGTTTAGCACATAGTATCGTAGTGACAAGAGGGCAACATGTCCCGAGGTGTGGAATATAGAAAATCAAATATAAATATGAAAATATGAATACATAAATCATAACATCATTTAATAATAATGAAAATACTTCTAAGTATTTCATAATAATTACCTACACTATTCTTAAAAAATAACTATTACACTATATCTATACACAAACCTAATAATATAATAATTATTCACATAATTAAACACATCTAATGATTTATAATAATATTGAATTGCTTGAATTGCTGCCTAGCCCTCTTCCTCTGTCCTAATGTTGCTGTGCCCGACAGGATCCATATTAATATTTTACTTTTTTATACAATCTATGTATTTAGTACATATGGAATGCAATAAAGAATTGAGTATTGATCATTAAGTGCGGCCAGAGTGCGAGAAATTGGCGACTTAGCACGTGCAACAGTACGACATGGAGGCACGGCAAACTGCCTGTGCTTCCTGCCCCGACAGTAATTGTCTGGGACAAAGAAACGCGCCAGCACAGCATGCAAATCAGGAGCATCAATAGCGCCACGGAGCGTCTTACAGGCCATTGTGAGCTGATGTCGAGCTTGCCTTAAAAAAGGGCATGAGTGGTGCGAAAATCGGGTCAATTACGCAGAACAAAGCAAAACTTGCCTGGTAGGATTGTTTAGCTACCATGACCATATGGCCATATATGGTCGTGGAAGGTGAGCTTTCGGTCGAATGTGACTCCGGGGTCTTTCAAGGCTGTTGACTTTGTGAAGGTATTATTATTTAAATTGCATTTAAAATTAACTGGGTGCCGCATTCGACCGAATGTTATAGCGAAACATTTGGACGAGTTAAACTCCATCTTGTTGTCTGCGCTCCACTTGTATATCGCATCTATGTCTTGCTGCAGTGCCAAACTGTCACGCTCGGAGTTTATTTCCAGGTACAGTTTCAAGTCGTCAGTATACAAGAGACATCTTGCATGAAGCAGAACTTGAGGAAGATCGTTGACCATGATAAAAAATAATAAGGGCCCCAATATTGAGCCTTGACTCACTCCAGAACGCGTGTGATAGGTACCCGACACGTACATACCAAGCCTAACAAACTGCTGTCGACTACGTAAGTAGTCTGCAAAGAAACGGAGGAGAGATGGTGAGAACCCTATTTCGCAAAGCTTCATTAGCAGCACGTCATTGTTAACCCTATCAAACGCCTTCCGGAAGTCGATAAAGTACGTCTACCTGATGCCCACGGTCCAAACTAGATGAAAATAATCCACCACTGTCAGGAGATTTGTGTCAACTGACCTTTTGCTTCTGAAACCGTGCTGCTCATTACAAAGATGCTTGTTTATTTGCTTATAGATAGAATTATGGAGGATGTCCTCGAAGACCTTCGCCGTGGAAGATAGAATAGCGATAGGGCGGTATTCTTCCACGGAACTTTTATTTTGGGTTTTAGGGATAGGTGTAACTAGAAACTTTCCACTCAGAGGGATATGTACCCGTCTGTAAGGCTAAATTAAAAATGTGGCAAAGAGGATCAACGGAAATATTTCTTAAGTATTTAATTATGAAGGGGGTAATCAGGTTAAGCTACGCTTGCCGGGGTTGGTCCGTGGATGGGTGACCATCTTTACATACCGAGAATCCTCCGTGCCTCGGAAAGCACGTTAAGCCGTTGGTCCCGGCTGTCATTCGTGGATCTTTGACAGTCGTTACGAGCCGTCAGCAGCCCGAAAGTCTGACAACCAGTCTTACCAAGGGGTATCGTATTACCCAGTTACTGGGTTGTGGAGGTCAGACAGGCAGTCGCTCCATGTAAAATACTGGTATTCAGCTGCATCCGGTTAGACTGGAAGCCGACCCCAACATAGTTGGGAAAAGGCTAGGCAGATTGATTTAATTATGAAGGGGCAATGTTGTCGGGGTCAATAGAACTGTTAGGTTTAAGTTTATTTGTGCCTTTAACAATGTCTACATGGCTCAAGGGGGGTATATCTATGTAATTGATGTTGTTATTGGAATGGTCAGGCGCACCGACATGATCAGCATTAAGCTGCGGAACGTCAGACAGAAAATCAGCTGAGACAAATTCAGCAAAAGCCCCTGCCGCCTTAGCACCCGAAAAAATTGAGACCCTTGTATGTTACTATTCGGTTCAAACCCACCTGTGGACCGCAGGCTGGAAATTTGTGACCAGAATTGACGAGGGTTATGTTTAATTTTGGTCTCTTTAATTCTCATGTATAAGGAATACGCATCTGCAATATGGGTTTTTAAGGCTTGACCGGAGGCCAGAAAATAACAAATACGCGCTATAGGATATCGCCTATTTACCGATTTCCCTCTGCGTATTTTAGGCATGCACATATCAAAGAGATTATAGATAATGCTGTAAAACTTGAGAGTAGCCCCTTTTACATCCTTAGATTCGAAAACCTTCTCCCAAATATTTTCGTCCAGAGAATAATAAATAGCGTTGTTCGAAATCGCATTTGCTGAAGTTCCAATCTTTGGCACTTTCTATGTCTATATTGCTGGGCTCAATTGACTCCGAGCAATGACCTAGATCGACTCTTACCTCAATGAGTAGAGCCGGGTGATATGCATCCAGTGGCACTATACCCTCGGTAGCAGAGACGAATGTTTGTGGTGCGCTTATGTTCTCCTGGACCAAAACAACATCTAACATACCTCCATGCGAAATCATTTTGATTCAGCACATCAAAGTTCTTATTCTTAATCTTGCTAAGAGGCTGCTTAGGCACGAAATGTCTGGTGCGTTGATTGGACCGTAACAGATGCCTTATGGCTTCTGGTATGTCTCGGGTTCCCATAAGTAATCTATGTGCTTAATCTGCGTTCATTGGCCATACAGCTATAAAAAAGTACTGCCCATAATAAATAATGGGGGCACCAATCTTGAACGACTTGTAACTTCCCCTAGCGCGCAGCTCATCGACCGTGCATGTGCGCCGGGGTGGGGCATAATTGTCACAGATATTCAAGAATCTCGTCTGCACTGTCGACTACGTAAGTAGTCTGCAAAGAAACGGAGGAGAGATGGTGAGAGCCCTATTTTGCAAAGCTTCATTAGCTTCAATATTCCACAAGTGCAGATATTTTCATGCTTCGACTGCCGCATAATGATGTGAGTTTCCGTAATTTATTTTTTCTAACTTCGGTTCAGCTTTGATCGTCAGCAGAAAAAGTAGAACAAGCGCGTCCGTCGATAGGAGAGTGGCCGTCAGCAAAAACGGTGAGGTTGTCGGCAGGGTACGTGTGGTCGTAGGTAGATGAAGTATGGTCATTGACTGCAGAAGTTGTGATTGTCGGCATGAGATGCGTACACATCCTCACTAATCAGTTCCAAGGTTTCTGTCGTGTGCACTTCGAGATTGGTGGGGTTACCTTTAATTATGCCTTTAATGATTTTATATATACAATGACATGAATATTTACTTTGTAAAATGTTATATTATTTTAATTACTGTGAATGTGAAAACTATGTGGATCCTTGTTTTTTTTTCTCTCAGCTTTAATCATAGTTTGCCAGTTTGAGTAAATTACGCGGTCTACCCAAATGTCCTTTCTTTGGTATTGTTCGTCGAATCGTTGAACTCCTTAACTTTTATGTTGAGCTGTACGATTACTGACAGATACTTGCACTGACTAGACAGATCCACTCAATCTGTGTGGTTCTTTCCTCAAAAGACCATTTCAGACACCAACCTACATGGTCTTCACATGATCTGACCAAATTATGTCGGGACTTTAAAAGAGACTGTGACCACTGAGTTTGTTTCGGCCTTTCTTCTCAGAGTAGTCAGATAGGAAACGCCGGCCTCATCTAGTTTAAAAAAAATTGTTTGACGTGTAAAAGTGTTTGTATAAACCTACTTACAGAAAAAAAATAATAAAAATAAAAATTACGAGAGCCTGGTTAGAGCCAGTAGGGACGGGTACATTAGAAGCAGCATTCTTAACTGGGTATTAAGGAGGTCAATTTAAGAAGCATATCCGGCTGACTTACGCATGTATTTCATAACAAGAGATACCGCTTTTCTAAGTTGTTCCTATAATATTTTCATATCAAGCCGTAATTTGCTCATTTCAAATGAGAGTTCTGAAATTCAACCCGGTTTTGTGCGTTTTGCATTTCTGGGCCTTTTTTCCTAATCATTTCGTAATATTCGAATCTCTATCATGAGTTAAAGCAATGCTGTAGTCATCTCCTTTCCCTTCGGCAGGGTAGACACGTTCCGGGCAAATCCAAGTGGTTAGGAGTCCTTCAGTCGCGATAACTTCGCCGGAACATTGAATGTGATATTTTAGCTTACACTTATCCAATGTACAGCTGAGAAATTCTTCCCCATCCACTATAAAGCCTCGACAGGGGGCACAATTTATGTTTGTTACATGGGACTTCTTAGAAACGGATTCACTGGCAATAACGGGCGAAGAAAAACTCAGATGATTACTTGAAGGTCTTTCTGACCGAGAGGAATGGACTAGCGTAGGTATTAGTTTTATCGAGTTTCGGTTGTTAAAGCATGCATTCAGGGCATTTCCAATTACCACGGCTTTCAGCGTTCATCAACCTATTTTTACTTATATTAGCACAAATGGGATCATATAATTTGAAGCAAGTGACGCATTGCACGCCGTCTTCGCCTTCAAATGCGCACAAACATCCCGCGCAGTTATTTCTTGACATCGTAATCACACAACGCACGTTTCATAGCAAAATTCTAATTTAGCACAATGCAAAGTAAAGCGATACAAGCATTGCGCACAGCGGCTGCCGTCTAGTCATACAGTAGGCGGACAGCGATGGATACACTTAGCGGCCGCATAAAACGTTCGCGGAAATTACGTCCTAAGCGCCGGGAATTTCGCGTCATTTACGCAGTTACGCGTTCGAGTCAAATCACTTCACAGCTCGCGAAACATGCGTTCAATTTTAGAAATTGTTTTGTTTATTGTTGTATTATATTGTTAAATGGATGTTAGATGTTGTTGTTGAGTCTATATGGGTTCTAAGTGGTATATTGAACAAAATTGACTTCGAAAATGTACTTTAAACTATGTTTTTTTGATTATTGTTTTGAGAGCAAACGATTACGAACCGTATGCTTAGAGGGCGCGCGCGCGAAAAAATAGATCAATAGATCAACGAATAAAAATTCTCGAAGGTATAGACAAAGTACACTACGTTTCGCTATCGTCTAATCGATTTCGCTATCATCTAGTCGATTTCGCTATCGTCTAGTCGATTTCGCTATCGTCTCTCTAGAGGCCTCATCTCACTCAAGTTCTCACTCAGTTCTCTTCAACCGAATTTAAATTTGAAGAAAAACTAAAGATTGTTTGAGGCATCTTTTTTACAGACTTCAAAAAGGAAGAAGTTCTCAATTTGTCTGTTTTTAGGGTTCCGTAGGCAAACGGCACATAGAAAGGGAGCTGTTATAATTTCGTCCTGTCCGTCTGTATGTCACACAGCCAATTTACTCGGAGGATTATTTTTTGTTTGAAAGAGTTTTCTCCCGAGAGGGTACCATTTATTATGGTGAAGATCAGTTTGATAACTGAACTCGTCAATAACGTACTGTAGATAGGTAGGTACACGTAGTGTGTTTTGGATACTGTGCAGTGTACAGAGAGAGATCAAGGAAGATTACTGGTTAGTTAGGTACTATCCGTGGTCAACTGATTATGGGCTTCAAAAATAAGTAGGTACCTACAGCCCTCGCCAAACTTTGTGACCGCCTTGAATATAGTCGCGAGTCCGAACTTGCGCATGGTACAGTCGAGTGGACAATACGTAATCAACCAAACAATTTTCGTTTTCTAACATTTTTAATACTTATTTTATTATGTCAATTTATTTTTATTTGGTGATTATAAAGTTCGTGTTTATTTCATAGGTTATTTTATTTAATTTAATATATAATGTATGTGTTATTTGTAAAACATATAGGTTAGGTAATAATAGGATAAATGTAAATAAAAAACATTAATATTAATAAAAACTATATTCACAATGGGGCCACACCTTCTATAAAAACATCTCCCTTACTAGTGGATGGTTCCGCATCCGAATCACTCTCTTCACAAAAAATGTCCGAATTATCTTCATCTGATTCATTATCGCTCACGTGAATTATTATTTTTTCAGTTAGGTCATCTATGATGACATCACTTTTCTTATATTCTTCTTCAATATTTATAACTTTGTCGCATAGTGCAGTCCACTCCTGTTCACCCATGCTATTTACTTTTTCTTCCACTAGTTTCATAATATCAGTTATATTATTTGTGACATTTTTTTTCGCCACGTAACCCTTTATGGATGCCCAAGCCATTTCTATGGGGTTCAAGTCGGGATGGTAAGGTGGAAGCCGTAATATTGTGTGATTGTGTTCTTCTAAAATTTTATCAATATTAAATTTTTTAAATTTTTCTTTGTGTATAGAAATTAATTTATACAGTTCTGGTTTCAGCATGTCAGAACTGCAAGGGATATTTTTTGCCGTAAGCCAGGCCACCATTTCTGCCTTTTTGCTATTTGACGTCGGCGCTGCATCCTCTAATTTGTTATGATAGGGTGCATTATCTATCACCATAACCGATCTCGGTGGGAGATTCGGCAAAAGTTGTGTGCGTATCCATTTTTCATAATTATTAAAATTCATATTATCATGGTAATCTCCGGTTTTCGTACCTGCCTTAAACATTAAAAGGCCGTTGGGTACAAATCCTGATTTGGATCCAGCATGTACAATGACGACACGTTGACCTTTTGATATCTTTTTTTTTTAAGCCTTTAGTGCTACTATCACTCCATGCCTACGAAGTGGTATGCGATGAATCGACATACGATTCGTCAGTGTAAACCTATCGGTCTTCCTTCTGCGCGATATTTCGTTATTGCACGCAAATATTCAATTCGCTTACAGCGAATATTTGTATTTTCAATTAATAATTTGCGATTGTCTTCAGTTTTTTTCCATTTAAATCCTATTTCATTTATAATTCTCCTCAAACTCGTTGTGGATCCTTCAAAATTTATATCTTCTTTTAATTTTTTTTAAAAGTTGAGCAATTGTCGGCAACTCTTTCTGTGTTACATGAAAATTGTGGATACATCTTTTGATGACACCTTGGTCAAAATTGTCGATTCCGGTTACCTTTTTTACCCCTTGCCTCTTCTTTCCGGGTGTACGAAAAACTGCTAATAAATCGGAACTTGTTCATTAGCAACCGATATAATACGTCGTACAGTTCTTTCTGATACTCCTGTAGCGGCTGCAGTCCGTTTATGTACTGCCTTCAAATCGTATTTAAGGCCTTCTTCAGCTTCTTTCTTCATAAATTTATAAGCATCGTAGACCATTTTACGAGCCTGGCGTCGTAAAACATTACAACGTCCATTAGGCATATTTATAAACAAATAACAACGAGTAACAATAACAACAAGTAACAATAACTAAAAACTATAACAACAAATTACCGAAACGATCGAACGAATTCTGAACGCGACAGTACTCTCGGAGCTCAACAAGTGCGTGATTCGTGTACGGACGTAGCACTCACACTAAGACGTGGGTGCCAGCGCGCGTCGCGGGTGAGCGGTGCGGGCGCGCGGGGTGTGGCCCTGCCCCCAAGCTCTTGTGCGTCCCGCTAATACTCTGATTTTGTGTTCTGCGCAATGCAATGAGCCTAGTTTCGGGGCGGTCACAAAGTTTGGCGCGGGCTGTACCTGTACCTACTTAGGTACATTATGGAACCCCTCATCGACGAGCAGTTTGCACACATTATTATTGCGAATGGATAAGTAACCGTGCGGAAGATGAAACAGTAGGTAGCTGGTTCAGTACCTAACAGGGTCAACTGATCACAAACTGCGAAGAGACCCTCCTGTCGCCATGTCATGGAGCTCCGCAACTGCGAAGAGACCCTCCTGTCGCCATGTCATGGAGCTCCTCAATGACGAGCAGTATACCTGCCTATTGTGACTGGGTTATCACACGGATGTGAAAAAAAATTTGAACAAAACTTCTACTATGCGTCTGAAATAAGAATAGAAAGGTTAGTGCCCTCCATTTGTCAACTGTCATTTGAAAATTACGATTAGCAAAAATCTACTTTGTTCAAATTAATTTTCAATAATATCTATTATCGTTATTATGTTGGTAATGTTATGTTTATAGAGGCATGAGGAACAGGGGTGTAAAGTTCACTCATCCTCTATGAAAAGGGAGGATCCTCCGACCAGACGGGTGTTGTGTCTGGTGGGCTACTGCCCGACGGTTGATGTCGGGATGTTGTATATATGCTAGTCGCGCGGTAAACTCTGAATGCGCGATGCAGGATTTTGCGTGACGTCAGTGTGACGCGTTCCATTGTGGCGATGTAGATATGCCGCCACAACACTCCCCCCCGGAGACCGGAGGTCGATAGTGGGCTGAGTCGTGTATCTTGCGATGCTTGCCAGGGCCAGTTGAAGTTCCGGTGAGTCGGAACCGGGTGCCGCATAGTTCACGGTGAGTCGGAACTGTCTACGGAGATGCTCCCAGTGAGTCGGGGTGGCGCTGCGTTATGCTCCAGTGCGTCGGATGTGGTACAGCGCCGGGTTGAGGCTGACTGCTGGCGTCGACCAGGAGAGGTTTGAAGGGCTCTGCTTGTTTGACCAGCGTGGGTGTAGTGTGCTGTGCCAAGGTTGCTGATGAGGCTGAGGGTGATGACCAGGTATGCGTGGTCGCTGCATGCTGGTGGTCACGATACCCGTTGAAGCCGTGGGTGCTGGCTGGCTGTACGACTCGCTGCTCGAAAGTTCGAGGAAGTGATGCTGATGACGTCACGCTGTAGTAGTTGCACGAAGGCTGCGCTGACGTTCATGTTCGGGGTCACCAGTATAGAGGCATGAGGAACAGGGTGTAAAGTTCACTCATCCTCTATGAAAAGGGAGGATCCTCCGACCAGACGGGTGTTGTGTCTGGTGGGCTACTGCCCGACAGTTGATGTCGGGATGTTGTATATATGCAAGTCGCGCGGTAAACTCTGATTGAACGATGCAGGATTTTGCGTGACGTCAGTGTGACGCGTTCCATTGTGGCGATGTAGATATGCCGCCACATGTTCATATGACTAGTGTTTAAAAGCGTGCAAGTGTTAGAAAAGCGTGCATGACGTGACAATATGGTGTCAACGCAGGTTTGTTCATAGTGTAGAAGCATAGTAGTTACCTATTACGCTAATTGTGTAAATGAACGAACAAATCAATTAATCGTGTTTTCAGTTTCCCCTATTTCGTATTTCATTCGTATTCGTGGCCATGCGGAGTGGTTACGTCACTGATTATTAAATAGTTAGGTACTACACGTTGCGTACGATGTGTGGCTTACTTGTCTTACAACTGCAGTTTCGGGGTGTAGTCACAGAATACTAAATAGTTACCTAGCATAAATTATTCATCGGTCATTCATAAGTATTTTTAACAATTAAACATGCTAAAATATTAAAAAGCATTTTATTATATTTCATAAAGTGTTCTACAAATACCTACTGGCATCTTTATCGAAAATGGCAGCCCTGGCAATTCACAATAACCACGCGCCGGCGCGCAGCCACAAAGAGCAAAACTCACTTTACGCTTGTAACGTTAGGTATGGCTATTATATTCGGCGGCGGCGATCTCTCGCGTCCGGCCCTGGTCCAGGCCATGGTACGGAGCGAGAGTGCATGGGAAGCCATTACCTCCTTCTGCGAAGCAGTAATGCTCGTGAAGGAGGAGGCGGGACGCGTGAGGGAGAGGCAAGCTTTGCGCCCTCACGCCCCTAGTCGCCGCAGGAGACGCCCTGGGCGTCGGGAATTGGCAGCCGATTCCCGGCCACCGTAGGCGCGGGCTTGCGGATGGCGAGTAATGGGTAGCTCGCCGTCCGGTAAGGACCAAGCCCGAGTCGACGGCGCGTCGTGTTCCACGCGCGCCTCAAAGAGATGTCAGCACTATTGACGGGGTCCGCTAGGGCCGATGCCAGCTAGGGTTGCGGGATGTTCGAAAGAGTTACCGTGGCCCCGGCACAGGCAACAGAAGGAACACGGGTGGGTTTTAGTCAGTAAAAGTCTGACACGCCCTCCCGCTCCGCCCAGAGCGGGAGAAGTCATTTGATGATTTCCCATCCACAAAAAAAAAAAAAAAAAAAGGTATGGCTATTATATAGGTGTAGGCTATTATAGCAGTAGGTATTGAAAATGTTGTATGGAGTGATTTATCTGGTAATCTGTGCCGTCGCGTTGAATCGCCCGCCCGCGCTATTACTTCGTTTTCGCTTAGTGTTCCTTCTGACTTTTTTCTTTTTGCTCAGCTCCTAAGGATAGTAAAACGGCTCATAAATTTCACCCCGTTTTGACGGGGGTGGCCAATGTCTTTGTCTTTAAGCACAATGGAGCAAAACTCGTCAGTTGCTTCATTGGTACCCATGAGAAAGGACGGAAGTTGTATGTTTGGATCGTTGGCTCGCCAAATAAATAATTTAATGGGACTGACTTTCGACCATCTCGGGAACAAGTAATAAATTATATAACCGCGTAGTTTAACGAGACGTTCTGAAATCTCTCTCTTCCTGGTACTATCATTTGCAGACGACCTTATCTTCATTACAGATGACCTAAAAGGGCTGGAAGGTGTCGTATTCCATATTAAACCCCTACTAGCTAGTGTCGGCCTCCAAATAAACGAAACAAAAACAAAAATACTAAGTAGGGACCCCATAGCTTCACAGAAAACGACCTACGTGACTATTAATGGAATAAATCTACCCACAGTTGAGGAAATTATATATCTAGGCACATACACAACATCTGCATTAAGCAGAAAAAGCCAATTAAAAAACGTTGTCAACAAGCCACTAGCAACGCCAAGTCACTACTACCATTCATGATAAAATCAAAGATGGACTGGAAATTAGCCAGACTTATGTACCGAATGGTGATCGTACCTTGTATAATACACGGTTTCAAATTCTCGACACTCACTAAAGCTAACAGGTCAAGACTGAGAAAATATGAGACAGTTATTATGAGAGACTTGATTAACCACGCCAGAAATAAACCAATACAAAAGAAAATGCGTGATATCTTAGACAGAAAAACCGTAACTAAAAGCATCAAGAACCACAGGATGTGCTATCTTGCATATGTTCACAGGCGCCGCAAACTGCACTTGTTACATGCAGCAATGCAGTACAAGGCCAAATCCAAAAAAGTCGGCCGACCTATTTACACGTGAAATGACAACCTAAAACAGGATATGACTTACTTCGATAAGGACATCAATTTTTGGATGGACATGGCTGATGAACGAGATAAGATTAAGAAGGCTGCTAGCGAGATCTACAAGAAACCTGAAACGGATAGCAGCGAGACCTCAGACGAAGACTAGAAACAGCAACACGTGATACAGCATAGCATAAGATTCACAGATGAAGCTGGACTTGTAACAACCTGGCGGTGACGTCGTTAAAAGATGCTCATCCATGGATAAATATTACCCGTCTCTCTAATATTCCACTTTTACTCTAGGGTGCATACTCGGTAGACTAATAATCCTTCCATATCCTAAGGGCACGTCTTCCCTACCATTACCGCGCCCCCCGGTCTGCTCCTTGATATGCAATGGCCTATGTAGCCCCATGATACATGAGGCTACAGGGGCTAGTGTGAATCTTTGGGTTCATTCGAGTAATCGAGTCTGGTTAAACCACGCTGGGGTCGGTGCATTTCATTCATTCATTCACAGCTCAGCTCCTAAAGATAGTAGCGTGATATTAAATAACCTATAACTATCTTCGAGAAGTGGGCTACCAAATGCAAAAAAAAAATTCAAATCCCACTATTCATAATTTCATGGGGTTTCATTTTTTGCGCGGAACCCTATTTATTTTTCTAAAATAAAAGTAGCCTAAGTTACCCGCCGTAACATCAGCTATCTACCCGTGAAAGTACCGTGAAAATCGGTACAACCGTTTCGAAGATTAGCCGGAACAAACAGACAGACAGACAGACAAAAATGTTAAAAAAATGCTTTTTTGTTATAAGAATCGTTTATACTTTCCTATGCATTTATTAAAAATTTGTTATTTTGACATTACAAACATAACATAACATAACATAACATAACATAACATAACATAACATAACATAACATAACATAACATAACATAACATAACATAACATAACATAACATAACATAACATAACATAACATAACATAACATAACATAACATAACATAACATAACATCATGCCTTGTTTCCCCGAAGGATTAGGCAGAGGTGAACCTATAAAGTACGGCGACCTATACTAAATATTGCATCACTTTGATTCAAAAATAAACAAAGAAATAGTGATTGTTTAAAGCCAAAAAAAATTCGCTCGATCAAAAAAAAAATCTATCTTACTATCGGCTTTTGCACCCTCGAAAACCTTGAAAACGACACCCATGAAGGAAAATTTGAAAATTTTCTCTCTTGATAGAAGAGAGAGAGAGTGAAAGTGTGAATTTTAAAGAAGAAAGTATGAACGCGCTTTTTCGTGAGTGACGATTTCTGCCAAGCCGCGTCAAAGAACTTCGTTCCAATGAGTTGACCTACTGCCTACACGACACGCTTACCTATACTGTGACACATTTTGGGTTCATGTAAGTTCACGCTGGTGACGTAAGCGCACGGCTCGCTCCGTGGGTAGGTTGGTAGCGTTATATACCTACTTCGCAGGGTCTACCTCGCCTTACCTAGCCTATTGTCATCAACCGGGCACAAATCCAGACTCCGGGCTACTACTGAGAAATTCCAGATAGAAAAACCCAATAACTCTGCCCGACCTGGGAATCGAACCCACGACCTCATGCTCAGCAGTAGCGCTAGCGACCACTAGACCAACGAGGCATACATTACAAACAGACACTTCAATTTTATTTATTTGTATGTATATGTATATGTATGTATGTATGTATATATTCTCATATTTACAACTAGCTGTGCCCGCGACTTCGTTCGCGTGGATGGCGAAACTTACCAATGAGTTTTTTGTGTAAAGTGCTATTTGTGTAGAACGTTATCTATCGAGCTACCGGTATTAAAACTTCTGTCCCGGCGCGGGCCCTTTGTGGCTAATTACAATAGAAAACCAGTTGTGTCTCATTAGCGGTGATTAAGAGGGTATATGATATCTTTGCTCGCGGCATCGCTCGCGTTCTGTAAGTTTTTTGTAGTAGATTTCTACTTTGGTACCTGTTTAGCAGGATAACCGATAGCGAAGCTGACGTTCATTGCAACAAATGCTCACAGAGATAATGGTAACGACAGATAGTCACCGTACGACATCAATTGCGAGCTTCAGCAGACACGACATTGTCAGTGAGCCCGTCCGGAATATGAATATAAAGGTTCCTTGGACTGCTCACACGGGAAAGAGCGACGTAAAGCTGACCAGGTGAAAAACAACTCACGCTAAGATCGACGCCAGCGACGCCTAGAGTCTGACCTTGTGCCTTATTTATTGTCATGGCGTAACAAAGCTACTGGAAACTGCACTCTCTTTAACTGAAATGGGAAATTGTTCGGAATCAAAGGAATTCTAGGAATCAAAACACTTTAACAGACTTATTATTTGCGGTTGGTACAGTAATCGGGTCTAGGGATCGAACCGCAAAATTAAGTTTGTTTTTTATTGTATATACTTTTCCGGGAATTATACCAAGTTTCATCGTAATCGAACCGGTAGTTTTTGCGTGATGCCTGAACAAACAGACAGACAGGCAGATAGACAAAAATTTTTTTAATCACATTTTTGGGTTCAGTGTCGGTCTAGTAACATTGCCATTTTTTTTTTTATATTTTCAATGAACAGAATTTTCACTTCTACAGATTTATTATAAGTACCTATAGATAAAAAACTAATATCTTTTCTTCTTCTTTAGCCTTTCTCAATCATCTCGCTGTAGGCCTCCTTCAACTTTCTCAATCATCTCGCTGTAGGCCTCCTTCAACTTTCTCAATCATCTCGCTGTAGGCCTCCTTCAACTTTCTCAATCATCTCGCTGTAGGCCTCCTTCAACTTTCTCAATCATCTCGCTGTAGGCCTCCTTCAACTTTCTCAATCATCTCGTTGTAGGCCTCCTTCAACTTTTTTCCACTCATCGCGGCATTGGACTTTTTGCATCCAGTTTGAGCTTCAAAAAACTAATAGATTACCTTAATTTACATCTCCAGCAATTCTTTGCCAATGTATGTTTTAACCGACACAGCCACTAGGAACGTCGTAATGTTTTAACCGACACAGCCACTAGGAACGTCGTAATGTTTTAACCGACACAGCCACTAGGAACGTCGTAATGTTTTAACCGACACAGCCACTAGGAACGTCGTAATGTTTTAACCGATACAGCCACTAGGAACGTCGTAATGTCCCCCACGCCGGAACAAGATGGGCACGTTGTCGCGCCATTTTACATTCGAATCTTTCGGTTTGCCAGTACAATCAAATTGTTTTTCACAAAGTTGTAAAATACATATATTAAATACTAATAACTACTTTAATGTTGCAATTACAAATCCAACAAATGTGCATTAATCAATTGAAACCTAGCAGTTATAATGCAAATAAATGCATTTATCTTATTTATGGTAACATTGAGAGCCTGCATCTGCATCTGATCCGAATCCAAGTTCAACCACCGGGTTTTTCCGAATTGAAAATGTCCTAAATTAGGAAGAGAAATTTCAGCTGTAAGTAGTGTATCTATACCCACAAATCTTAAGTGACAAGTTGTTTGAAGTACCCACTTCAAGATTACATATCTGTACAAGGATTTTTTGGCGAGTGGCAAAAGAGAAAACAATCGATAGCTAGTCTTCCTCGTCGGCGGCGGGACAGGGTGGTGACTGGTGACTGGTGTCTCACCCCTGGGTTTGACAGCTAGACCATGCACTGACATGGTCAAGCTGTGTGCCAAAGGAGATTGCCACGGAGCAGGTCCCTTTTGTGGTATCGTGTGCCTGATTGGTATAATAACCTAAAAATATTTTTTTTTTTTGTCTACAGGGTATATTTTATATAATTTGTTTAACCCTGGGAATAAAGTTAAAGTTAATTAATAGTTAAACATTACGTCGACATCCGTTTGATTGGTGTACAAGAAAAATTTGCCAGCTATCAAAGAATTAAATAATGAAAATGACGTCTGTGAATCGATTGAGTAATCGATATCAAAATAAAACGATAATTATACAATAAAAATACAATTATTTTAAAATAAATATGTATATATAACCTCTTGGCAGATCTCAACATTTAGATTTCGATCTCAACATTTGACAACTTCAACGCTACCGTGTTTAGTGTTTTGTTTTCATGACTATGAGTTAGAATAATGTTATCCCTGTCCTTTTCATACGTATTATTGTACACCTGAAATGAACAAAGATAGGTGTAGGCCAAATATAAGTTTATGTAAGTATTTAAGATGACGAAAAACTATTGGATATACGATGCGAGTAAAAGCGATGGAACCTTGACAAGAATAGGTCGCATAAATTCATGATAGGCCTACATTGATAAATAATAGATGTTCACAAAAGCAATAGACACAAACATATTACCCATATGTATTTAGAAAATGCCTTATTAACAAAGTTGTTTTTATAGATTAATCTGAAAAAAAAACTGAAGTCGATTTATTAATAGATTATAAAAATTGATCTGGCAACATTTACTTGCGCGTGTCATAGACTGAGACTGCTCTGTGGTTCATTACGTGTAGCTTGCTACATATTAGTAATCTGTGGTTACGTGCGTGATTGCTTTGTTATCATAGACATACATATTTAAATGCGTTGAGTTTTGAATTCCGTATTTTTTAGTTATTATTTACGTGCTTTTTCTGCTACTACCGACTTGAGCTAATAAGTTCTTTGTGAGATATTTGAAATGTCAATGTCCATTTCGAAGTATAACCTAGATTTTTACAACAGAAAAACAATGATATCTTTGAACCAGGGTGAATAAATGAAAAATGGTTTATGATTATGAAAATACAATGTTTTTTACTATTATGTAAAATTCTTCAGGGCACAACAATTTTTCACTGGGACCGAGATTCCCTTACAAAACTGGCAATCTCCTTTAATCGAAATCCGTTCAGCCGTTATGACGTGAAAAGTAACAGATAGATTATTCGCATTTATAGTATTAAAAGTATGGATTATAATTATTGACCCAGTATAAATACTAACAAAACAATACGTATAAGTAATTAAAGTACAAAGTGTTAACTTACCAGTATTTGTATGCAGTATGTGGCGATGAATCCTAGGAAGAAGACGCCGAGAACGCCAAACACTAAGCCCATGCGTGAGATGGCGTTGGGCATGGCGAGCAGGCCGGCGCCGAAGCAGCCCTTCAGCATGTGCATCATGGTCTCCGAGTACCTGCGATACACGACACGCGGCCTGTTAGCCAGTACGTCTAGTGCGTACCTACTTGCAGGGGACGCAAGAGGCTGTAGTAATATTACACTGGGGCAAAACATTTCATCAGGTAGATCAAATGAATGTTTGCTTGCCTGCGGTGAAGCAAAAAATAATACACAACATAAAACCAAAATTTTCTCTCTCACCACAAGACCACCAGCCTGTAGCAGACTATACTGCTGAACATACTCAGGCCCCTCCCATCGCAAGCCGGGCTTCGGCAAGTCTCATCCAACTGCTATCAGCCATCCTACGACTTCAGGGGTTGGACTTAACGTTTGCCGATTTGCTGTCTCCACCCAAGAGAGACATTTTGAAAAATGAGGAATGTAATCATCTAAAGTTCTTAGTTCGCTTCACTTATCAAGCAAAGTTCATTCGGCACTTTTACTTCATGTTCAGTTCATTATTACATTAAAGGGAACGGATCCCAAAGCAGTGGTGGCCCAGTGGTAACGGCCGCGACTTGCGAGTTGCAAGTCCTAGGTTCGAACCCCTTTACTTTGTGTAAATTATTTTTCAGCACTGCTCTCAATACGGTGAAGGAAAACATCGTGAGGAAACCGGCATGTCCTAGAACCTATAGGTTCGAGGACATGTAACATCTACTCACCCGCACTGGGCTCGCATGGTGGATTACGGCCAGAGGCGTTGCTAGGCTTGGGCGAAGCGGCCCCGCACCCACGGCCTCGCACTTAAAGGGGCCTCGGTGCGAGCCCCCCTTGTGGGTGACTTAAGGTCGAACACCAGCACGATAAGTGCCTTATAAGATTCTACTAAGTACAAGCTTTACCAAGACTTTACTACACATAATTGATTTGACTGATTTTACATTCAAAATGGAACCTGTATGGTTAGCCTGTAATTTTTACAAAAAATGGCAACACAAAAATGAGAAACTAATTTTTACCCGTGTGTGCGCCTGCGGTTCCGGTGATCGCTAGCCGCTTGCTTGCGTAAGTTTGCGGGATGGAAGATTCAGAGGCATGCGAGCAAGTGAATACGCGATACGATGCGGTATATCCCGCGCTAGTTTCGCGTCAGATTGATTTGCCCAGAGCTAACCAAGTTGTAGTCCAATCAAGGAGGACATTGTTGTATGGAGACTTCCGAAAAATTCCTCCGCCTATGAAATTTGGCATGTGATGAAGTTAGATGCTACAGATTACAGATGTAGAATAAGTCAGACTTGACTAGACTAGAGTCAAGAGCAAACCTATCTCAAATAAAAAATAAAAAGTCAGCAAATTTTGTTACGAGGAGTTAGGTATTTTTACCTAAACATGAAAATCGCTTATAACTCTCTGTGAATATTTCCTCAGACTGAAATAGTTTCTGTATACACACGTATGTACTAGTTAGAATAAGTATGTAAAGGCATCCAACCTTTTTTTCGATTTCAGAGATACCCCAAACATTTTGCACTCGCAAACTTTACTGAAAAATTGTTCTGCTAATGGTTATTTTTTTTTCAAGATTTTATATCCTTAAAAACATAGCTTTGTTTGTTATCCAAAAGATTTTCCTTATAAACATTTTATTTTTTATTTTTGCTTAACTACGTAATGTGAAAAATAACTCCATCCTTTTTTATAACTTTATTAGTCAAATGATTTTTTAGTAAAACAGATTTATCAATTATCAACAAATTTTCGAACGTTCATAATTATATTTTTAGGATATGTTCGCTGATTTATGCTAGAGTTTAAGGATTGACCTTCACTTGACCGCTCGGAGCGGCTTTGCGCTTTTGGAGTAGTGTGTACTATGTAAATAGCTTTGTTAATTTTCCTTAAGAACATTTTTTTTTTCTTTTTTTTCATTTTTTTTCATTTTTTTCATTTTTTTTTTGGATGTTTACGTAATTACGTCCTGTAAATAATTGCTTAGGTTAATTCCATTAAATATACTTAATCAATACACACATCAAAAGTGTCTCGGGATCAAGTACGTTTAAGAGTATCGCCGCAATTGAGGATTATTATTCAATTCAATTTCTGCATCAAAACTGAAAAAAATTGTAATCGATATGGAGCGACGACATCATTTGGCACGAGAAGAGATGATGAGAGCCGTCGGAATGTTACAAGCTGGTTCCAGGCAACGTACTGCGGCTGTCGCTCTTGGCACTACACAGAGCGTCATGAGCCGCCTCTGGACACGCTATCGTATCACGGGCAGCGTGGTCGAGCGACATGGAGGACGATCTCGCATCACCACTCGCAGACAAGACCGGTACATCCAAAATACTGCTCGACAGAATCTTACCATGACCGCCATGATGTTGGCTAAGAGGCTCCACAGCTCTTCAGGCTTGCTGATAAGCGAACAAACCATCCGAAATCGTTTACGTGAAGTGAGTCTACGCTCTCGAAGGCCGCTGAGAGTTCCACCATCTATAGCACCCCGCAATCGTAGGACCCGTTTACAACGGGATCGCGAACACAGAAATTGGGAGGAAGAAGACTGGTGTTGTGTCTGTTTTCCAATGAATATCGTTTAGGTATGAGTCCGGATACAAGACGTACTTAAGATCGAAGGACCCCTGAACGTCAAGCACGTTTGAAATTTTGTCAGGAAGTTCATTCATATTGAGGGGGAACAATAATGGTTTGGGCCGGTATTTGGATCGGTGGAAGAACCGATCTCATTTGGATCAGGGGCAATGCTCAACCTCAATGCTCAGATTTATGCGGAGAGGAATGTTTCTTACGTGATCATCTTTGCGAAGCCGGTTGGGTGATTCGTTTCGTCTAATGCACGACAATGCACGTCCACACACGGCTAGAGTCGTAACACGCACTCTTGCCGATGCTCGCATCAACGTTCTGCCGTGGCCTGCTGAATCGCCAGACCTCAACCCAATTGAGCACGCATGGAATATGCTCCAAAGAAGAGCTCTGCCGAGTATGGATGCCGTGCATACCCCACAACAACTTTTTGACTTGTTAGAACGTGGGCAGCCATTCCTCAAAGTGATTTTGATGAACTGATTTTAAGCATGCCAAGTCGCTTTATTGTGTGATTCTTGAATGGTGGACACACAAGATTATTATTTTTTTATCTTTACAATTTTTTTTTTAAATCCCCATTTTTGCCTTTTTTTGCTATTTAATTGACGACATTTACTTAGGTTAAATTCCCACAGTTTGAATAAATTGCAAATTTTCTTAATTTTTACAAAATATAGGGATAAGTGGATGACAACCAGTCTTACCAAGGGGTATCGTATTACCCAGTAACTGGGTTGTGGAGGTCAGATAGGCAGTCGCTCCATGTAAAATACTGGTATTCAGCTGCATCCGGTTAGACTGGAAGCCGACCCCAACATAGTTGGGAAAAGGCTAGGCAGATGATGATGATGATGATGATGGATCCCATCAAAAACATAAATGTGAAATGAGAGCCAAGTTTAATATTATGATATATGCCTTGGTTGTTGACTTCAACGACAAAAGAAGTGAAATCTAAATGGGTGCCAAGTTCAATGGTCAGTCCTGAAATTTATTTATAACAACATAAAATATCATTTTTTCTTATAACTTAGGAGAATATATTGTAGCCAAGGTCTGACTTGGCTAGTTTTCGTATACGAATTATTTGGATTAAAAAAATAGGGGTGATATTCAACTCGTTATATATTCACGTAAAGATCTTAAAATCCACATAGAGATTTACAGGCACTAATTATAAGTTAAGTGAAAATTATAAAAAAAGTTTCTGATTTTTTCCTTTGTATTCACCTAATTACCTATAGTGTGGCCATTAGTGCTGTGCACTCCCTGAGGTATGCGCGCGGCGAGACGGGGGGGAGAATCGGCTGCTGCGCTCTGTCAGTGCGCCGTCAACGCTCGTGGCGGCATGTAGTGTTATCTGTATCGGACTGTCTATGTCAGACGCACATGAGATAAATATTCAAAGATGGGTCGTGCGTTATCTCGTGATATGAAGACTGTCATTTTTAAGGTGGCTGAATATTTTAAGAAAAGAAAAGCAGACAAAGAAAGCTTTGAATTTAAAAATTATGTGAATATTGCCAAAATCGTTGCGGAGGCTACGGGGTACAGCAAAAGAACCGTGCATAATGTGATTTCTGCGGGTTATTTATCAATTGAAAATTCAAGCCAATTAAAATTTCAATCGCCAAAAAAACCAAAAGTTCTAAAGAAAAAACACGTTGTGGATGATTTTTACCTTGGAATTATCAGAAGAAAAATTCATCAGTTTTACGAAGTTGAAAAAAAAATACCAAGTGTCCGTAAGTTACTATCAAGTTTGAGACAGGATGGCATATTGAATTGTGGACGGGAATATTTAAGACACAAACACACGACATTTGACACAATATTTTACACAAAATGGGCTACCGTTTCAAAAAATGCAAATCAAAGAGTCAACTCCTTATAGAGCAGCCTAATATTACAGTGTGGCGGAAAAAATATCGTACACAAATCAGAAATTACAGAACGCAAAACCACAACATATATTTTCTTGATGAAACATACATCAACGCCAGTCACCATGCCAGCAAATGTTGGCAATCATCGTCAGAACCCGGAATTCATGCTGATATTGGGAAAGGACGGCGATTGGTAATTCTCCACGCTGGGTGTCGAAATGGCTTAGTGGATGATGCATTGACTATATTCAAATCAGATGCTAGAACCGGTGACTATCATGGAGATATGAGCGGACCTACTTTTTATAAGTGGGTAGATGAAAAGTTAAAAGATATGTTGCTGCCGAATTCTGTGGTTGTGATGGACAACGCGTCTTACCACAGCGTTCAGGTTGAGAAGAAACCAACTATATCAAGCCTCAAAAGTGAAATGCAGAACTGGTTGCTACGCCATAATGTAGAATTTTCAGGAACCATGACAAAGGCTCAACTGCTACTTCTTATCAAAAATACACAAAAAGAACCCGTGTATAGAATTGACGAACTCCTGAAAGCCAGTGGACACACTGTTCTGCGTTTACCTCCGTACCATCCAGATTTAAATACAATTGAGTTGGTCTGGGCTGATAAGTATCAAAAACAACATAGCCCAAAACTATATTAATTCTTCTCTAGACGAAAAGATAATCTTATTGGATAAATTGTTTTCGGAATTCACGGCGGAAAAATGGCAGAGATGCGACGATCATGTCCAGAAAAATGAAAATGATTACTGGAGTCGCGATAGTAGGTTTGATAATGTTATCGATTCATTCATAATAAATTTGCAAGACTCTGATTCAAGTTCCGGTGGCGAAGTGGAAGATGAAGATGATGACGAAATGGAAGATGAAGTTGAAACAGAATCTATGTCAGAATAACTTTCGTTGGAATATATAATTGTTTGTAAATATAAAAAAATTTCAATAAAACAAGTCCCTGCTTTGAATTATAAGTTTAGTTCTTATTTATCACCTGCATATTTTTAATAAAATATGAGTATATTTGGGTTACATTTTAATCAACTAAGTAAGTATAACATATTACAGATAGATAGCCTGCGACCATCGTCCCGCCACAAGTCTTGCCTTAGAAATGCAAACTAATATCGTAAGATCTGTCCGACATGTATCGATCTCATGTGAACTCATGCACTTTTTTCTTCGCCTCCCACCTCACCGCGCATACCTCAGGGAGTGCACTGCATGCCAAATTTGAACTTTCTAGGTCATCTGGAACTGGGTTATAGTTTTGATCTATAGGTCAGTCATAAAAATGACGATTTTTGGACGTTAATATCTAAATAACCGTTTGAGATATGTTTATAAAATTTGGAACACATGTGTATCTCGCCAGTCTCAAATTTGACAAGTTTAGGTGAAATAGTTTTTGAGTTATGAGGGGCTCAAAAGTGGCTCCAAATGGTTCGTGTAATATTACACACGGTGAGCTGCGCGCCAGAACTTGGCTTGACACGCTCCCGCGTGTCTAGATAACTTAAACATAGGATTTAAAGTAAGAAGGCAGTCTGGAAGACTAGATGGTAAAAATTAATTAATTGGATAATTTTTTATCGTTAAAAATGTACTTGTTCCCTAGACACATGTGTGTATTTGACATCGCGACACCAATATTATGCTCCAAAATCAAAGTCAAGTCTTCAAAGCAGTTTGCTCCCTATTACGTTTGGAGGTCCGTAGAGTAGTACTCTCGGCCCAACGCTCTACATGAGCGGCTTCACACTGTACATAAACGACGTAGTAAGTCTGCCTATATGTAACGCAGAAGTCATCTACGCCGACGACACAGCCATAGTTTTGTAACGCAGAAGTAATCTCCTACGCCGACGACACAGCCATAGTTTTGTAACGCAGAAGTAATCTCCTACGCCGACGACACAGCCATAGTTTTGTAACGCAGAAGTCATCTCCTACGCTGACGACACAGCCATAGTTTTGTAACGCAGAAGTCATCTCCTACGCCGACGACACAGCCATAGTTTTGTAACGCAGAAGTCATCTCCTACGCTGACGACACAGCCATAGTTTTGTAACGCAGAAGTCATCTCCTACGCCGACGACACAGCCATAGTTTTGTAACGCAGAAGTCATCTCCTACGCTGACGACACAGCCATAGTTTTGTAACGCAGAAGTCATCTCCTACGCCGACGACACAGCCATAGTTTTGTAACGCAGAAGTCATCTCCTACGCTGACGACACAGCCATAGTTCTGTAACGCAGAAGTCATCTCCTACGCCGACGACACAGCCATAGTTTTGTAACGCAGAAGTAATCTCCTACGCCGACGACACAGCCATAGATTTGTAACGCAGAAGTCATCTCCTACGCTGACGACACAGCCATAGTTTTGTAACGCAGAAGTCATCTCCTACGCTGACGACACAGCCATAGTTTTGTAACGCAGAAGTCATCTCCTACGCCGACGACACAGCCATAGTTTTGTAACGCAGAAGTAATCTCCTACGCCGACGACACAGCCATAGTTTTGTAACGCAGAAGTCATCTCCTACGCCGACGACACAGCCATAGTTTTGTAACGCAGAAGTCATCTCCTACGCCGACGACACAGCCATAGTTTTGTAACGCAGTAGTAATCTCCTACGCCGACGACACAGCCATAGTTTTGTAACGCAGAAGTAATCTCCTACGCCGACGACACAGCCATAGTTTTGTAACGCAGAAGTCATCTCCTACGCTGACGACACAGCCATAGTTTTGTAACGCAGAAGTCATCTCCTACGCCGACGACACAGCCATAGTTTTGTAACGCAGAAGTCATCTCCTACGCCGACGACACAGCCATAGTTTTGTAACGCAGAAGTAATCTCCTACGCCGACGACACAGCCATAGTTTTGTAACGCAGAAGTCATCTCCTACGCTGACGACACAGACATAGTTTTGTAACGCAGAAGTCATCTCCTACGCTGACGACACAGCCATAGTTTTGTAACGCAGAAGTAATCTCCTACGCTGACGACACAGTCATAGTTTTGTAACGCAGAAGTCATCTCCTACGCCGACGACACAGCCATAGTTTTGTAACGCAGAAGTAATCTCCTACGCCGACGACACAGCCATAGTTTTGTAACGCAGAAGTAATCTCCTACGCCGACGACACAGCCATAGTTTTGTAACGCAGAAGTCATCTCCTACGCTGACGACACAGCCATAGTTTTGTAACGCAGAAGTCATCTCCTACGCCGACGACACAGCCATAGTTTTGTAACGCAGAAGTCATCTCCTACGCTGACGACACAGCCATAGTTTTGTAACGCAGAAGTCATCTCCTACGCCGACGACACAGCCATAGTTTTGTAACGCAGAAGTCATCTCCTACGCTGACGACACAGCCATAGTTTTGTAACGCAGAAGTCATCTCCTACGCCGACGACACAGCCATAGTTTTGTAACGCAGAAGTCATCTCCTACGCTGACGACACAGCCATAGTTCTGTAACGCAGAAGTCATCTCCTACGCCGACGACACAGCCATAGTTTTGTAACGCAGAAGTAATCTCCTACGCCGACGACACAGCCATAGATTTGTAACGCAGAAGTCATCTCCTACGCTGACGACACAGCCATAGTTTTGTAACGCAGAAGTCATCTCCTACGCTGACGACACAGCCATAGTTTTGTAACGCAGAAGTAATCTCCTACGCTGACGACACAGCCATAGTTTTGTAACGCAGAAGTCATCTCCTACGCCGACGACACAGCCATAGTTTTGTAACGCAGAAGTAATCTCCTACGCCGACGACACAGCCATAGTTTTGTAACGCAGAAGTCATCTCCTACGCCGACGACACAGCCATAGTTTTGTAACGCAGAAGTCATCTCCTACGCCGACGACACAGCCATAGTTTTGTAACGCAGAAGTAATCTCCTACGCCGACGACACAGCCATAGTTTTGTAACGCAGAAGTCATCTCCTACGCTGACGACACAGCCATAGTTTTGTAACGCAGAAGTCATCTCCTACGCCGACGACACAGCCATAGTTTTGTAACGCAGAAGTCATCTCCTACGCTGACGACACAGCCATAGTTCTGTAACGCAGAAGTCATCTCCTACGCCGACGACACAGCCATAGTTTTGTAACGCAGAAGTAATCTCCTACGCCGACGACACAGCCATAGTTTTGTAACGCAGAAGTCATCTCCTACGCTGACGACACAGCCATAGTTTTGTAACGCAGAAGTAATCTCCTACGCTGACGACACAGCCATAGTTTTGTAACGCAGAAGTCATCTCCTACGCCGACGACACAGCCATAGTTTTGTAACGCAGAAGTAATCTCCTACGCCGACGACACAGCCATAGTTTTGTAACGCAGAAGTCATCTCCTACGCCGACGACACAGCCATAGTTTTGTAACGCAGAAGTCATCTCCTACGCCGACGACACAGCCATAGTTTTGTAACGCAGTAGTAATCTCCTACGCCGACGACACAGCCATAGTTTTGTAACGCAGAAGTAATCTCCTACGCCGACGACACAGCCATAGTTTTGTAACGCAGAAGTCATCTCCTACGCTGACGACACAGCCATAGTTTTGTAACGCAGAAGTCATCTCCTACGCTGACGACACAGCCATAGTTTTGTAACGCAGAAGTCATCTCCTACGCCGACGACACAGCCATAGTTTTGTAACGCAGAAGTAATCTCCTACGCCGACGACACAGCCATAGTTTTGTAACGCAGAAGTCATCTCCTACGCTGACGACACAGACATAGTTTTGTAACGCAGAAGTCATCTCCTACGCTGACGACACAGCCATAGTTTTGTAACGCAGAAGTAATCTCCTACGCTGACGACACAGTCATAGTTTTGTAACGCAGAAGTCATCTCCTACGCCGACGACACAGCCATAGTTTTGTAACGCAGAAGTAATCTCCTACGCCGACGACACAGCCATAGTTTTGTAACGCAGAAGTAATCTCCTACGCCGACGACACAGCCATAGTTTTGTAACGCAGAAGTCATCTCCTACGCTGACGACACAGCCATAGTTTTGTAACGCAGAAGTCATCTCCTACGCCGACGACACAGCCATAGTTTTGTAACGCAAAAGTCATCTCCTACGCCGATGACACAGCCATAGTTTTGTAACGCAGAAGTCATCTCCTACGCCGACGACACAGCCATAGTTCTGTAACGCAGAAGTCATCTCCTACGCCGACGACACAGCCATAGTTCTGTAACGCAGAAGTAATCTCCTACGCCGACGACACAGCCATAGTTTTGTAACGCAGAAGTCATCTCCTACGCCGACGACACAGCCATAGTTTTGTAACGCAGAAGTCATCTCCTACGCCGACGACACAGCCATAGTTCTGTAACGCAGAAGTCATCTCCTACGCCGACGACACAGCCATAGTTCTGTAACGCAGAAGTCATCTCCTACGCCGACGACACAGCCATAGTTCTGTAACGCAGAAGTCATCTCCTACGCCGACGACACAGCCATAGTTCTGTAACGCAGAAGTCATCTCCTATGCCGACGACACAGCCATAGTTCTGTAACGCAGAAGTCATCTCCTACGCCGACGACACAGCCATAGTTCTGTAACGCAGAAGTCATCTCCTACGCCGACGACACAGCCATAGTTCTGTAACGCAGAAGTCATCTCCTACGCCGACGACACAGCCATAGTTCTGTAACGCAGAAGTCATCTCCTACGCCGACGACACAGCCATAGTTTAACGCAGAAGTCATCTCCTACGCCGACGACACAGCCATAGTTTTGTAACGCAGAAGTAATCTCCTACGCCGACGACACAGCCATAGTTCTGTAACGCAGAAGTCATCTCCTACGCCGACGACACAGCCATAGTTTTGTAACGCAGAAGTCATCTCCTACGCCGACGACACAGCCATAGTTTTGTAACGCAGAAGTCATCTCCTACGCCGACGACACAGCCATAGTTCTGTAACGCAGAAGTCATCTCCTACGCCGACGACACAGCCATAGTTTTGTAACGCAGAAGTCATCTCCTACGCCGACGACACAGCCATAGTTTTGTAACGCAGAAGTGATATCCTATCTGTATCTGCTTATGGGGACGCACTGGTAAAAGTGCATTTATTACGCTAGAGAGGGCGCAACAGGCTCTGATCAAGGTTGTACCAAAAAAAACCTGTCAGATTTCCTACAGACCTACTTTACTAGGAGTTTCAAGTCCTCAGGGTACGACAAATATTCAATCTCCAAGCAACGCTTAAATACCACGCAGCAGTACATAGTGCGAGCGAGTAAGGACTTTAATATTCTTTGTAAAGAGTTCTCATTTGAGCCATTTACCACCAAACCTTATTCTGCGCGCACTCGGCTGTACGCTGAATTTTGCAAAAGTGCATAGTGCTTATTGTACCTTATATGTATATATTATTTCTACTAGTTTAACTGTTTTTTACTCGTGAGAACATGTTATTGGCTTTATGTTTCATATACAATTATTATCCATTTGTTATAGCTGTTGGTTCTCCTATAAATAAATAAAAAAACGACCTGACTATAGAGACATAATAAACAAACGTGTCTTCAGAATACCCATACCAAACGCCAAATCCGAACTAGCTAGATGCTGTACCTATTTTTCTCATCCCAACAATGATAACAAAGTAAGCAAAATCTGTGACCTAAGGGATTGCCCAAATACCACTACTAAGAAATCCTTTACTTCAGGTCTTTTAAAACTATCGTTCGATGACATCGAAGCCTTGGTATAGCACCTACATACACAAATTATCACACCCACTCACACACACACCATCACACCCACACACAAACACACCCCCACATCCAATCACACACCATAACACAAGCCCAATGTAAACCATTGTTTTTTTTTTAATTTTTATTTTATGGTCCAAACGAGTATTCGGGCCAGCTTGAACACAACACAATACAAGCTAGTTGACGCAACTGGCGCGAGTGAAATTCGTCCCGCATTCCGCAATCTCACGAATGATTTATTTTATTTGAACTCTTATCTCTTGTAACTTATGATAATCTAACATCCTTATACGGTAAGGTACTTAACCAATAAAACTTTGTAAAATTTGCACTCCCGAGCCACAAGATACAAGCGACGCTTAGTTTGAGGCTCACCGAACATGTCATAATAGTATTCTTACTTTTTGATGAATAAACGTTAATTATTTTTATATATTTATATATCTCGGGACCCTGGGGTCCCGGACATTTAGAAGGCATACGAGGTGCCGAAGTCAACTCACAGAGGTCCCTTAGACATTTTCAAATGATGAGGAGGCTCCAACCGACGATTATCCCTATATGCACTATGCAAATGCACTCAAGGACAACCCCCGGTTGGTGTAGGACTATTGTAGGATATTGAAACGAAACATATTGCACTATGGATTCGAATGGCTATAGTACCAAGAACTATAGAAAGGCTATGTCCCATGCCTGATCAGTGTTATTAATACGCGGATAAAATGGCAGGGGGTGACTTGCACACTCAATAATGGGTCGCTAGCACATAGTATCGTAGTGGCTAGGGGGGCAACATGTCCTGAAGTGCTTATGAGGAGTGGAGAAGTATTACACGACTATGAGGTCAATCCCAGAGCCCGGAAAATGGTCAAGATCCCTACCAGCACTTACTGGAATACTTCCTTCTTCCGAGCATGTTTGCTCTTACGAATCTCCACTCAAGCCAGCCAATAAAGGCAAGAATGAGGTAGGAGCTCTGTTCCCTCATCAGTGTTCACTCCAGCCGGTCAATAAAGGCCAGCCAAAGGTGAACAACAAGTCTTCTCCCAGGAGATAGGGTCCATGAAGTCACTACTGCTCAACAGCTCGCCACATGTTGCCCTGCGGGTTTCTGTAGCTTTGTCTGGCTCCTCATCCTAGACTCGTTTCGGCAAATTAAACTCTACCGGCACAGACCTAGAGTTCGGAGCGCAAAAGC
The DNA here is from genome assembly GCA_947568875.1 of Fissipunctia ypsillon. Classification (NCBI taxonomy): domain Eukaryota; kingdom Metazoa; phylum Arthropoda; class Insecta; order Lepidoptera; family Noctuidae; genus Fissipunctia; species Fissipunctia ypsillon. The sequence continues at coordinate 58,302,802 of OX387643.1, read as the reverse complement.
CCCACCACGACGTCAACGTAGAGATATGGCGGTGGGTTATTATATTATTATTTGCAACCACGTTTATATGATACAGGTCGCGTCATGTAAAAAGAACGCTGGCGGTCAAGCTGCGCATAGGCGATTTATCAGTCTATTTGGTGGTATGAGGTGCGGTGCGGGGCGGGCGGGTCACGCGCTGCATGCTATTGGTTCGTCAGTCGACCTTTGCTTTCCGCGCTGTGTCCACGTTACGTTCGTTCTAAAAATACCTTCGCGTACAAAAGTTTTTAATTACGAAATGGTTTTACATAGAAAATTGCGAAAAATGATTTATGACGTAGGGCAAAACTTGGCTAATTGGTGATATGCAGCTATTCGGTGATAGATAATATGTGTTATATTACCAAGTTACTACTGACTTGATAAATGTATATTTTTCAATCATTATAGTATTTGCCACATTTTTAGATCTAAGTTAGCAAAGCTTCTTTTGTCTACTATATTGCAGTAAATTTTAAAAATAATCTGATCAATGAATCGAATTTTACAAGTAAAAAACAAAACTATCACCGATTACCCAAGTTTTGCCCTATATTGTTTTATGAAGAGAGAGGCAGACAATAATGCAGTTGATAATGTAAAACAATGCATGAAACGGACCGCAGAGGCAACAAAATGTTCCAAGTCTACAGTGAGACGAATTGTACGAGGTTCAAAAGATTCGGAATTTCTTATTGTCTTCAGAACTCCCGGCAAAAATAAAAGAATTAAAAAAAAACCAATAACAGACATTGATAGCTTTGACCAGGGTGTTGTTAATAGAGTGGTCCACAATTTCCACGTCACTGAAAAAGAATTGCCTACCATTAATAGGCAAGTTGCGAAGGAAGTTACAGGATGACCTACATTTCCATGGATCTGCAGCAAGCCTCAGGCGAATATTAAAAAAATTGGGTTTTATGGAAAAAAACAGAAACCAACAGAAAAATTTTAATCGAGCAGTCACAAATTCGATTTAAAAGAATTGAATATCTGAGAAAGATAAAAAAATATAGAGAGGAGAGAAGACCTATCATTTACACTGATGAATCATACGTCGATAGTTCCCACGCGTCTCATCATTCTTGGACAGACGGTCCCACCAAAGGCATTAAAAAACCTCTATCTAAAGGTAGCCGCTTGGTCATAGTGCACGCGGGTGGTGAAGCAGGTTTTGTGCCGAATGCTTTGCTAACGTTCAAAGCCGGTACAAAAAGTGGCGATTACCACGACAACATGGATTCGGAAAATTACGAGCGGTGGCTCCGTATTAAACTAATGCCGAATTTACCGCCTAATTCAGTCGTGGTAGTCGACAATGCATCGTACCACAACAAACAACTCGATGCTGCACCAACGTCCAATATAAAGAAAGCAGACATGCAAACCTGGCTCCGTCAAAAAGGAATTGAATTTGAAGAATCCATGCTAAAGCCGGAGTTGTACAACTTAATAAAAAAATACAAAGAGCAATTTAAGAAATTTAATATCGACGCTATATTAAACGTAGCAGGCCATTGTGTACTTCGTTTGCCCCCATATCACCCGGACCTAAATCCTATTGAAATGGCCTGGTCCCAAATAAAGGGATATGTCGCCAGCAAAAATGTAAGTTGGAACTAGTAGTTTCGTGCGCGAGTGTACTCATGCGCAAATACCCCCCGAACTAGTAGTTTCGTGCGCGAGTGTACTCATGCGCAAATACCCCCCCCCCCACTCCACTTTCTTCCAGCGTTCTTTTTACATGACGCTTACTATATCTGGTGTCTTCTTCAGATGTTTTCTCACATTTATTGTAACTGAAAAACTGTTTACTAACAAAACTTCTCAGAAAAAAAATTGAAAAACTTACAATAGTAAAATTTATATTACTAATACAACAACTAAATAAAAAGATTATAATCGTTTTAGTATTTCATGTAACAAACCTAACCTAAAAGGTTTTACACGAATTCATTCAGAATCATCTAGTTCAGAGGATATACCTCTTCCACTAATATGCTGACACAAAACGTTTTAGTTTGCCTTTACTGTTATGTTAATTTTAGCTTACCTATAAGAAGTAAAAAATGTAGTATTAATATGTAAAAATAAATAATGACTGCAAATCGGATGCTTAACCTACGGTCATCGGTGATGAGACTGTACATCCCACGATCCTTAAATGCTAAGACCCTTCACAACCATGATGTATGCAGTCTCAAGGAATACTTTCTAGAATCCGACGTGGGGATGCACCGAGATGTGGTCTCAGGGGCCTTACCCCACTCTCCTTGGCTAACGAGAACTAGCTCAAAACTATAATATTAGATGCTAATTACCACAGCGAGGTATGGCCGAGCAAAAAGCTTCACGGGCTCTTTACAGAGTCCTACATAGGCCCGATGTAGACCTGTGAGCGTCCGTATCCTGATTGCGTTTCGGTGATCTCTTTGAGGAAATCGAAGGTTTTGCCTTTGCGATTATGCACGAAGTTATGATGACGAACAAGTAATGGAAATATATTGTGAAGGAAAACACGGTTGACATCTGTCAGGCATGCCTCCGTTCGGGGGAATCAATCTGACACATTATCTCTGACTGTTCTCGTCTGGCTAATGGAGTTTTTATAAAAATATTTAAAAATGTAAATGATAAATGTATGAAATATAGGAAATAATAGTTACGATGTGGGTTTCGGCACATCGCGGTGATTATACGGGTCGTATTCCTCCTCTGGACCGGGCATCATTTGTGCGAGAGGTTGCAGTACTGCAGATGCAGGGGCAGTGAGGTCCACCTTGGACAGCACTTTGGACGCCGCCTTGGCCGCCACCTTCGTCCTGGACGGCGGCTGGGATACATTGTACACGTGGAACATGCTGCTGCCGTGCCTCGCAGGCACACTCTGACTCTGCTAGCTGTCCTGCTAAGTAATGATAAAACGGCTCGCGCTGTGATCCAATCGATGCGTTTTTCCACTATGATTTAATTGTCAGGTCATCTGCAACTGTTCGTCGGAAAAATACACTCTTTCATAGACAGGTCTATGGCAACAGGGTAATCCAGGCAATCTGTCAGTTTATTTTTAATTATTTTATTTTCCAAAACTATGGGATTAGTAAGTACGGTACAGGATGTCTTAAACGTAGTAGTCCAAAGGCAAATACGATAAAGCGGAGGTGGCCACCTATCATTTCAAAATTTAAAAGTTGAGATATTCTTAACAGTTCAGAAAAATTCGCTAAGTCAAAGTTGTTCATTTTCATGAGTCTCGATGATCTATCTACACTCCCTTAAAGTATATCCCTCGTTTTTAACACCCTGTATTTCTTTCTTAGGTTCAGAAGCTTTTTCTTTTGGGGTACGGAACCCATAAGAAGGTGGCCGTTAAAAAGCGTGGATAATACTCAACCGCCCAGCACTTTCCCAATGGTTGGAGGTGGGCTTCCAGTCTGACCGGATGCAGTAAAATTATTGTTACCTGGGAAATATTATTCTAATATTTTAACCTGTGGATTCCACACTAGGTCAAGCCTGTCTCGTGGGGCCCTTAACTGTTTTAAACAATTTGAAACAGTGGTGCTATTCTGTAAAGATCCCGCCGTGAAAATTTAGGTGAAGTGAGCGTGATGTGAACTGTCATCCCACCTTACTCTACTAGGGATTGAGCTCACTTCAAAACTCACTTCACCTAAGTGCTCACGGTGGGATGTTTACAGAATAGATCGGCTGGTTCGATACTGTATTACATTTATTATTACAGAAAATTTTGAATTTTTAGTATGGGTAAGAGCGTACCCAGACACAAAGTTAATTGTAGCATTATGAACCATGTCGGTCAGCAGCCTCCGGTTTGACTGGAAGCCGACCCAAACATAGTTGGGAAAAGCATAGGTAATAATAACCCCATCGCCGTATCTCTACGTGTACGTCGTGGTGGAGCTTGCGCGCTCCGAACTCTAGGTCTGTGCTGGTAGAGTTTACTTTGCCGGAACAGGTCTAGGGTGAGGAGCCAGACCAAGAGAGGTACAGAAACCCGCAGGGCAGCATGTGGCGAGCTGTTGGGCACTAGCGACCCCACGGACCCTATCTCCTGGGAGAAAACTTGTTCCTCATCTCTGGCTTGCCTTTATTAGCCGACTGGAGTGAACACTGACGAGGAACTGACCTCTCACCTCATTCTTGCCTTTATTGGGCGGCTTGAGTAAGAGGCAACAGCAAACGTGCTCGGAGGAAGGACTTGACCGTACTTCCGGGATTGTCCTGAAAGCCGTGGAATACCTCTCCACTCCTCTTAAGAACCTCAGGACATGTTGCCCCCTTGTCGCTACGACACTATGCGCTAGCGACCGTTTCCGGGGGCCCATTATTTAGTGTGCAAGTCACCCCCTGCCGTTTTATCCGTGTATTGTATTTATAAGACATTGGTCAGGCAGGAGCCATAGTCCTTCCATAGTTTTAAGATAATCAGTCCACTTTAGCCACCCAATCCCATAGCCCAATAATTATTTTTGTTTCCATATCCTACAATAGTCCTACACCAACCGGGGGTTGTCCTTGGGTGCACTTGCGTAGTGCGCACAGGGATAATCGTCGGTTGGTGCCTCATTCCCATTGAAAGCGTCTAACGGGCCTCTGCGAGTTGGCTTCGGCCCCTCATATGCCTTCCAAAGGTCCGGGACCCTAGGGTCCCGAGAAATGTCAAATACGTAAAAAATAATAATAATCATAATCAAAACCTTAGAACACTCTCTGCAGCCGAAACCTCTAAGTATTTGGGTATGTCGGAAACGTTGGGCATTAATGGTGCTGACATGAAGCAATCGTTGAAGAAGCGCTTCTTTGGCCGCCTGAAGAAAGTATTTAATAGTCTTATATCAGGCGGAAACAAGGTGCGCGCCTTCAACGGTGGGGTAATGCCGGTTTTAATGTACTCTTTCGGCATACTCAAATGGACTCAGACTGAACTCGATGCCCTGGATAGGAGGGTCCGTACGCTGCTGACTGCATATCGAATGCATCACCCACGGTCATCGGTAATGAGACTGTATATCCCGCGAAAGTGTGGAGTTCGAGGCTTTTTAAATGTTAAGACCCTCCACAATCGCGAGATATGCAGTCTCAGGGAATATTTTCTTGAAGCCGACGTGGGGATGCATCGAGATGTGGTCACAGTGGACAAGGGCCTCACCCCACTCTCCTTGGCTAAAGAGAATTGGCGCAAGCCTGTAGTGCTTGACACTAACGATCGCCTGGAGGTATGGCAGAGTAAGGAGCTCCACGGACGGTTTTTCGGGGCCCTATATGAACCCGATGTAGATTTCCTAGCGTCCGTAGCCTGGCTGTGTTTTGGTGACCTCTTTGGGGAAACCGAAGGTTTTTTCTGTGCAATTATGGACGAAGTTATCATGACGAACAATTACCGGAGATTTATTGTTACGATTTATTGTTAAGGATATGCGAGGAATATGTTTGTGGTCACGGTTTATTGTATAATGTAAAGAAGAGCCAGTGTATGATCTTCGAGACCGTCAGTGCAAAATGTCCGGGAAGGATATCTCCGGTCAGACTGAATGGAATTCCTTTGGAAAGGGTCGACCAGTTCACATACTTGGGGATCCTCGAGGCCTACAGTCAAAACATTGACTGTAGGCCTCGAGGATCACGCAGACATAGAACGGGAGCGGAGGGCGTTGTCTGTTAGAGCGAACATGATCGCCCGCAGATTTTCGCGGTGCTCTAAGGAGGTTAAGGCTACGCTCTTTAGAGCGTACTGTACATCGCTGTATTCTTGCAGTCTGTGGGCTCATTATTCTAATAGAAGTTACAGCGCCATCCGCGTCCAGTACAATAACGCGTTCAGGGCGGTGATGGGGCTGCCCAGATACTGCAGCGCCTCAGGTATGTTCGCAGAGGCGCGCACCGATTGCTTTCACGCGACCATGCGCAAGCGCGCCGCGTCCTTAGTGCGCAGGGTAAGGGTTAGCCCCAACATTGTACTGGCGATGATTGCGGGAAGACTGGAGTGCCCCTTCATCCGGCACTGTTCCAGCAGACATGTTGCTGTACCAGTGCCGGAGAGAAGGTTGTAATAATGATTTTATTCGATTATTTTTTTTAATTTTGACTTAATTTAATTTGATTTATTATGATTTTATTAAATTTGATTTAATTTAATTTGGTCTTATTTTTATTTTTATTTGATTGATAATGTTTTGGCAATGGGTGTTCCTTACCTGAAATAAATGAATTTATTATTATTGTGAATAATGTGAATTACGAAGGCTGCGGCCGGGATACTTAAAAAAAACCAATTTAGATTTTAAAACTGATTTAATTCAAGTAAAAGAAATTACAATAAAAGAAAACTATATCTAGCTAAATCTAAAGTTATGTCTTCCTTCAAAGCCGAAATAGAAGTGGCCGACCTCATGTTGCGTTGGCGCGATGGTGCCGCGGTATTTTGTTAATTCAGCACCTTTGCCTCGTGTCGCTAGTTGCGCATTTTACTTGTTTGTTATAATTGATTGAGGTCGTCCTTAGTCAGCGCTTTAGATATACTACGCCTGCGTAACATGTGTGTAAATAATATAATAATATATTATTATTATATTATTATTGTGAAGGACGGCACGGTTGACATCTGTCGGGCATGCCACCGTCCGGGAGAATCAATCCGACACATCATCTCCGAGTGTTCTCGTCTAGCTAACGAAGAGTACTTGCATAGACACAACCTTGTAGCCAGGATTATCCATCAGCAACTTGCTCTGTAATACAGTCTTGTGGAATCGGAAGTACCATACTACAGGTATGTGCCCGACCCAGTTTTCGAAAATGGACATATCACATTGTACTGGGATCGATCCATCATCACTGACAGGACTATTGTTGCCAATAAGCCTGATATAGTGGTGGTGGATCGAATAGAGCGGCGTGCAATGATTACTGACGTAACTGTCCCGCATGACGGGAACCTCGTGAAAGCCGAGAACATGTCGACATGTGGGATGTGGACTCAGCGATCATTGTGCCGATAGTTGTATCAGCCAATGGCTTAATTGCCAAGAGCCTCGACCAACGCCTAAGGAGGCTCTCGTTGGTCAGCTGGATTAAGGGCTTGATTCAGAAAGCGGTACTTCTGGACACAGCTCGCATTGTTAGGAAGTTCCTCTCTCTGGAGCCCTGACCGCCGGTAGCTTGAACCCTGTTCCCGATACCGGTGGACTACTATTTTTTTATATTTTTAAATGTTTTTATACTTTTTATAATGTAATATTTGAAAATCTAATTTATATGTATTTAATGAAATAAAGATCATAATCATAAATCTTTATTTATTTCAACATTATATTACAGGCACTGGTTAATAAAATGCACAATCTTAAATAAAGGTGTCTGAGGTAGGAGGGTCCTGAGTTACAGATCACCCGGCTCTCTTTTAAGGGACATGTTAATTTACAAAACAGTTAAAGTTAAGATATAATAGGTATTATAAAGTCTGAAATTGCAATCGAGTGCAGAACATAAAAAATTTAAAAACAAAATCAAAGAATAACAAGTCAATATAAAATTAAAAATTATGTATATGTCGTGGATTAATGGCGCCAAGGAGCAACAAACAGCGCCATCTAACAATTATGTGAACTAATGTTGTTACCGGAAACGCAAGCGTGCCCTACCGCTTGGACACGATCGTCGGTAGAGGGGATGCAGCGAGGACTGGAGAAGGGATCGAGAGTTGACAGTGAACCTCGGACAGTCTTGGCATACGCTCAGTACCAACGCACGTGTTTGTTTCTTGCTGTAAACTCGTTAGTTTAAATAAAGTTATTCTGATTTAAATTAAATTATTTTTTGTTCGAGTACCCACGATAGTGCCCACATCCACGTAAAACTATGTCGGATCGCGAAGAAGACCCGATGCTTCGCATTTCGGCCACCCAAGATGCGACATATATTATTCATTGATACGTACTTAACTTGCGTGTCGTCTTTGATGGTAGCATGAAGTCTGGAGCTGGTGTATCACTGAACGATGTTATGTTGAAAGGTCCAGTTGTTTAAAACAAACACTTTGATATTCTCCTCCTTTGGAAAACATATTTATAAACGCTCACCTGTGACATTAAAAAGATGTTTCGTGGAATTATTATTAACCCGAGTCAAACTTGTCTGCAAAATATTTTATGGCGTGATGATGTATCCAAACCCATCAGCTGCTTGCAGCTCCAGACTATCACATATGGTCTAAAGTCTTCCACCTTCTTGGCTACTCGTTTTCTGATAGAGCTGGCTCGTAGATATCATACTGAATTCCCGCTTGCTGCTCAAGCCATGTTTTTGAACACTTATTGCGATGATGTCATTTGTGGTTCTAATAGTACTGTAGAATTTCCTCTGTGCCACGTACTTTTCCTCTTGTGTAAAAATTAACATAAGTATTTTGGAAATACAGTTTACTGCTACAAATATACAAGCATTTTATTGTACATGCTTTTGGTGGTAGCAGGCAGATGATGATGAACTATGTGTGTCTTTGTTGCCCTCATCGAGTAATTTAGTTAATCTTAGAACAGCCTGTCTGAATTCAGTTGGAGAAAGAAGATATGTGAAGAAGTTGATTTAATAAATAGAATAAAATAATGAAAAAAGAATAGGGAAGTTCTTAACATACACGCATGCATAAACTCACTCCTCCTTCCCGTAGGGGTAGGCAGGAACTACAGAACGCCACCTGCTGCAATCCTTACATACTCCTGTTGCTTCGTTTACGTTCATACATCTGGTCATACACGCACACCGGTTGCGAGTACTACGCACCTGACCTTTCAGAAGAACATCACCAATAAGATCACTATTTATGTCTTCCTAGGGCGTCCCCTCCCGGCGTTTCCACTCACATCTGCCTCGTATATATCTTTTGTTAATCGCCCTTCATTCATCCTCTCAACATGACCAAAGCATTTAAGTATACTCTATTCAATGTTTGTTACTACATCTTCTTTTTAACCGACTTCAAAAAAAACGGAATCTTTTTTTATGTATGCTCCGCAATAACTCAAAGACGGCTGGACCGATTTGGAAAATGTTTTTTTTGTTTGAAAGGGTATACTTTCTAGGTGGTCCCATATACATTTTATTAAATTTTCTTAGGTAGTTTTTGAGTTAGCTTCAATAATACGTATTTTCCTAATTAGTTTAGGTGGATGGTATTCTAATAACTTCCTGTCACTGTAATTTACTTAGCAGGTGTAGTTGTGGTACGTACCCCACTATATTCGAATTTGCGTGGGGTACGTACCACAACCAAAAACTGGAAATTAAAACCTTTTTTACAAAAACAAAAACAAACGACTTCCTAAAAAACACTACAAAGTAAAAAATAAATTTAATATCGGAAGTCGGTGGCAAAAGACGAAAATACAAAATCAAAGACACCGACTTCCGAAATGGCTTTGCGTTGCCTTATCACATCATTTGCTTAGGTTTTTCCCAACTATGTTAAGGACGGCTTCCAGTCTAACCAGATACAGCTGGATACCAGTATTTTACATGGAGCGACTGCCTATCTGACCTCCACAACCCACCAAGAAAAACTAAGACTGGTAAGACTGGTTGTCAGACTTTGGGGCTTCTAACTACCCGTAACGACTGTCAAAGATCTACGATTGACAGCCGGGACCTATGGCTTAACGTGCTGTCCGAGGCACGAAGGGGTCTCGGTATGTAAAGATGGTCACCCCATCCACGGCAAGCATAGCTTAACCTGATCTATCGACCCGTGTGGTTGTTATTATTTAAGTAGCTACAAGCCCCTCAATTATTTAATAATTATATACACATTTAATTATTTATTATACTTAATTATCATAATAAATTATCTACTACTTACAACTATTGTGCCACGCAATGGCTGGCCAAACGAAAGGTTGTTTGTTTAATCAACTTAACTTATTCACATACTTTTTTTCCATGTGAATTCAGACATGCTGTCATGGGATTAATTAAACTACTCCATGAGGGCATATAAGACAGGCATAGTTCATAATGCGACAGTTAATATTTATTGGGTACGGGGCCTGTACAATATTCGGTACCCATTTTCCTTTAATGTAAAACAAAACCAATAACAAAAGACTTCCAGCCTGCCAGGGACTTTACTAGCTGAGCTGCACAAGATTTGTTCTTAAGAAAACGCAGAGCATATAAGGTACCAGTATTTTTGACCCGTGCTCAACAAATTGGGATTCATTGGCTAATTCTGTGTAAATGACTTCTAAAGCCTCTTTTTAATGTCCAACCACTTATCCCCTCGTCCAGCCGCCTTACCAATCTATTTATATTCTATTAATCGAAAGTATGAACTATTTTGAATGCGAGAGTAGAACTCCTGGATCTTGAATATACTTTAAAACAGAGTTATAATTTTATTAGGTTTCTGGATCTTCAGAAAAACGCAAAAATTAACGATGTGATGCAAACATTTGATTTTGAAGTTTATTGACATCATATAGGGTGTAAGGGACAGCCCTCCGCAGACTGATGGGGTGACTTCAGTATATCATACTAAGATGACCGGTCCATGAAATTATTTCAGGAACGGTATGGGAATCCAATAAACCTGGTTTGTTTTATTACCTCACACGCAATGTATCGTTACCGTGGTAAAACGCGCGTAGCGAACGGCAACGCAGCGAGCCTTCAGCCGCCGAGTATTTCGACATCCATTGCTGATTATTTGATTTTCACTGTTTTAATTACATCATTAAGTGCTGAGTACAGAGAATGTAATTTTATACTGAAATAAAGGAATAGTAACTGAAAAAACGATAAAAAAAAGAAATTTTGCATGAGAAATTTTCCGGCGGAATATGATTCAAAATAAGGAGCTGAATCCACCCTGTTAGTTTGCGGAGGGCTATCCCTTACACCCGTATACAAAGTAATATATAGGCAAAACGGAAAAGATTTCGCTATAATAGAAAAATAAATATGCCTTATTTTATCTTTATTCCTTTTTATTTTTTTCCTCGGACATCTTTTGTAAGTAGCAACTAATATTTATCTTAAAATATTTTTCAAAACTGTACTATAAAAAATGAGATGCAAATCTATCAGGACATTGAAGATATGATGATTCTATGGTTTTCAAAATTTTCTATGGTTTTCAAAATTTTATATGGTTATCACTCTAAGAACATAAAAAAAAATAATCAAATAATAATATAATATTTCTGTTGAGACAATTGAATCTCTACTGTTGCCCGGCGCGGTGCCCGCGTATAGTACTTACACTACCCGGCGATAAATATTGCACATCGACCTTTGGAAAGAGACTTTGGGCATCTTTTGTGATTTGTCCAAGGCATTCGATTGCGTTCTTCATGAAACGTTAATCAGGAAACTCCGCCACTACGGGATCCGAAACACCGCTCTGGATCTTCTTACTTCATACTTGAGTAATAGGATTCAGTGCGTTGACGTTAATGGGAAAAGATCTCCCGGATCTACAGTAAAAATGGGAGTCCCGCAGGGCTCAATTCTTGGTCCTTTCTTGTTTCTTATTTATATTAACGACCTGCCTTACCTCGTAAAAGACGATCATGATATAGTGTTGTTTGCGGATGACACATCACTTTTGTTTAAACTTAAACGTCAGCAGCTGGTTACTGACGATGTAAATAGCGCGATCTCAAATGTAGTTCACTGGTTCAATGTAAATAATTTACTTCTCAATGAAAAAAAAACCAAATGCCTTAAGTTTACGCTGCCTCACGTTAGGCAGATGAAAACTAAGGTGTTGATAAAGGGCGAAGAATTGAATCCTGAAGATAGCACAGTATTCTTGGGCTTAACTTTGGATGCTAAGCTTCAGTGGGGCCCACATATAGATAAATTGTCAAAGAAGCTAAGTTCTGCAGCATACGCTGTTAAAAAAATTCGTAATTTAACTGACATAGAGACAGCCCGTTTAGTGTACTTTAGCTATTTTCATAGTGAAATGTCATACGGTATTCTGTTGTGGGGAAATGCCGCCGACATTCAGACTATCTTTGTTTTGCAGAAAAGAGCTGTTCGATCAATTTATAAGTTAAGTCCAAGACACTCTCTCAGAGAGAAATTTAAGGAGATTAATATAATGACTGTGCCTTCTCAGTATATTTTTGAAAATCTTTTATATGCCCATAAACATATAAAATTGTTTAAAAAATACAGTGATATCCATAATATGAACACTAGGAACAAACACAAATTTGTTGTACCTACAACAAGGCTCAAGAAAATAGGTGGCTCGTTCAGATGTCAATGTATACGTTTTTATAATAAACTTCCAAGCCCCGTTCAAGATCTGAGCCTTAATAAATTCAAATCATTTATTAAACGTAAGTTGTGCCAGAAAGCCTTTTATACCGTTAAAGATTACATTGATGACAAAAAGGCGTGGGATTGAGCTGCTCCAACTAAGAGTTTTATCGAGTAAAGCTACAGTTTCCAAATATTTGTTGTACCTACACATATGCTTTAGACATACTACAAGGTGAAATTATTAAATCAGCCGATCTATTCTGTAAACATCACACCGTGAGCACTTAGGTGAAGTGAGTTTGAAGTGAGCTCAATTCCTAGTAGAGTAAGGTGGGATGACAGTACAGATCACACTCACTTCACCTACATTTTCACGGTGGGATCTTTACAGAACCCGTGGGACCCGTGGGACCGTTTTCATTAGAAAACTGTTTTATAAAAGTAACTGCGTCTGATCTAGTTTGCAAATTAATACAATTTTAAGGTCGTTTACGTGACCCGTGGACCTTTGGAGCAACACCACTGTCCAAAAAGTAGTTTTTTTTTTACATTTTTAACCTTTTCAAACCAGTGACATATACATATTTGATAAAAATCTTGCATAGGTACTGAAACACCTCGAAAGAAATACTTTATCGTGTACTCTTTTCGTTGCAACTGCAAGTTTCTGTTTTTTTTTTTTTAATTTAATGTGTTTCACTTGTACGTTTGAGAGCATTTAAAGCTCCTTTCAAGAGCAAGTGATGATGATTAAATCTCTCATTACAACGTGAATTTAATTCGATACAGTCTAACCTACTACTTAATATTACATCCTTTTGAAATTTGGACACACAATTATTATTACATCCACAACCAGTATCTAAGGATGACGCTTGAGTAAAATCGTCTAGGGATAAAGGGTCATCATCTAGTAAAATACCACCAATTTTCCGTTTTCTGAAAGACTCACAAGTACTAAACTCGATGTCACACGATAAATCTGTATCCCGTTGACTTTTGAACTCCGAATCAAAATTTTCATAGTCTTTATGTTCTACAGACGCTGAATAGCTAAACTCTGAAAACAAAACGTTAAAATATACAATTCTACACAGGTTTTTTTTTCATACTATGACATACCTAACACAACTCTCTAAGAGCGAGGCCCCATTAGTGCGTTGCGCTGCGTTGCGTCGCGTCATCGCAACGGAACAACGCATTGTATGCCACACCTGTGTTGCGTTGACGCTGCGCCAACGCAACGCAAGAGGGTATGCACGCCGACGCAGCTGCGTCTCAGTTCAGCCTTTGCAATGGATAGATAGTGCATCACTGTCCGTCGTCGCAGCGGAGCTCCGACAACGCAGCGCATCACCCTCCCTCCCGCTTCGTCTCTTATCCGTCGATCCGTTCAAACGTCGCGCGCGACGACGCAACGGTCTAATGGGGCATGTCATAAAAAATGTATGGAAAACGACGCAGCGACGACGCTGCGACGACGCAACGCAACGCAACACAGCGCAACGCACTAATGGGGCCTCGCTCTAATTGGTATTAGAGTCCTTACTGTAATCATACAGAATATGTACTATTGCATGCATACAATGATCACGTCGGTCTTTTTTTATTTTACACAAGGCTTGACTAACTATCCTAGCAAAATTGTAACACTCATGTATTTTATCTTCATTGATTGCTTCTGTATTAGTGCTCTTTTCATAATACTGATCCGTTTCATCCGTGACTGATGTCGGCCCCATGAAATTATTTTCAAACTTGTACTACCACACACACACACAAGAAGTAAACACACTTCCTGTTTTGGCCTCTACAACAAAAGCGCCGAACTCACCTGATGGTAAACTCGGCGTTTGTGTGTTTACCTCTACCTCCATAGAAAGTGGTACAGGGCCATCAGAATGCTTAGATTCTTCACTAGAGCTAGAACCTTCTGTTGACTCTTCAATAGTTGTGTTACATAAAAACAAATTTAAAGTATAGGATAAGTAATTATGACTAATTATGATTCTTTGGCCGCCTGTTTAGCCTGTTCTCAACTTTGTTGCGGTCGGCTTTCAGTCTTGATGCAGCCGAATTATTACGATTAAAGCTGCTCCCCTTAAAAATATAAAAATATTATTAATAAATAGGAACACTAACAACAGCCAAAACCATTTTTATTGACGACTAGCTGCTCGCTCGCGGCTTCGACCCCGTCGAGGTCCGACTCACACTTGGCCAATTTTTTATAGCCTATGTTACTCAAGGGTCAACTCGGGTTCAAGTGTCCTCGCTAAATTACATCAAAATCGGTTTAATATTTTTTTTAAGTTTATCCATTACAAACAATCAAATCCTTCTTCTTTATAATATTAGTTTAGACTAGGTACTTGGTATTAAGACCCGGAATTATGACAAGTAGGTAACAGGAGCTAGACCACCACCTCATTATTTCAATTTTACTTGAGTGTGGGAAAGAGATGGAGCTAGACGTCCTGTATCGCTGCATCTCTTTTTCACACTGAAGTAACATTAAAATAATACTGCTTTAAGAGGTGGTGGTTGGCCCCCAGGTGTACACACAAGAACTCCGTAGCATTACGATACCGCGGTATATAAAATAACATAATGTCTTACCTTTATTCATTTTTATGCGCACTTTTCATCCACTCATGTTACTACAACGACGTGAAAAACTGCTATAGATAATAATAATAAAAACACTGCTATGCTTACAAACAAACAGATTATCGGATATTGTTTCCTTTCCGGTGTCAAATGACGGATAAATCATTGCGTCACGGGAAGATCTATTTACAGGATATGAAGGGGAATACCTGCAGGGACATTCACGTCGGTGCCGAAGTAGATACTTTGCAGTAAGTAAATACCCTCAGTAATTCCAGGGAATCCCCCGCTTTTAAGGACCTTGTACACGTAGATTCAACATTGTAATCTTAAAATATAATTCAATCTGCCTAGCCTTTTCCCAACTATGTTGGGGTCGGCTTCCAGTCTAACCGGATGCAGCTGAATACCAGTATTTTACATGGAGCGACTGCCTATCTGACCTCCATAACCAGTAACTGGGTAATACGATACCCCTTGGTAAGACTGGTTGCCAGACTTTTGGGCTTCTGACGACCCGTAACGACTGTCAAAGATCTACAAATGACAGCCGGGACCAACGCCTTAACGTGCTTTCCGAGGCACGGAAGAGTCTCGGGTATGTAAAGATGGTCACCCATCCACGGACAACCCCGGCAAGCGTAGCTTAACCTGATGGATCGACCCGTGCGGCTGTTATTTCTTAGCCACGAGCTCCTTATCTTAAAATATAATTAAATTATTTAAATAGAGATCAGAACGGGGTATTGAAACGTACTTTATTCCAAAAATATTGACATGCCGACCACTGGTACTTTTTACTAAACTTTTCTCTACTTAGAAACATCGTATATAGTCATTTACTATATGAAATTATAGATAATTGAGCATTTATTAATAATCAATTAAAATCGCGAAATGCGATTTCTTCACCCAACTTTACAAAACTTCTTATATCTCGGAAACTTACGAGAACCCTTTTTTGCTTGGACGCCCACATTTGTTGCCGAAGTTAAGTATTTAATTTGTTAACTTTTTGGTGTTTTAATGATTTCCGAACTTTGCTAATTAATAAGTAAGTTTTAATGATTTCCGAACTTTGCTAATTAATAAGTAAGTTTTAATGATTTCCGAACTTTGCTAATTAATTATTAAGTTAAGTTTTAGAAAATAAGTTGTTGTTGTTAGGTTTGCTTCACCATTGCATTGGGTTGTACCTGTCATGATAGTAATTAAGTTGTAAGTGATTATATAAATAAATAAATAATTAATGAATCTAGGCATTAAATTGTATTTTTTATCTTATTATGGCTAGAAAACAAATTGCATTTAGTGATAGTGAATTATGTTTATGTATACATATGGTCATCAATAAGCAATGCAACAGACTGAAAAAATATATACCATTTCGCTTCACCCTAGTCACCGTACAGATAATAGTACTGACGCACTATAGTCCGGTCAACGAGGCTTGAGTACCCCAAAAATTCCTCCGCCTCTGAAATTTGGCATGTGATGAAGTTAGGTGATACAGATTACAGATGTACAATAATCCAACATTTTTTTTTACGAGAAGTTGGGCATTTTCACCTAAACATGAAAATCGCTTATAACTCTCTGTGAATATTTCCTCAGCCTGAAATACTTTCTGTATACGTACGTATGTACTAGTTAGAATAAGTATGTAAAAGAATCCAACATTTTTTCGATTTCAGAGATTCCCCAAAATTAACTTTTAACATTTTGTACTATAACTTCTACAGAAAAATTGCTCTGCGAATTTTTATTTTTTAATATGTTTTTATATCCTTAAATACATAGCTTTGTTTAGTTATCCAAAAGATTTTCCTTTTTAAACATATTTTTTTTATTTTTGCTTAACTACGTAACGTGAAAAATTGCTCCATCCATTTTTATATCTTTATTAGTTATATGACTTTATATTATAACAGATTTATTAATTATCCAACAAATTTTCAAACGTTCAAATATTTTTTAGGATATGTCCGCTGATTTATGCTAGAGCGTAAGCGTATATTTATTTATTTATTTAAATCTACAACTATAAGTACTCAATACGACAGTGCGGTCATTCACAAACCACAATTTAACAATTTAAATTTACAATTTAAATATAATACAACTTGTAACACGATAGGAATTATAACACAATACAACACAATAATATTCTACCTACATTAATCTATATTAATTAATAACTTAAAATAAATAACAGTGTCCTTGCGAATTCACTCAAATGACACGTGAAAACATCAATTTTGCCATGAAGTTCGTTGATGATACGAACTCTCTGGGTCACAGGTGTTTTGGCGAGTAGGTTGGTCCTGGCTGTCGGCACGGCCTGCAGTGGCGGGCACCGCCTCCACACATAGCGGTCTGGTACGCAAAAACTCAAGCTCTGAAGCTGGATTATGCTCGATGCCACGAAGTAATTTTACCAGGATAAAAAAAAAAAAATTATAAACGGTGGACAGCAAACTCGCCTACACTACTCCAAAAGTGCGTGGCAAAGCAGCTCCGAGCAGC
The DNA here is from genome assembly GCA_947568875.1 of Fissipunctia ypsillon. Classification (NCBI taxonomy): domain Eukaryota; kingdom Metazoa; phylum Arthropoda; class Insecta; order Lepidoptera; family Noctuidae; genus Fissipunctia; species Fissipunctia ypsillon. Next base: position 58,285,354 of record OX387643.1, on the reverse strand, counting down.
TTAGTGAAGGTCGACGTGGTGGACGCAGTGCCTATGCAACGAGTCACACAAGTACGTGATTTAGGGTTATCTCCTGAATTATCGTTTCGCGATCATATAACTAAGATCTGCAAAAGGGTATTCAGAAACTTGGGATTCGTACTGAGACGACAGACACGAGACTTCACCAATACTGCAACAGTCAGGGTCCTGTATGACACACTAGTCAGGAGTCATCTGGAACATAGTGCTGTCATATGGGCTCCACATGAGGACATACATATACTCTGTAATGTTGGAGCGCGTTCAGAAGAAGTTTATACGCCACTTATACAGGAAGCTTTATGGGGTATATCCGTTTTACCCGTTGATGTACCCCACTCTATTTGTGCTGGATATGATCGGGTACAATGAATTGAGGGTACGACGGGAGTCGTACTTGTCTCGTATTATGCACAACGTACAACGGCGTTTAGAAATTCGCTTTATATTTAAAAGGAATATTTAATATATGCATTTAAAATAAACGTTTGATACTTCCTTAACGACTAAGGAATAAGTATAATACATTAATAATGCTTAGAAAGACACCTACTGAGGAGACACCGAGTTAAGAAAAAAAAAGTTTCGTTCAAAGGTGTCTGAATCCAAACAATATACAGGTTGGAATTTTTTGACCTCACCTAAAGGGAAAGTACTCTAAATACTGGAGATAGCAAATTTTACTCAAAAGAAACATCTTTATTTTTAAAAAGAAACAAATCTGCATTCAAAGATTTTCGAAAATTCGCTTACGACACTCGGGAATCGAACTGGATAAAATCTGGAAAAAATAACACCCTGTACTTTTATGGCATTAGTCGATAGGGTTAATCTTAAGGATAAAACCTCTCTAACAAACATGATAAATTAAATGAAAGGAAAACCATAAAATCTTAATTTAATTGAACGAGAAAAATGGGTAAACTAACTAATTAGTTGTTCGAAATGAGCTCCATTTTGTTGGATACACAGGAGATAGGGTGATTCTGCCCTGAAGCCCAATAGCGATAAGACATATACCAATGGAAAGATCTCATCAAGGAGAATATTTCTTATTATGAAGACTTCTGTTGTTGTACAATTGAAATTCTGGTATTTCGCCAATTAATTAACTTTAATTAATTCTTTGCCTTGCAAACATCATCTTTCAAGCCTATAATGGATATTTTAAAACATTGGCCTCCTAGATGCCGTTTTAGGAACAAATTTTTTTAAGAGTCGGTCAGCCGGTCAGAACGTTAAGCCTGCTGCATCCCCCAATAGCGTTAAGATACATGCCAATGGAAAAATCTCTTCAAGGGAAATATTTCGTTGTACGACAACGTCTCTCGATTTTAGTCAGTGAGAGCTACAGAGCTATAAATACGAGTAATTAAGCACTATCAAAATTCAGGTATTTCGACAATTAATTAACTTTCACTATTTCTGTGCCTTGCAAACATCATCTTTTGAGCCTATCACCGTCCACTTTAAAACATGGCCTACGAGTATATCATATGCCGTTTTAGGAACAATATTCCTAAGAGTCGGTTGGACATACATATTAAACCTGCCGGAACTCCCAATACCGTTAAGGTATATTCCATTGAAAAGATCTCGTCTCGAAGAACGTTTGTTACTACTACAACTTGTCTGAATTATTATTTTGTTCGGCGTTAAATCATCGTAAATGTGACGTTAACATCAACACTTAATTCTCGTCATAAGTTAACTAATTAATAAATAGTAACTTGTAAACATTATCATCATTATATTAACACAAAAAAAATTACGTCTGAATTCTCTAAAGGGAGGCAGACAGGATATGTACACACGGCTACATATCAAGCTATACATTTCCAGTAAATGCTGACCTCTCATTGTAAGGAAATGCAATGCGAGATTAGCTTATACTAGGTATGTATAACTTGATATGTAGCCGTGTGTACAACTACATTTCGGCTACAGATGTAAAAATACCTCTTCAGCCATTTCAGAGAACAATTTGTGTTCTCTTCTATCTACAAGTATAAAACAAAATCTTTTTTCATGTCTCTGTGTGTGTCACTTAGTTCTTCTAAACTACTCTTAGTATCTAGTTCTTCACGATCATTTAGAAAACTTATTTCCGAAGGTTTAAGTCTATAATACAGTAACATTTAAATATAGCACAGATATCTAGAAAGAAAGAAAGAAAAATAGGTTTATTTGTCACAGAAGCACGTGCATATAAAACGATAAGAATAATCAGAAAAATAAAACAAAATAGATCCACATTATAATCACGAGCTCAAAACAGAAATAGTCGGCAACTACACGTCATGACTGTGACAAGAAGGCTTCCACTCAGCATCATGCTGTACTATGAGGGACCCACAGCACAGCGCTGATTTTTAGTGGTCACCCGAAAAAGACGTACGGAAATCAAGTCAGGTTCAGTGATCAGTACATAAATAGTTACATAACAAAACAACCAGTAACTACTTAAAATATGCTGCAACTGTGCAACCAAATATGGATAAAAATTATGAAATAACCTAATAATTACTCCGCAGGCATCGCAGGTGCGTGCATAAACAATATCTCGATGTTTTGACATGTCGCCACATCAGTACTAGATAGTCCCGACAACACAATTATTAGAAGCTTCTTATTTACTTGACATTAATTTTTCCTGATCCCCAAGTCTTGTCGGAAAGTCGTTTTTGTAACAAATGTTTCTCTTAAAAATCACTTATGGCTGTTGGGCACCAAGAACATTCCTTGACTTCGATATTCAAGTTCACCTATTTAGGTCATTATCGCCGAATTTACTAACCATTGGCAAAAGTCGTGTTAGTGGCAAAGGTGTAATCTCTTTCCATTGGTATATATCTTATGGCTATTGAGCTTCGCTTCGCTTTATGAGCTTCCATAGTTCGGTGCCCATTCTCCTTTATTCTTTTAAGGAATTCATTTCCAGTAACTTTACATAGTGAGTTGTGATGATTATTGAAAATCGTAGTGTGAACCTCAGTTCTTAACTCGTTTACAGTTGCATAGGATTATTGGTAAATTTGATTTTTAACATATCCCCATAAAAAGAATCTAAAGTGGTGAGGTCTGGTGATCTCGCAGGCCATCTGATTGTGCCGTTTGTACCAATCCAGGTATTGCAATGGTTATTATATTTAGATTTCATGATTTTCGTTTCATTTAATTTATCATGTTTATTAGAGAGATTTGATCATTATGATTGATTTTATCGATTGATGCCAGGTTGTTATTTTTTCGGATTTTAACTGGATCGATTCCCGAGTGTGGCAAGCGAATTTTCGAAAATCTTTGAATGCAGATTGGTTTCTTTTAAAAAGTAAAGGAATGATTCCTTTGTCAATTTGCTATATCCAGTATTAAGAGTACTTCCCCCCAGGTGAGATTAAAAAATTCCACTCTGTATACCAGTTTTTTTCAGCATCTGCGTCCACCGATAAATGGTACTGAAGATTTTAAAAGGAGCCTGCTATACCCTCTGTCCACAATTCTGATTGTTTTTCAAAATGGTGGTCACGCATGAACCGTATATAAATCGATAGCTGACATCAATGCAAACAAAAGACATCATAGGACCAAACCCCGTAAACCGTTACGTTTACGAGAATATTAACGTTGAAAGTTGATCTCATATAACCCATCTGCCTTCAAAGTAAGAATGAACAGGCATCTTTTGGGCACGCTCTTTCAATCATAGACCTCATCCATCGCTTTCTATTAGGCGTGATCGAGGTCAAGTGTAGGCTCATTTAGCAATAATAAAAAAAGATGACGTGTCATCCATATTTTTTGAACTTGTGTACATTTTATAGATGTTTGAAATAATCTCTCTGAATGTTTAAAATAATAATTTTTCATCTATTAACTAAACTAGTCAGTCTAGCGCCTAGATTGTTGGCTCTGTAAAGCAGTCATCATCATCGTACTGCTGCATCGTAATACTGCTGGACAAAGGCCTCCCCCAAAGATCTCCACGACGACCGGTCCCACGCTATCCTCATCCAGCTGGTTTTAACCTTCACCAGATCCTCGGTCGGCCTGGTGTGAGGCCTGCCAACGCTGTGTCTTCCGATACGCGGTCGCCACTCGAGAACTTTAATGCCCCAACGGCCGTCAGTCAGGCAGTGACACCAGGTTTTTTAAAGAATTTATTTGTAAAGGAATGTTAGCAAGTTTATAACTAGCGTTAACCAAATAATGCCTACCACAGTAATTTTATTAATTTTTAGCTTAATATAGTTACTAAAATGATTACTTTACACAGTCAGAGTGATTATTTCAAACATCTATTCAACAAGATATAAGCAAGTTCAAAAAATATGGATGTCACGTGATCTACTTTGTACGTATAATATCTTCAAAAATATCTGCGAAATATGACACTTTACGGGGTTTGGTCTTATTATGTTTTCTGTTTGCATTGAGGTCAGCTATCGATTTATATAGATATCATGCACGGCCCCCATTTTGAAAAAAAAATCTAAATGGCAGACAGTAGGTTTACCATGGACCTTCAAAGCCCTTTAATTTCATACGTTTGAGAGATTTTACCAAGAGGTATTTGATATTTATATTAGTGTTTTCTACAACATAATTAAACATTATTATTCCAATTGACATTTTTTTCGCATATTGTACAAAGTCCTTAAGGAAGTATCAAACGTTTATTTTAAATGCATATAACAAGTATTCCTTTTAAATATAAAGCGAATTTCTAAACGCCGCGCCATTGTACGTTGTGCATAGGAAGATAAAACATTATTTGTAATCACGGTGGCTAGCAAACTCGCCTACACTACTCCAAAACTGCGTGGCAAAGCAACTCCGAGCGGTGAAGTGAAGGTCAACCCCCGAAAGGGTTTTGTGAAAGACCGCACTGTCGTATTGAGTACTTATAGTAGTAAATTTAAATAAATAAATATACCCTTACGCTCTAGCATAAATCAGCGGACATATCCTAAAAAATATTTGAACGTTTGAAAATTTGTTGGATAATTAATAAATCTGTTATAATATTAAGTCATCTAATAAAGATATAAAAATGGACGGAGCAATTTTTCACGTTACGTAGTTAAGCAAAAATAAAAAAAATATGTTAAAAAAGGAAAATCTTTTGGATAACTAAACAAAGCTATGTATTTAAGGATATAAAAACATATTAAAAAATAAAAATTCGCAGAGCAATTTTTCTGTAGAAGTTATAGTACAAAATGTTAAAAGTTAATTTTGGGGTATCTCTGAAATCGAAAAAATGTTGGATTCCTTTACATACTTATTCTAACTAGTGCATACGTACGTATACAGAAAGTATTTCAGGCTGAGGAAATATTCACAGAGAGTTATAAGCGATTTTCATATTTGGGTGAAAATGCCCAACTTCTCGTAAAAAAAATGTTGGATTATTGTACATCTGTAATCTGTATCACATAACTTCATCACATGCCAAATTTCAGAG